>CM047517.1:2185413-2202913 GCA_026122265.1 Ammodytes dubius
TTAACAGTGAGCATGGCTTTAAATAGGCGCGAGAAAGCTGTGGACACGGCCCCCATCTCTCCAAAACTGTCTAATATTGTGTGTGTGTGTGTGTGTGTGTGTGTGTGTGTGTGTGTGTGTGTGTGTGTGTGTGTGTGTGTGTGTGTGTGTGTGTGTGTGCGTGTCTGCCTGTCTGTCTGTCTGTTACTTACCTGGCATGGGTATATCCAGGTCTGTGTGTGTCTGTCTGTCTGTCTGTCTGTCTGTTCATTACCTGGCATGGGTATATCCAGGTCCGTGGTCTGCTGGACGTTGGTCCTCCCTGGCCGCGGGTCAAAAGCAGGAACCAGAGCAGAGAACTGTCTCTTCAGCACAAAGTCATCGTCCCACGTTCTCCTGCGCCCGCCTTTAGTCTCATACTCCTCCTCCTCCTACAAGACACACACACACACACAGGACAGACAGACAGACAGACAGACAGACAGACAGACAGACAGACAGACAGACAGACACACACACACACACACACACACACACACACACACACACACAGAGGTTAAAATGGTATAATAATTTAAAATATGTAGGAAAGATTTTTTTTTTTTTTTAAACACAAACAAACGTTTTCTTTGAAGCAGAAGTAAACATTAGAAGCTGAAACACCCAAAGGGTACAATCGGTGAACAGAGGGAGTGGCTCAGAAGCCGGCGCATGACATCACGTCACAACCAAACATTATGCGATTGGTTGGCAGATCCAGAGTGGCACTTGGCAGATCAATAGTTTTAAACTTCAACAGACACCCGCCTTCAAGTGAGTTAACGTTTGTCAATTGAGCGATTCCAGACCTTCTGTACAAATGAAATGAAGTACGATGGTCTGGTAGGACCAGGGTAAATGAAGTACGATGGTCTGGTAGGACCAGGGTAGCACGAAACTGCACCACTGAGAAACTTTACATACAACTGATTAGGAAGATGTTTTCTTAATGCTAGTACGGCCATGCCACCAGTCCATTACCAAAATAAAAGGTTTTATTCTTTTTTTTTCTTTTTAAGATTTTTTTTTTGGCATTTTTTTATGCTTTATTGATAGTGTAGAGACAGAGTTGAAATGGGGCAGAGAGGGGAGTGACATGCAGAGAACGACCGCGGGCTGGAATCGAACCCGGGTCTGCTGCTGGCCGAGGCCCATGGGGGGGACGCCCTACCAACTGAGCTAAGGGCGCCCCAAAGGTTTTACTTGAGGTTTTACTTTATCACCAAAGTAAGAGGTTTTATTTTATCACCAAAGTAAAAGCCTTTCTCACCAGCACCTCCTCGTACTCCTGGTCCTCCTGGTTGTCATCCTCATTCTCATCATCGTCATCGTCGGGTTCTGGAAGATCTTCCTCATCGTCTAGCTCGGCCAATAGGGTGTTAGCACGGCAGCTATCCAGGAAGTCTGCAAAACAACACGTACACACAACAGTTAGAACATGTATTAATGGATAGCGCCCTTGAGATTAAACAATACAACAGACAAAATCACATACAAAGTTAAAATAAATACCACCAAGAATTAAAAATAAATAAAAACAAATTTTAAAAAGGTGCAGTGTGTAATATGACATCATCAAGAAAGTTCTACAAAGTTCTAGAATGCAACACTCCCTGGGTAACCCCAACCCTTTAGAATAATAACAGAAGCTACAGTGGCCTTCAAGGACAAGAACAATTCTAAATTTTAAACAATGCACTTGATGACGTTCCAACTATGACACTTTCAAGATGGCGGCACTAGGCCTTGGTCCAAAATATGCAGATATATGGACATATATGAGACCCTTTCTAAGGGAAAAAAATAATAATTCCAAACGTTTTTTTCAGCTATTATGCACTAAATTAAATGTACTTATGGATATTGTAATTACTTTCTACAAAATCTGCAAGGAAATAAAACCCAAAATTCTACACACTGCAGGTTTAAGCAAAGTCTTAAAAATAAAATAACTATCAAAACAAAGATGATGTGAAAAAATTGATATCCGAAATTGAACAGATATTATAGTACATTTTCTGATAAGTGGATCATATTACGAAACTAAAAGAACAAGACGACATTACAATTACAGGAAGAGTAAACATAAGGTTTGTTGAATGGCTTACTGGTGTGTGATATACACTCAACAAAAATATAAACGCAACACTTTTGTTTTCACAGACCCCCAATAAAGCAAATAAAATGCACATTTCAGGGTGGCCTTTTATTGTGGACAGTCTAAGGCACACCTGTGCACTAATCATGATGTCAAATCAGCATCTTGATGTGGCACACCTGTGAGGTGGGATGGATTATCTCAGCAAAGCAGAAGTGCTCACTATCACACATTTAGACAGATTTGTGAACAATGTTTGAGAGAAATGGTAATATTGTGTATCTGGAATGAATTTTAGATCTTTAAGTCCATCTCATGAAAAATGGGAGCAAAAACAAAAGTGTTGCGTTTATATTTTTGTTGAGTGTATATTGTCTACCAAAATATGTTCTATCTATCTGGGAACTGTCAACATTGAGTATATCATGTCACTAACTTTGCAAGGAAAACAAGCTAAATTGTTTTGATTATTCATTAATGTGATAAATGTACAGTATGTGTGTGTAATCACCATATAGTGAGAATTCGGCCTCTTGTCCCGTGTCGCTCTCGCTTGACGTCGATGTCAAACTGGTCGTCAGGGTGTTACTAAGCAACTGTCCGACTGACAGGCCGGTGGTCGCCGTGGCTACGTTGTTGCTGCTCGTCACTATGGAGGTCGACATGGTAACGGTTGACGTGGTTCCCGTGGACGTCAGGTTAGGGAAACTCTGAGCGCCCATTAAAGGAGAGGCTGGGAGAGACACACAGACGAGAGAGAGAGGGAAGGAGGAAGGGAAGGAGATAGACAGAGAGAGAGAGACACACACACACACAGGGAGGGAGGGAGGGAGAGAGAGAGGGGGAGAGAGAAAGAGGGGAGAGAGAGGGAGGGAGGGAGAGACACATAGACGAGAACACACACACACACACACACACACACACACACACACACACAGGGAGGGAGGGAGGAGAGAGAGATAGGGAGAGAGAGAGGTAGGGAGAGAGGGAGAGAGAGACACACACACACACACACACACACACAGGGAGGGAGGGAGAGAGAGAGAGAGGTAGGGGAGGGAGAGAGAGAGGGAGGGAGGGAGAGAGAGAGAGAGAGGGAGAGAGAGGGAGAGGTAGGGAGAGGGAGAGAGAAAGAGGGAGTGAGAGAGACACAGACAGAGAGAGAGAGGGAGAGGGAGAGGACAGACAGACAGAGACACACGACAAACAAAGGGCGATTAGTTTGTCAGAAACTAATGAATTTACAGGCAGGTAAAGCTGGTTAAGGCTGCACAATTAATCGTGTGTGTGGGCTGTGTGTGTATGTGCGTGCATCTGTCTGTCTGTCTGTCTGTCTGTGTCTCTGCATGTGTGACTGTCTGTCTGTCTGTGTCTCTGCATGTGTGTCTCTGTCTATGTGTGCATGTCTGTCTGTCTCTCTCTCTCTGTTTGCCTCCCTCCCTCCCTCCCTCCCTCCCTCCCTGTGCTGTACTCACTTGCGGTGCTCATGACGTTCCTCCCCAGCGTGTTGGTGTTGTTGTCGCTGCTGCTGCGGCTCAGGTTCATGTTGTTGGTCGCGTTGGTCCGTGACATGTTCGGCGCGCGGCGAACGAACGACTCCATCAAGCTAGCTTCCCTCGACGACAGGTTAGGCACGCTAGCACTGGAGCTCATGGGGGCGCCCGCGGCTAGCAACGAGCTAACCGATAGCCTAGCGTTAGCCGTGGAACACAGGGGCCTCTGGGTCGGATTGTTGTCTTTGCTCGAGGACTCCGAAACAGAGCTGACGTCCGGCGAGCTAACGCTAACCAGCCCCATCGAGATAGCGGTAGCCGGGTCCAAGTCTTTGTTATTGTCGGAGGCCGCGTTAGCCGCCGCGGTGTTGTCCGTGTTGTTCGTGTTGTTGGTGATCGTCCCGGAGCTGGAGGCGGAGTTGGAATTGTTAGACCCGCCTTCGAACGACGAGGAGAGCACCACGATTGGTTCGTTCATCGAGTGTCTGTCGTCGGAGCCCATTAGGCCGCCGAGTCCTCCGGTTATCCCCGAATCCAGCAGCAATCCCTCGGCCCTGCGTTCCAGCCTCAGCCCGCACGCTCCGGCTAGCCCGATGGACGAGCTAAGGCTAATGTCGGAAGAGGACGCTACGCTACAGACCGAGCTGCTGCTACCTTTGCGGCTAGAGGAGCTAGCGCCGCACAGGCTAGATGATGTCGCGGCCCCGCTCAAGCCCTTGTTGTCCGGGCAGTTGTTTTTCACCAGGCTGCTCCAGGACTGCGAAGTGGAGGAAGAGGAGCTTGAAGATGTGTTGGTGTTGGTTGTGTTGGTAGTAATGGATCCCATAGTCGAGGAGGGTCCGCCCACCACAGAGGAAGAGGACGAGGAAGCCAGGCCTAAAACAGTGGAGGAGATAGGTTGTTTGGGTGCGCTAGCTGTGGTTGATGTTGGTGTTGTTGATGTTGCAGTAGCAGACTCGGGATCGAAACCCGGGGCTAGCTTGAGGTCAAATTTCCCTTCCGCGCCCATACGGTAAGAGTTAGAGCCGCCAGAGTCCCAGGTTACGTCGATCCAGCCTGGATTAGGGACAGACAGATAAGGAAGAGACACGCAAACGGATGGATGTCAGAGAAACCCAGAGGCAGAGAGAGAGAGGGGGGGGGAAAGAAAGGGGGGAGGGGGGAGGGGGGAGGGGGAGAGAGAGAGAGGGGGGTGGAAAGAAAGGGAGAGGGGAGAGGGGGAGGGGGGGTGGAAAGAAAGGGAGGGGGGAGAGGGGGAGGGGGGAGAGAGAGGGAGAGGGAGGGGGGGAGAGAGAGAGAGAGGGAGGGGGGAGGGAGGGAGGGGGGAGAAAAGGGGGGGGGGGAGAGGGAGGTAGGGAGGAGAGAGAGAGGGAGGTGAGGGGGAGGGGAGAGAGAGAGAAAGGGGGGAGGAGAGAGAGAGAGAGGAAGAGAGGGAAAGAAGGAGAAAGATTTTTTTTGGAGGGGATTTTTTTTGAGAGATGTAGGTAAAGAGAGAGAGAGGGGGGGAGAGAGATGGAGACAGAGAGAGAGAGAGAGGGAGAGATATAGATTTTTGATTTTTGTTTTATGGAGGTAGAGAGAGAGGGAAAGGGAGATAGGGGTGAAAGAGATAGGGGGAAAAAGAGAGAGTGATATAGATTTTTGATTTTTCAGAGATATTTGTTTTTTGAAGAGGTACAGAGAGAGAGGGAGGGAGAGAGGGAGAGAAAGAGAGGGATGGGGTTAGGGAGATAGACAGGGAGGGAGGGAGAGGGAGAGAGAGAGAGAGGGAGGGAGAGAAAGAGAGGGATGGGGTTAGGGAGATAGACAGGGAGGGAGAGAGAGAGGGAGGGAGGGAGAAAGAGAGGGATGGGGTTAGGGAGATAGACAGGGAGGGAGAGAGAGAGAGAGGGAGAGAGGGAGGGTGAGAGAGGGAGGGAGGGAGAAAGAGAGGGTGAGAGAGAGGTAGACAAACAGCAGAGAAGCAGCTTACAGTCAGAGCAGCTCCACATGGCTCCACACTGGACCAGAACGGTAAATACTTTAAAATCACAATTAAAACTTGTTTTTAAATGTGTCTAAATGTGAAAAAACACAATTAGAAAAGTTGAGATATGTAGTTCATCTAAAAGCTCAATTTCTCCTTATCAGAGTTTTGTAAAGAATTAAATAGTTACTTGAGAAAATGTATTTAATTTGGTAAATTCTCTCTTTAGTGCCAGTATTTTTAGCTTATTTTATTTATTTATTTATTTATCTTATTTAGAAATTGCAATTGTTTGAGAACATAATACTTTACAATGAACACCAAAGCTGGGATATAAAATGGTCTATAAACCCAAATTTCGACATGTTTTTAAAAAGTAATATTTTGGTCCAGGTGGAGCGATGAGGGAGGAATATGAACACAGTCACAGCAAAAGTAGAAAGTATTTTTTTTTTCTGGCAAAATGCAAAAAGCGTCAGAAGCCGCAGCGAGAGAAACAACAATAATCCTGATTGACAATGATAAATCACACACAGCTGATCGTCCCATCTTGATACACACACACACGTTTGTAAGGCTATACTTGTGAGGACATTCATTGACATAATGCATTCCCTAGCCCCTTACCCTAACCCTAACCATCCAAACTAAATGCCTAACCCCAACCCTTACATAAACCTAATTCATACCTGAACCCTCAAACAGCCCTTTAAAGGCCTGTCCTTAAAACCTAGTGTTAACCCTCAAACAGCCCTTTAAAGGCCTGTCCCAAAGTGAGAACCGGACAAAATGTCCTCACTGCTAAGGTTTTAAACTGAAATTGGTTCTCACAAATATAGTTGTACACACACACACACGCACACACACACACACGCACACACGCACACACACCGAGAGCAGCGAAAGGCAACAGGAGGAAGAGGAATGAAGTTGGAAGTAAGGAGTTATTTTCCTGGATGAACATAAATAAAATAAAACTTTATTTAAATCTGGTTTGCAGACGACCTGTTGGGACCAACCACAGACGGACGTACACCACAATGCTCAGTTAATATTTATCAATAAAGTTAAAATCGTTGTAATTGTGGCACAGAGCTAAAACCTGGAAAAAAAACCTCAAATTCAATGTTATATGGAGAAAAAAAATTGTTAAAAAGGTGCTATGAGGAACTTTCCATTTGTGTTAATTCTAGCGCCCCCTTTGGATAAAAGAGGTAGTGTTTTTACCACGCCAGCTGTTGTTCCTGGGTGAGCGTATACCCATGACAAAGGCATTAAGAAAAACTATATAAAAATAGCATTTTTTAGCACTGATGGTCTGGTTTGCTGTTGGATGTGATTTATGATCATCAGAGGAAAAAATGAGACTGTTTCAGAAATATTTAAAAAGTTCCTCGTAGCACTTTTAAATAGGACAAAACGACGCACACACACACACACACACACACACACACACACACACAGCCTTGTCTAGGGTCTTACCGTTGTGAGCCTCCCCTGTGACTGTGCCCTCTCCGGTTGGGTTTCCATCCTGGTCCCTCCACTTCCAATCGATCCCACGAACCACTCGAGCTCCGGGGACGATGTATTTCATCACCTGTAAAAAAGTAAAAATAATAATAATAATTAAATAATTTATAAATATATCAAAAAAAGTTAAAAGTAGAAAAAAAAATTAAAAAAAAAAAAATTATTTAAAAATTAAAAAATTGATAAAAAAAAACATTAAAAAAAAACATGCATATATAAAAAATTGTAAAAGTTTGTTTTAAGTTAAAAAAAAAAAAGGAAAAAAAAAAAAAGGAAATTATATATAAGAACAATTATGACTGAGGGTAACTTAAAAATTATTTAAAAATAATAATAATATCGGATTATATCATCAACTTCTATCTGTCATTCATGTAGCTGATTCTGCTTGTCTTTTTTGTGTAATATTGTTATTTTCTGTGTTACAATTTCTGTTTTCTTTTACATGTTTGAAATGAATTTAAACCAAATCACACAAACCTGTGAGCGGAACAGGCGGCGCTGTCGACGCAGGTTAGCTTCTGCCTCCTTCACTGCTTTACCTGAAGGAAAGGAGAGGGGACGGGTTATATTAAACAGAACTTTATTTATAGAGAACTTTTTGAACACAGCAACATTTTTACTACGGACGAATTTCCACTTCAAAATCAGACCAACAAATATCCTTCTACGGGATTTTTATTTTTATCTGTTGACAGAAAACATCTGTTATAAATTATAGTATAGCTATCACCTTTTCCAACCGCGCCAAAAATGTTTAAAAGTTTTTCTAAACATTTTATTTAAAAAAGCGCTTATACCCAGTTGGTCCACACACACACACACACACACACACACACACACACACACACACAGAGTGGTTTCTTACCGAGCTGGTCCTCACACACAGCGGTGACGGTGCCGTAGAGTTCCAGGCCGGAGAGAGAGAGGTAGTGCGTCTGTCCGCTGGCGTTCTTCCCCATCTGCTTGATGCGGATGTGTCTCCAGCCCTGCTTCTCCTCCTTAGACGGCTCCAAGGGCCACGTGGCTGAGGAGCTGAGAGGGAGCGAGAGGGAGAGAGATTAACGTTAGACATGTTTTTGGGATTTTTATGAACATGTTTTAAACAATAGCGAAAATTGTGTAAATTCACAAAACTTTCCAAAACATTCAGTTAATTCCAAAACAATTTTCAGGGCCTGGAAAACTGTTTTCAAATTTTATTTTATTTTACCTTGGGAACCCTGTATAAATAAATAATAATAAAAAACACACATGACACATTATCGCACCCCGTAGCTGTGTATTTCACAGGTGCATAATCTTGAGTGTATTGACCCCAGGCCCATAGTAAAGCCACTCCAGTCTCACCCAGCCCTAAACCGTGTGTATTTCACAGTGGATTAATCTCCAGTGTATCGTCTCACCCCGGCTCGTTGAGGCTGCAGTCGTCCACGTGTGTGTAGAGGCTCGTCCAGTTCTGTCCGTCTTTAGAAACCTGGAAGACCCAGTTCCTCAGAGCAGAGCGCCCGTAGCCCCTGAAGGAGGAAGAGAGAGAAAGAATATTATTATATTTTCTGTGTTAAGGGGACAAAGACCACTTTAACAAGCACATCATATTTCTGCTTTAAAAAAGGAGGAGTTAGCCGCTTTTTTTTTGGCGCACACAGTATGGAGAGGTAGTGGATCATGAGGAGATAATCACTCATTTTGACAAAAAAAAAATTAATCCTCCTGGTTTTAAAACCAGCTGGGAGCAAATTGTGGCACTTTTGGATTTCTATGGGCAAGACAATTTATTTACAAAGATGCAATTAAAAGTGCAAAAAGATGTAATAGCAAAAAAATTAATAAAAAAATTAAAACAAATGCAATAGACAAGCCAAAAAAAAGGCCACACATATAGGTTATTTAAAAAGCCGAGTTGAACAATAATGTTTTAAGACCAGATTTATATATAGTGTCCCTGCCTGAAGAGTCTCAGAGTATGTGTGTCTCTCAGTCCCCCTACCGTGCGTGTCTGAGAGTGTAGGCAGAGGGGATGACCCAGAGAGATAGATAGATAGATAGATAGATAGATAGATAGATAGATAGATAGATAGATAGATAGATAGATAGATAGATAGATAGATAGATAGATAGATAGATAGATAGATAGATAGATAGATAGATAGATAGATAGATAGATAGATAGATAGATAGATAGATAGATAGATAGACAGACAGACAGACAGACAGACAGCAGATAGAGACAGTGTGTGTCCGTACCGTGCATGTCTCAGTGTGTAGGCAGAGGGGATGACCCAGAGTCCCAGGTCCACAGCGAACCAGGCGTTCTTGTCATCGTTGGTGTGACAGTTCAGAGCCGAGCTGTCCCGACTCAGGACGTCCTCCAGTCGACCGTACGGAAGGTTACGCCCCTCGGATGATGTCACCACCACCAGGCCGTAGGCTGCAGGGTTCACCCACTCATACGCTGTCCTGGAAATATGATAAAGAATAATGAATGAATGAGGGGCGCTCCGGTGGTGTAGTGGATAGAGCGTGTACCATATTGGCTCCGGGCCTTCGTTGCAGTGGTCGCGGGTTCGAGTCCGACCCGTGGACCTTTACTGCACTTATAGGCGTCTTTGTTAAACATCTTTGAGTGTGTATTTTGAAATATCAATGAATAAAGTAAAAGTTAACAAGGCAGTTCTCTGCTCCGAACGTTTTATAAAAATAAAAACATTTTAAAGAAAAGTAACATTTCTAGACTTTGCATTTTGACAATACACCTTCATATTTCCACCGGTGAAGTAGGTCTTCAATAACTAGACTTAAGCCCCGTGTACGTACTTGGCGTTGGTTCCGACCCAGTAGATGATTCCGTTCTCGTCGAAGTTGTGTTGGTGTCTGAAGGTGAAGGTTTGTCCTTCTCTCAGTTTCCTCACGAACACGAACGAGGAACGCTCAAAGTCGTACCACTGCTTCGCCACCTGGGAGAAGAGATGGGAAGTTAAATCTGAACTTTACATCAACATAAAAGGGTTAATATACAGTTTCAGAATAAACCTAAAGAAAATGTTTCACTTCTCTGACACACACAAAGTTATATAGTGCAACTTCAAGGGTGCAAAGGATCATAAAACTCAAATTTTCGTCCGTCTGTGCGTCCGTACGTCCGCCTGCCCAGTGAGTGTGTGAGTGAGTGTGTTTAGTGTGTGTGCGTCTATACATATTATCCCCTCACCATCTTCAGTAGATATTGTTCCAGAGATTCCACGGTGGCGAGCGGTTCCATCTTCAGCATCCGTCCGGTCCGATCGATCAGCGCCGTCTCCCCGGGCGCTCGCTCCAAACGGAAACGCAGCCGACGAGTCAAGATCTGATACGATAGAAACACAGACAGACAGACAGACACATAGAGAGAGAGACAAGCACAACCTTCGTCAAGATCTCATACAATATAACACATAAAGTATCTGTATGTGTATGCCAAAGGGAACTAAATAACGGTTCACACACATTTTTACCAATGAATTTTCAAAACGTTTGCATAAAATGTAACCCAATTTCCTTACCGATACTACCACACATGTGCAGTGCACATATTAAACAATAGTAATTCAAGGAACCATTTTTGCAAAACCGTAGACATCTTTTGGGATTTGGGGAATCTAAGTGTTAACTTTTTCAAAACGTCTAGTTAAAAAAAATCTAAAGTGGAAAAATAATAAAATCTTAAACAATAAAATGCTATAAAAACGAACAATAAAAAGTTGATAAGTATTTGTCATTCATAAATCTTATATATATATATATGCTTGTCTATTTTGTGTAACATCATTATTTTCTGTATGATATTTTCAGTTTTCTTTTACATTTTCGAAATAAATTTCAATCAAATCAAATCAAATCGGGGCGCTCCGGTTGTGTAGTGGATAGAGCGCGTACCATATTGGCTCCGGTGGTTGTGGGTTCAAATCCGACCCGTGGACCTTTACTGCAGGTCACCCCTCCCTCTCTTTCTCTCTCTCTCTCTCTCTCTCTCTGTCTGTCTGTCTCCCCATTTCAACTCTGTACTGTCTAATAAAGCTTGAAAATGCCAAAAAATTATCTTAAAATAAAAATAAAATAATCAAATCAAATGAAACAGACCTTGTGACTGACCTGCAGGTTGTAAGTGGAGCCCGGAGTGTCGTAGAGGTGAAGAGGTAAACGTTCTATCGACTCCAGGACAGCAATCAGCTTACGGATTAAGGCAACAGCTGGGCGGCTACAGAGACAGAGACAGAGACAGAGACAGAGACAGACACACACACACACAGACACACACACACACACACACACACACAGACAGACAGTTTGAGATGAGACCAGATAACAGGAGAATACACACACAGAGACACACACGGACATTAATCAGTTCATCTTTGAGTCAGAGTGGACATTTGTGCAAATAATCTTTATTAAGGACTCAGATGGTCCACTCACATCCAACATACACACACACACAAGACACATTAAAATACATTACTCAATAAAACACTGTACTAAAATAGGTGCAAGCTATCATGCCAATGCTTTGGAAGCCTGGATGTGAACCGATAGCCCATCATAGGGTTGGTTAAGGCTATAATGATGCTATTTTCTGATAAATCCAATCGACACATGAAATTGAACATTAACTTTCGTAACAGTGCCTGACATGTAGGTACAAAGTTTGAAGAAAATCCCTCAAAGCGTTCTGGAGATATTGAGTTCACAAGAATGAAAAAAAAAAAAAAACATCTGTTTCACATATGAGAAATAATATATATGAATGAGGAGGCGTTACCTTTCATCGTCTTCGTTCTCGCTGAAGGCCGTCTTAAAGACATTGATCCTCTCCATCAACGGTTTACAATCATGTTTCAGGTCCAGTTCCACACTCTGAACACACACACACACACACACAATAATACATGTTACATCACACAGATCAGTGACTTTATACACATTTAACGCCTCCGTAAACCTCTAAAATAGTATAAATCAATATATGACATCAAAGTTGGGTGTCTGAATAAGCTTTGACAAAACTTTGATTGAAAATAAATGTTCATGAATATTATCAAACTTCAAACAATCAATTTGGATTGATAAATATGCGTTTAACTCTTTTCAGATGCTTTACTAGCATGCAACTAACTCCCCACATTACTGTAAATAGTAACAAGATGGACAGACAGATAGACGGACAGACAGACAGACAGGTTTCATAAAGTTAACACTCACATTATTGAGTACGGTGAACAGTGCCTGGACAAGGCCGCTGCTGCACATTTCATACGGAGAAATGGTGTTCTCATCCTTCAGAACTACAATCAGGTTTTCTAGAGCCGTCTTCATCAAATCTCTCCACGTGTTCTCCCCTTCAATTATCTGGGAACGGAAAGGAAGAAAAACATAAAAGAAAATGTCTCATAAATCAGACAGTGAACAACACATGAACAAATCCTTCTGTAATAACCCTCAGAATAGTGCTGAGAATGATAATGGAAAGTTTGGTTGATTTAAGTGCTTTAGAAGTTGAGATTTGTGGTTCAGAGTATTGAAAGAAATAAAAACTAATGCTGAGATAATGTCCGTTAAAGATGGTTGTATAGGAGAAATATACAGACGCAAACAGACAAGGTTTAGTCAAATAAACACCTGAATGTACATGTTAGACCTTTTGATTTATACTAGTATGAAAGAAGACATGTTATGGAAAACAAATTGCCTGCACGCAACTCACTCTCTCTCTCTCTCTTTATATCTCACTCACAATTTTGAGATTTATGAAGATTTTTGTCTTCCATAACATGTCTTTCTTCATATTAATGTAAACTAAAGTAAAGATCCAATATGTACATTCAGGTGTTTATTTGATTAAACCTTGTCCGTTTGCATCTGTATATTTCTCCTATATTAGTTTAGTTTAGTTTTGTTTGTGCAAATAAACAAGATTAAAAATGGCAAGAAGATGCGCATAGACATACATAAATGCACGGGTGGGACAAAAGAAACCCCGAAGGGCTTATGAAGGATGTCCACCTGACATTAAAATACAATAAGGTAAAGAACCATACAGCCATAGAACCATATAACCATACACACACACGCATGCAATTCAGTACCTGTCTGTTGGTGTGCAGTTCCCAGGCAGACTCCAGCTGTGTGGAGATGTTTCTCAGCGTGACCACCACTCCTCGCGGCATGCTCTCCACCGCTTTGAAGTGATCGTCATACAGCTCCCGCGCCATACTCTTCACCTGCACAATAAAACACAATCAGTTAAATGTATTTATATATTATATCCCAATACCACACATATACATTAGCCAAAACCACATAGTACAATATACGTAAAAAAAAAAATTTGCGCAAAGAATATATATGTATAACAAAATGTAAAGGCTGTTAAAGGTGCTCAGAGGAACTTTCAGTGTGTGTTAACTCTAGCGCCCCCCTTTGGACAAAAGCAGTAGTGTTTTTACCACGCCAGCTGTTGTTCCTGGGTGAGCGTATACCCATGACAAAGGCATTAAGAAAAACTACATAAAAATAGCATTCTTTGCACTGATTTGCAGTTACATGTAATTTATGATCATCAGAGGAAAAATAAGACCATTTCAGAAATATTAAAAAGTTCCTCGTAGCTACTCATTATGCGTATTATTGATCTCTTAAAATAAAGTAAATAAAAAAATAGTACAATACTACAACATACCTTCTGCTTAGTTTTTTCAAGTTTTGACTTCAGTTTTCTTCCTCGCTTACCCGTCCAGCCAGTTACAAACTCCGAGCCTGCACACACACACACACACACACACACACACACACACACACACACACACACAAACAAAACAAACAAAAGACAACGTCAGCATATATCTACATTGACAGATTCAGTATGATGCTAAATGTGTTGCATAATAACTAAATTGTGATTGTATAAAATAATTACACGTGTTTGTGTCAGTAAATGTGTGGTCAATTTGCGCTTTCTAGTGTCTGCATACATGTCAATATCTTTCATTTGGATTGATAAATATGCCTATAACTCTTTTTGGATGCTCTACTATCATGAAACTCACTCCACAAATTACATAGTTAGAAGGATTTTGTGGGCTATTTTTGAGCCTACAAAACGCTGTATAAAACACTTGATATATTTTCTATTCTGTGTGTTTTGCGTTTTAAAAATTAACGAAGATTTTTTAATAGTAGTTTGGGTGGAGTCAGTGATTCTGGAGAACGCTTGTTGTCAAAATCAGTGAATATCTCCTCATGATCCGCTACCTGTCTGTACTTTGTGTGAGCTTGAAAAAGTCCAGTGTTAATACACAGCCTAGACTCTGTAAACAACTGGTATGTACACACTGGGTATGTAAACAAAGGAGGCCCCTGAAGCTAGCAAATGCCCATTTACAGAGCCTAGGCTGTGTATTAACACTGGATTTTTTTTCAGCACACTCAACAAGCGTTCTCCAGAATCACACCAGACTCCACCTTTAAAAAAATGAAGCTTTTACTTAATTAAACTAAACTGAGTTATATATATTCAACTTTATTATTATTATATATATTAAACTTTTCATAGTGTTGTTTGCTGTTAAATGTAATTTATGATCATCAGAGGAAAAAAATTAGACTGTTTTTCTGTTTCAGAAATATTAAAAAAAAGTTCCTCGTAGATACTTTAAATTAAACTAAACTGAATTATATATATTCAACTTTATTATTATTATTATTATTATATATATTAAACTTTTCATAGTGTCGTTTGCTGTTAAATGTAATTTATGATCAGAGGAAAAAAATTTGACTGTTTTTCTGTTTCAGAAATATTAAAAAAAGTTCCTCGTAGATACTTTAAATTAAACTAAACTGAATTATATATATATTAAACTTTCCATAGTGTTGCATGTAATTTATGATCAGAGGAATTTTTTTTTTACTGTTTTTCTGTTTCAGAAATATTTAAAAAAAAGTTCCTCGTAGATACTTTAAATTAAATCAAACTAAACTGAATTATATATATATTAAACTTTCCATAGTGTTCTGGGCTAATGTCGATGTGTTGTTGTAACAGCTGTAGCAGCAGCTGCCTGGTAGCGGAGGCAGGAGGAGGAGGGGGATAACGATGAGACACACCCAGTGACGTCTCGGCTGTGAACGAGTGTTTGGTTCCGCGATTCGACTCGAACACGAATCCCGGGAGGTCCTCTTTCAAGATGGTGGCCTGCTGTCCGTCGCTGTTGTGTATGGCGATCTCTCCCTCCTTCAAACAGGTGAGGGACCAGTTGCCCACCAGTAGCTTCGTGGCGCCCACGGCCGATAAGATGGGCTGGCTGGGAGTCACCGGTTTGACTTGACTGCGAGCGCGTTGGAGCTTCTCGAGGAATTCACTGCGAGATTCTGGTGGGGAAAGAGGGAGAGAGAGAGGGAGGGAGGGGGGGAGAGATGGGGGGGAGGCGGTTAGAGAAAATTACATGTCAACAATAGACCTATGGAAGCTCTGTTCACTTCTGATGCCTAAGCTAAAGCAGAAATATAATTTGTGTATAATTATTTTAAATTGTTTGCCTCGCTTGCGGAAAACTTTCTGGATTTTGGTAAGTAACAACGTGTTTTTTTACATTTTTAAATTGGCTATTTTGAGAACAGTAACATTTTTAAAACGTTTAGGATATTACGAACAGGTATTTGAATACTTAAAAAAAAGAAAAAATATGTATTTGAATCCCAAAGTCGAGGCATACAGTAGTTAATCGTTTCTGCAGTTCCAAATAGATCCAATAGGGGGCAAAATTGTATAAATAATCCTGTATACCGAGCATGTTTTAATTTGAGTTGTATGTGTGTCTGTCTGTCTGTCTGTCTGTGTGTGCATAATAAGTGTCTGTCTGTCTGTCTGTCTCTGTCTCTGTCAGCGTGTCTCTCTCTGCCTGCCTGCCTCTCTCTCTGCCTGTCTTGTGTACATACCAGAGCTGTCGGAGCCTCCCTCTGGACTGCCACTGGAGTACATGGTGGCCAGCTTCCCATCCAGGATGAACCTTGGGAAAAGGGGTAGGATCCAATAAGTTTATACTTCTTCCCACTCCTTTTCAGGCATATCAATTCAATATGTTATTTGTTTATTTTGTTTATTTTTATTTGTGAAATCATTTGAACATGTTTTTTTAAATTGTATTTTCATGCTTTTAATTTTTTTTTATTTATTTTTTTTGATATGTCTGAAATAAAACTGAATCAATCAATCAATCAATCAATCAATCAATCAATCAATCAATCAACCTGAACCAGCCGTTGGATCCGTTGGACAGTTCCAGCGCGGCGGCGTCGGACCAGATGTACAGACAGTCTCGGCCCCGGATGATGGACCAATCCTTCCAGTGGTACGGCTTCCCCTGCTGGATCTCCCGGGCATCCTCCTGAGCCTCCTCCTCCTGGTAGAAATGATAGAATAGTTTAGGTTTAGTCTAGATTTAATAACATAGCACAGATAACAAACATCCTCCTGAGCCTCCTCCTCCTGGGGCAAGGACAGAGGATATGTTTTTAGTTACAATTTTTATTTTATTTTATTTATTTTTCCTTCTTCTTCTTCCAAGCATTTTTTTTTATTTTTTTAACTTTTCTAAACTTTTTTATTTAAATTTTTTTTTTTTAAATATACCCTCTCTCCCTCACCTTCTCAGGCTTGGTTTCGTCCTCGTTCTCGTCGTCGGAGGCGGGCCCGGCCAGCGTGGACACTTTGTTGATGACGCCCAGCCGAGCCAGCTGGTCCAGGAACACGTCTCCTCCTTTGTCCACCAGGTCTCTGATGATCTGCAGCGCCAACAGGTGGCCGTCATCATCGTCCTGAAAGAGACAGAGATTTAAGGTTACTTTTTCACACCTGACTGATAACTAGGGCTGGCCCGAATGCCATTTTTCAGGCTTCGAATATTCGTTGGTTTTTCAGAGCGAATATTCGGATATTCGCTCCAGAAAAAACACACCATCAAAAACAACATAAAAAAATAACATAAATAAAAAAATTAAAAAAACGTTAATAATCCCTATATACTCCCTGGAACCGATTTTGACAGTATCTGCATATTTTGTTGAAGATTTACGCGCTCGGAGGTGAAGTAATGGATGCGCTATGACACTTAGTGATGTAATATCCTCCTAAATGAGCAATACTACTACTACTACTACTACAATATTACTAACTTTTATATCCAAATATAAAATTATTTGATGACATTATATTGCAGTACTAGCTTCTTGCAAAAAAAATTATATAAAAAAAATATATAAATATTATATATATATATATATATATATATATATATATATATATATAAAAAAAGAAAAGAAAACAAAGCTCCGAATACTAATTTTCCGAACGAGTATTTG
>CM047517.1:2207913-2212913 GCA_026122265.1 Ammodytes dubius
TCAGATCGTCTTGGCGACGGTCCATCAGTCCGTTCTCTGTCACCACGGTTTCGGTTTGTTGTTCAGCAGAACGCCAAACAGACCGTTACCATGGCGAAGAGGCCACGCCCCCCCAGAACGGGAGAACAGGCAAAGACAAGATGGCCGACGCTCAGAGAATGGATAAACTGCTTCATCACACAACACAATGACACGGGGGATAATTAGTGGACGTAAAAGGGCTATTTCACTTTTTTTTTTTTTTTAAGATTTTTTTTGCCTTTTTTATGCTTTATTGATAGTGTAGAGACAGAGTTGAAATGGGGCAGAGAGGGGAGTGACATGCAGAGAACAACCGCGGGCTGGAATCGAACCCGGGGCCGCTGCTGGCCGAGGCCCATGGGGGGGGGACGCCCTACCAACTGAGCTAAGGGCGCCCCCTTTTTTCATTAAATTTTTGTTCGCTTTATTAGATAAGTTTCGAGAGGCAAAGTTGAAATGGGGCAAACACTGCTCATTGAAGAACTATTTCACACTTTTAAAAATAAATAAAAAATACATGTCTTTCAATTGTAATTTCATCTAGAAATGTTTAAATTCATGATTCAACATCATTCCTAAGGAGTAAGGGTGATATAGTAAGTGTTTGTGTGTCTAATGCCTCGTTTCCACCGAGTAGAGCGGGTCGGATCGGAGCGGCTCAGAGCGGGACAGCTCACTTTTAAGAATCTCGGTGTTGTTTCCACCGCCGACCCTACCTTTACTGGTAGGGCGGGGTTTAGGCTGGACTGCCATAGCCGCCGCCAGAATGTGGGTCAAACTATCGGGCTGTGGGAACAACTGTGGTCAAGCCAGCGGTCTCTTGTTTTTGCTTGGTCAAACCAGCCGCTTCTTTATTTATTCCCCCGTGTTGTGAGCACAGAGACGGCTCGGTGCAACTGATAGAGACAGTGAGCGAACAGCACTGGCTGCGGCAGCTACGTGACATCGTAGCAGTGGGACACAGTGTAGCCAACTGATTCATTTAATGACGAGGAAAAACACCACACAATACAGTGCCGCGCTCACATTTTCGCCAAAACTCTCTTCACTCTAGCCGAGGTGACTACAAACGGCGGAAATGATTCAAACCAGCCGCTTCTTTATTTATTCCCCCCGTGTTGTTGTGAGCGTGTATTTTACTATCTATGGCGTAAACACACAGAGACCGCTCGGCACAACTCATAGAGACAGTGAGCGAACAAACAGTGCTGGCTGCGGCAGCTACGTGACTATGGGACACAGTGTAACCAACTGATTAATTTATTGACGAGGAAAAACACCACACAATAAACAGAGCTGTGCTCACATTTTCGCCAAAACACAAGACTCTCTTCACTCTTGCCGAGATCTACACATGGCGGAAATGATTCTTTCGACCAATCAAATGACGGCAGTGTGTAGCTCCGCCTTCTCATGCATTTTCGGCCCGCTTTCAGGCCGCTAGTACCCCTACGGAGGAGTACTGAGATCGGGAGCGGCTCAGAGCGGTTAGGTGCGCTTAAACCGTACCCTACCCAACTTTTGGCAAATGAAAAGCCAAACTACCCGGACCGAACCGCTCCGCTCCGACCCGCTCTGCTCGGTGGAAACGAGGCATTACTGTAGGTTACCCAGGGAGCGTTGCATTCTAGAACTTTCTAGAACTTTTTTAATTATGTCATATTACACACTGCACCTTTAAGGGTGATATAGTAAGTGTTTGTGTGTCTTACTGTAGGTGTGCATGTCTGAGTGATACCATGAATAACAGGTTAGAAATCATTTTGTGAGTGGATAAACTGCTTCATCACGCCTCACAATGACACGGGGAGTTATTATTGGGTATAAAAAGGTTTTTTTCCCAGGTAAATTCAAAAGGTGTTGTGTTTGGTGTTAAAGACCTACTTCACCGGTTGGAATATGAAGGTGTATTGAACTCCTGAGATCCTATGTATTATAAATGTGCAAACATTTTAGAAATCGGTTCATCCTAGCCTGAGAAAAGGCAGAAAGAGTGTTTTATGGTCTCACTGTCTAACCCTACATTTTGCCATGTGTGACATCACAAATGGGAAAATGTAGGGTTAGGATTAACAGGACGGCTGGGCCAAGGGAAGAAAAACTTTCTGTGTGTGTGCGCGCGTTTGAGTGCGTGTGTGTGTGTTACCTTGGCTGTGTGTGTGTGTGTGTGTGTGCGCGTGCGTGTCCTTGACTGTGTGTGTGTGTGTGTGTGTGTGTGTGTGTGTGTGTTACCTTGGCTGTGTGTGTGTGTGTCCTTGGCTGTGTGCGTGTGTCCTTGACTGTGTGTGTCTGTGTATGAATGCGTGAGTGTGTGTGTGTGTGTGTGTGTGTGGTGTGTCTGTATGCGTGTGTGTGCGTGCATGCGTCCTTGACTGTGTGCGTGTGTTACCTTGGCTACTTGCGGGCGTCCGAAACAGGCGGCGTAGTGAAGTGTGAAGACGACCTTTGACCTCTGTTGACGTCGGCTCCTCTCTCACACAAGAACTCAACCTGCAACAACACACATGGGAAGAACTGTTTACATTGTGTGTGTGTGTGTGTGTGTGTGTGTGTGTGTGTGTGTGTGTGTGTGTGTGTGTGTGTGTGTGTGTGTGTGTGTGTGTGTACTTAACCTGGAATAACACACCATGTGGTTGGTCAAACGAGTGGACACATATTGGGACGATTACTCTCATATGGATTTTTTTTTTAATAACAAAAACAGCCAGTCGATTGATCGGGTTAGCACTTCTGGAATATTTGCAGTGTGCAGCAAATTATAGTTAAAAAAAAAAAAAAAAACGGTATCGCTATATATTCCCTAATTTTAACCAAAAAGTGATTTTAACATCAACGCGTTCTCCAGAATCACTGACTCCACCTTTAAATAGATATATATATATATATTTCTTTGGCATTTTTATGCTTTATTGATAGTGTAGAGACAGAGTTGAAATGGGGCAGAGAGGGGAGTGACATGCAGAGAACGACTGCGGGCTGGAATCAAACCCGGGTCCGCTGCTGGCCGAGGCCCATGGGGGGGGGACACCCTACCAACTGAGCTAAGGGCGCCCCCTCCCCCCCACCTTTAAATAGTTGTTATTTCTCCTCTGAACCAGAGCATTGGACCCCGTCCCCTAAACCCAAACTATCCACTGGGTCTGGTGAACAACAGAGGGATTAACACGAGAATCTCTGCGTCAGTGTTTCTGTGATTTGACCATCTCCCGTGTGCCAAACGCTGTGTGTGTGTCTGTGTCTGTGTGTAGAGAGAGAGTGTGTGTGTTTTTCTGTGTGTGTGTGTTTCTGTGTGTGCGTGTGTGTGTGTGAGAGTGTGTGTGTGTCTGTGTGTGTGTGTGGTAGGTGTGTGTGTGTGTGTGTGTGTGCGTGCGTGCGTGTGTGTGTGTGAGAGTGTGTGTGTACCATCTCCTGTGTGTGTGTGTGCGAGCGTGCGTGCGTGCGTGCGTGCGTGCGTGCGTGTGTGTGTGTACCATCTCCTGTGTGTGTGTGTGTGTGTGTGTGTGTGTGTACCATCTCCTGTGTGTGTGTGTGTGTGTGTGTGTGTGTGTGCGTGTGTGTGTTACCATCTCCTCTGTGTGTGTGTGTATGTGTGTGTGTGTGTGTGTGTGTGTATGTGTGTGTGTGTGTGTGTGTGTGTGTGTACCATCTCCTGTGTGTCCGTGTGCGTGTGTTTACCATCTCCGTGTGTGTTTCTGTGTGTGTGTGTGTCCGTGTCTCTGTGTGTGTGTGTGTGTGTGTGTGTGTGTGTGTGTGTGTGTGTGTGTGTGTGAGTGTGTACCATCTCTTGTGTGCCAAACGCTGAGGCCCAGTTCAACAGAGTCTGTCCAACATCATCCATGAAGTTCACCTCGAAAGCTGCAACAGAAAACAGGAGGGGAGGGGGTTAGTGAGAGAGAGTGTGTGTGTGTGTGTGTGTGTGTGTGTGTGTGTGTGTGTGTGTGTGTGTGTGTGTGTGTGTGTGTGTGTCTCTGTATGTGTGGTGTGTCTCTCTCTGCCTGTGTCTGTCTTTTTATCCCTGCGTTCCAATACCCATACTTTCTACTATTTAGTCTGGTAGAAAAAAGATTTAGGATGTCCCGATTCTTCTGGCCAGATTTAGTATGGTTAGAAATACCCAGATGTCTACTACATCCGGCCGAGATTTTTAGTGTTGAAAACTGCATTGCTATTTGGGCGATTCTGACCCACGATCCAGTGCACACCTGAAGTGACGTCACATCACATGTGTGTCTCTCTGTGTGAGTGAGTGAGTCTTAATGAGTGAGTGAGTGAGTGCGTCTTTGTCTGTCTGTGTCTCTGTGCGTCTGTCTGTACTTATAACAGTTTTTTTCAGTGTGTGTGTGTTTTTTTTATGTGTTTTTCAGTGTGTATGTCTGTATATACTGTGCAGCCCATAAATGTACATGTGATGTGAAAAAGAATTTCCCCTTGGGGACAATAAAGTCTAAAGTCTAAAGTATATCCTTACCTCCAGTATCTATGGCGTCTATGAGAGCGTCTGTGTCCTTGCTGCGTATACAGTCTATCAGCTGTCTGTGTGAGCGTTCCCCGGAGCTGTCCAGGCGCCGCAGCCCCGGGATCCGGCTGGTGGACCCGGCCGTGGACTTGGGCAAAGCTTTCCGGCCCTCGAACAGCAGAACCAGCAGCAGGTCCACCAGACGCATGGTGTCCAGGACGCACCGCTCGTCTCCCCCCAGGGCGGACTCCATGGAATCGGGCAGAGCAGACCGCAACAGGTCCTAAAGAATGGAAGAGAAATCAGAATTGCTTTGTAAGGAAGATGTACAAGAAAACCCTGTTTTTTCACTTGGTGTACAGCTTATTTTTAACAAAGAATTTAAGGTGAATTTAAGTCAGATGACTCCAGTAACAACAGGACTAACACTATATATTAAATCTATAAAAACTATTAAAAACAAACAATCAATGTCAGTGAAACAGTAAATCCAGTTTTGAAATGTGAGGAGAAACTTGATATC
>CM047517.1:2215413-2230413 GCA_026122265.1 Ammodytes dubius
ACTGAGCTAAAGGCGCCCCCATTTTTTAAAGATTTTTTCAAATTTAAAATACCGTTGGTAATGTTGACTTGCCTTAAAATCACATGGATTACAAGCTTCACAATGAATTAGACTTAAATGGAGATAGATAAAGACATGGACTTTAATTTACTTTCATGACATAATTTGCCACAGTGGATTGTAGGAGATCCTGAAATCCATTTTGAATCCAATCGTGGGATTCCAAAATATTCACACCCCCAGATATTTTATGAAGATTTTTTATTTTCTTCGTGGGACAAATATCAATGTAAGTATTTGTGTACAGACTAAATTCTTTTCGATTTTTTTAATTTAATGAACTGCCAACATTGTCCTCCTAGGAGATGCCCAAATTTCAACATTTCTAGACAGTGAAATGCAGTTTGCTAAATGTGTGACAGCGATTGAGGATAGAACCGGCAGACGATGACACACACCGGTACCGAAGACATAGCGCTGCGTTTACTGTTCCTCCGTACATTACACACATGACAACTGAACAACATCATGTGAGTTCAAGAAATGGAGGGTTAAAATCAAGCATTATTTTTTGGGCATTTTTACTTTATTAGACAGCTTTGTAGAGACAGAGATGAAATGTGTCAGAGAGGGGAAGATATGCAGAGAACGACCCGGGCTGGATTCTAACCCGCTGCGAGGCTACTTTTCCAGTAGCCTACTACTTTCAACTACTGTGTACAAAGTAGGCACCTTTTATAATTTACTCGTAACACATGCAGACCCGGGTTAAAATCCAGCCCGGGTCGTTCTCATTCCCCTCTCTTGACACATTTCATCTCTCTACACAAACTGTCTAATAAAGCGGAGAAAAAAAAACACCAAATTAAAAACGTTATAACCAAAGTGCCAACTCACGTCTCGAAGCAGCGGTCCACGTTGTCAGACATGAGCAGCAGCATGCAGAGCTGCTCCAGAGCGATTAGCTGCATGTCCCTCTCATCCCCCTGGCCCATCTGCAGCCACTCCAGCAGGGTGTCAGGGTCAACGTCCGCCATCTCGCCTGGCCTGGAGGGGGGGAGGGAGGGAGGGAGGGAGGGAGGGAGAGAGGGAGAGAGGGAGGGAGGGAGAGAGAGAGAGAGGGAGAGAGAAGGAGGGAGGGAGGGAGGGATGGAGAGAGGGAGGGAGGGAGGGAGAGGGAGAGAGAGAGAGAGGGAGAGAGGGAGGGAGAGAGGAAGGGAGGGAGGGAGGGAGGGAGGGAGGGAGGGAGAGAGGGAGGGAGGGAGGGAGACACATACAATTAATAAATACAAAAGCCTGGAGATGCAGCTTTTAGTTTAAGCCTTATTATACCAAAAAAACATTAAAACATGTCAGAAGAGGTTAACCACTAAAGGTGCACTATGCCGTTTTAGGGGAAGGAATTTGTTTACATTCACAGAGCCTGCAGTTAGTTCATGAAACAGACAAGACACACACATACGGGGAAAAAACAATTATTCTTAATGATAAGGACTAAACAAGGAGAAGCAGCTTTCAGTTGTTATGCTCCAAATCTCTGGAACAAACTCCCAGAGAACTTGAGGTCTGCTGCAACTCTCAGCTCTTTGAAATCGAGTCTGAAGACTTTTCTGTTTCCATTTTAACCCGTAACTTTTATTTTCATTTATATTAATTTTTTTATTCACGTTTCTAATGTGTATTCTATTCTTGATGTATTTCATGCCCCTGTAAAGCACTTCTTTGAATGGCCTTGTGTCTGAATTGTGCTATAGAAATAAACTTGCCTTGCTTAACAGAGCTGGGGTATATAAACACTGTTATTTTTAACCACATATGCTATCCTTGTATTCACTGAGGAAGTAATACATGCATCCAAAATAGTTAATGCTCCTTCTTTATTCCTTTGCGAAAAATGCATTTTTAAGCTTGCTTGCAGTTAAGAAATATTGAAAGACCATTTATTCCATGAGCAACAAACTGAATCTTCATGTACAGAAATATATCACTGAGGTACAGAGAGTTGGCTCAAATTTTGCATTGAAAACAAAAACAAAACCTTGATATATTTTGGATATTATTATATTATGTGGGAAACGTACAGCTACCTACTAAACGTTGCGTATGGAAAGCGCCCCAAGAGTAAACCTGTCGTGTCAAGTTTGTGTTGACTACATATAAGGAGGATTAACGTTGCCAATTATGACTCATACTTGCTTTTGATGTCAGCGCTTAAACAGCAGCTGCAATTACCGCTAAGAGTATGTTTGTTACAGTGTCATAAATTAAGAGTGACACAGACATGTCACGAGCCGGACAAACCTGACTAGCAAGGTGTGTGCAATGTGTACATGTGGAACCGGTAAGTAAACCATAGACATGTAGGTAATGTTTTGAAGAAAAAAAATGTAAAATATTTTGAAGCATTTTGGATCACACATTCATTCATGTCTCATCAATTTTAACGTGTGAGTGAGTGTGTGACTGAGTGTGTTCGTGTGTGTGTTCGTGAGTGTGTGTTCGTGAGTGAGTGTCTGTCTGTCTGTAATGACATCATAGCTTCTCACCTGGCTTCCCCGTCGGCTACCTGCTGTGGCTCAGCGCCCGATCACTGCTCAAAGAAACGTCTCTGTTTGGAACTCATCCAACCCACCGGACAGTCACTCTCTCTCGCGCTCACAAAGGATTCTGGGACATGTAGTCTCTGCACCTGAAATATACACAAACACACAACAATGGGAGGGAGTTAAATAATTGATGATTGTCAATAGGGAAATGGCAGGACTTTAAAAGGGATACAATAGATAGATAGATTTTTTTTTCCGCTCCTGTGGCTCCAAAACTCTTCTGTACTTTTTTAAAAAATTTTAACCTTTATTTCTACAGGTAAATCCCATTGAGTCCGAAGACTCTTTTACAGGGGAGACCTGTTCCCATTTACACGTTACCATTCACACACACATTCATACACTGATAGCAGCAGGCTAACTATCGACATTCACACGAGGCAAGGTGGGTGAAGTGTCTTGCCCAAGGACACAACAACTATGACACAGGTGGCAGGGCGGGGATCGAACCTCCAACCCTTTGATCATCGGCCGACCCGCTCTACCAACTGAGCCACAGTCGCCCAATGTATGTATATGTATGTATGTAGTGTAGTGCAAATGGCAATACACATATATTCTATTCTATTAAGACGCCTTACAGCTGTCTGCATCAGATTTACATAAAGATCCAATCACACTAAGAACAATAGAGATGGTTGACGCCTCCTTGAAACCTGATACAACCGTAAACAAACAAAGTATTTCCATTATAATTAAGCTGCTGATCTTTTCTCTTGATTAACTCATTTCATTTCATTTAACTTTTATTTATCCTCGAGAGACCAATTGAGGGGTGACCCTCATTTACAATGACGTCGAGTTCAAAACAAATTCAAAGGAAAAACAACAATACATACAAAATATTCAATGCAAATACATCAAATACACAACAACAGGTGAAGAGAAAAAACAATTGAAACAGTTACACAGCAGTGAAGAGTGGCAGCAATTTAAATTACTCATTCATCTTTGGTCTGTATGCAAAACCAAGGGGGCCCAACCGTAGCTAGAAATATGCCCGTTTACAGAGCCTAGGCTGTGTATTAACACTGGATTGTTTTTGTTTAAATAGCGCCGCACACAGTACAGACAGGTAGTGGATCGTGAGGAGATATTCAATGATTTTGACCAAAAGTGATTTTGACAACAAGCGTTCTCCAGAATCACTGACTACACCTTTAAATGGGATTTCTCACTGGAGATTGATTGGACACATTTAAATATTAATGTCAACAGACCAAAAAAAAGGGGATCGCTCGTAGTGTAGTGGTTAGACCCCCCCCCCCCCCCCCCCATAGAGTCTCAGTCCTCTTCACAGCAGACCCGGGTTAGAATCCAGCCCGGGTCGTTCTCTGCATGTCATTCCCCTCTCTGACACATTTCATCTCTGTCTCTACACAAACTATCTAATAAAGAAAAAAATGGCCATAAGAAATGTTTGCAGCATGCCTGGCACGTGCACACTCCTGACACACACACACACACACACACACACACACACACACACACACACACACACACACACACACACACACACACACACACACACACACGGAATCAGGATAAGTTGATTAGGCCTAATTTGAACCAACCTGTCCGTCTGCCTGCCTGCCTGTCTGCCTGTCTGCCTGCCCGCCCGTCCGTCTGTCTGTCTGTCTGCCTGCCTGTCTGTCTGTCTGTCTGTCTGCCTGCCTGTCTGCCTGTCTGCCTGCCTGCCTGCCCGCCCGTCCGTCCGTCTGCCTGCCTGTCTGTCTGTCTGTCTGCCTGTCTGTCTGCCTGTCTGTCTGCCTGTCTGTCTGTCTGCCTGTGTGTGTGTGTGGATGGACAGCAGCAGGCTGTGTGTGCGACAGATCCTCTTATCATGAGATTAATCATCACAACCTGACGTCTTCTGTCTGTGTGTGTGTGTGTGTGTGTGTGTGTGTGTGTGTGTGTGTGTGTGTGTGTGTGTGTGTCTTTGTCCGTGTGTGTGTGTCTTAGATGGTGTGTGTGTGTCTGTCTGTCGCTGTGTGTCGTCTGTGTGTGTGTGGTGTGATGGTGTGAGTGTGAGTGTGTGTTCCTAAGATGGTGTGTGTGTGTGTGTGTGTGTCTGTCTGTCGCCGTGTGTGTGTGTGTGTGTGTGTGTGTGTGTCCGTTTTGGCTTGCACCCCATTAACCCTTTGCAGTGTCCTGTGTCCAGAATGAGGTCAGCCATCAGCAGAAAACACACACACACACACACTTTTCTTTTCTCCTCCTCAGCCATTTTTAAAGTGTGTGTGAGACTGCTGTGTATGTGAGTGTGTGTTTCTCTAAAATGGTGCGCACGTGTGACATAGGTTGGTATGTGTTTATGTGTCTTTCCTGTGTGTGTGTGTGTGTGTGTGTGTGTGTGTGTGTGTGTGTCTGTTTGTCTATGTGTGTGTATGCACGTGTGTGTCTTTCCCATGTATGTGTGTGTGTAACATCACTGTGTGTGTGTGTGTGTGTGCCCGTGTGTGTCCGTCTGTTTGTCTATGTGCGTGTGTGTGTGTGTGTGTGTGGTGTGTCCGTCTGTTTGTCTATGTGTGTGTGTGTGTAACAGGACTGTGTGTGTGTGTCTTTCCCAGTGTGTTTGTCATTTCACAACGCCCCAGGTTTCTCAAACAGACCAATTCAATTCAATCACAACAACCCTAATCCGCCCGGTAACAGCTGACAAAACCAGGTCAAGTTCTCACCTGAGTTCACACACACACACATATCTTGGTTTTGAAGGGCCTTGCAAACCCCTAACCTAACCACATCACATTAACATCAATCCTGCGTTCCAATCCCCATACTTCCCTACTATTTAGTATGCCAGAAAAAAGATTTAGGATGTCCCAATACATGCAGGTCAATTGTAGTATGCTGAAAATACATAAATGCCCCACTAACTCCAATAGCATTTTGGAGTGTTCGTCTTTATTCTTGACATAATGGGGGGAAAAAAAACTTAATTGTCTGATTTTTTCTCTCTCCTGTGGCCCTAGAACTCTTCTGTACTTTAGTATGTAGTGTAGTAAAAAGACTAAAACTCTTCTGTAGTGTAGTAAAAAGACTAAAACTCTTCTGTACTTTAGTATGTAGTGTAGTAAAAAGACTAAAACTCTTCTGTACTTTAGTATGTAGTGTAGTAAAAAGAAAGAGTGTGAGATTTGGAACGCAGGGATAACCACTAGGGATGTCCTGTCCCCAATACCATTTCACAGGCTTCCGATACTCGCTGGATTCTTCTGAATACTCGTTCTAAAAAAAAACACACCATGAAAAACAACATTCATTTTAACAGTTGTTGTGTTTATATAACGTGTATATCTGAATAGTATTACTTGAGCTGGCAGAGAGAGTGTGGCTTTGTTTTGAAAACACTAATTAAGTCTCTGCACTGGGGAATAAAAACAACATTAATAAACAGTTCACTGAATCAACCAAATAAAATATGGAAACGTATTTTGTTCTTATTTTGGAAAAGTTTTACTGGGTTGTGACTTTAGCGCTGATAACTACTTAAAGGAATACTTCACCCATACGGAACCAGCGTTCTATCATTATAAAATCACTATTATAATATAATGAATGAGGTTTTTCTTCCCTCTGTCTTCCCTCAGTCTTCCCTTGGCCAAGCTGTCCTGTTAATCCTGACCCTTACTGTGATGTCACAAGAAGGAAACTGTAGGGTTAAGACAGTGAGACCATAAAACACTCTTTCTGCCTTTTCTCAGGCTAAGATGATCCGATTTAAAAAAATTAGCACATTTATACTAAATAGGATCTCTGAGTTCAATACACCTTCATATTCCAACTGGTGAAGTAGGTCTTTAACAAATGAGTATTCGAATATATTGGAATAATTCGAGCCAGCCCTACTAACCACAACACATTAACAGCTGTAACAGACATGTCAAGAATAAAGACGAATTCTCCAAAATGCTATTGGAGTTAGTTGGGCATTTAAGTATTTTCAGCATACTACAATTGACCTGCATGTATTGGGACATCCTAAATGTTTTTCTGGCATACTACATGCCTCTTGCCACTGTTTATGAACAGTGGCAAGAGGCGGCGAAGTATGACTGCTGTATGTTTGAGGTGGTGGTCTGAGGGGCCGTAGGCGCTGAATGGCAGCCACGCTTCCGTCAGTCTGCCCCAGGGCAGCTGTGGCTACTCTCGTAGTTTACCACCACCAGTATGACTGTGTGTGAATGAATGGAACCAGGAACCCTGTAAAGCGTCTTTGAGTGCCTAGGCAATAAAGCGCTATATAAAACCTATCAATTATAATAATTATTATTATAGTAGGGAAGTATGGGGATTGGAACACAGGGTGTGTGTGTGTGTGTGTGAGCTGGAAAAAGACAGGTGTTAATACACAGCCTAGGGTATGTAAACCAGCATGTTGCTCGCTAGTAGCTACAGTGGAGCCTTTGTTTACGTTCCCTTTGTTTACATACCGGTTTACAGAGCTCACTCCACCTTTAAGAGACTGAAACTGAAACCTGGTTACAAAGGTCCCATCTGTAGTATTGTGTTATGCCCACAACAGCTGTTGGGACATTATTTCAAAAAAGATGCATTGTAGAAAAAAAAACAATTGAAACAACCTGTTATTACTTAAATACCTACTTCACCGGTGGAAATATGAAGGTGTATTGAACTCTGAGATCCTATGTAGTATAAATGTGCAAACATTTTAGAAATTGGTTCATCCTAGCCTGAGAAAAGGCAGGAAGAGTGTATTATGGTCTCACTGTCTAACCCTGGGTGAAAGGTGAATGTGGTTAGAAATGTAAAGCGCTTTGGGTCTGAGAAAATCGGCTAAAAAGCGCAATATAAGACAATACCAATACTGTTCATATAATTATTCACCAAAATGATAAAAGTATGAAAGAAAGCTAATTTGAGTGACTGCTAGGCCAGTGAACATATACACAAGAGGGCCATAAACTCTAATCTACTGGGCCAAGCGAACCAGATTAAGCCAAAAATACATTGTCAACTATCGGGTGTTTTTACAGTAAGTAATTAAAAAAAGGTATAAAAAAAATGGTTGTGATGAAAAAGAATATTACAAAAATTCTCTTTTCTCATTGTATGATGAAATAAAATCTTTACTGCAAATAGGACCAACCAAGTTTCAAAATCATGTACTGAGATTAAGCCAAAATTTATGAGAAATACTACATTTTTTCAGGTAATAAATGGCCCTTTTTAACATGTATGATTCAGTTATAATTGGGCAACTCCTTAGGGTGAGTAAGGGAAGATAGAAAGCTCCAGAAGAGTCTAGAGTGTAAGGGAAGATATAAAGCACTATAAACAGCCTAGATGGACTAAACAATTGAAGTTGGAAAAATTATCAATTGTGAGTCGGGAAAAAAACGAGTCCCAGTCATTGTATAAAAACCACAAAAACAACGACTTGCTGGTGGTCGTTATATTGACCCATATTTTCCTCCAACACTTGAAACAAACGTCCTTTGTTTGTGGCCTGGAAACTTGCACAATGTCAGCGACTGAACGACTGAAATGTACATGATTCAGCCAGTTCCTCTGACCTACTGCTAACCGTATCATCATCTATTCTTCAGTGGCGTAAATAACAACAATACTAGTGTGTGTGTGTCACGGTAAATGTCAACACGTGACCATATAGGATCAAGGCATGCCATGGCAATTAGCATTTAAAAATGTATTTAAAAAAAACAGATTCAAGCTATTATTATAGAGTTTTTAAAATTTGCAACGTCAGAGAAAATAACTGGTACAATCCTCTTTCGTTGTCTTTAGCCTTTTGGGGGCCTTCAAAATGTTGATTTAAGACGTTTTACTACCACGTGAGGCCTTAATATTTTAAGAAACGGGTCGTTTTAAGCCTATTAAGACCCTTTAAAGATCTGCATTTAACACTGTGTTTCGTAGCATTAGCTTTATAGCTTCTCTAATGATGATGATGATAATGTCAAGCCGTTAAATTCAACTGTAACTACCAGAAAATAACCTTAACGTATCGCCAAGAACACAGTTATCGTATATGAAGGGATACGTTTGGTTGTTACTCAGCAAAATAATAAATTATAAGCGATAAAATCCAGGCTAATGGTCGCGTGTAGCTAATCTAAGCGCTAACACTAGCTTGAAAACAGCAGGTATTTTAGATGGATAACGACATATTTGGGGTTATTTACCGACATTGGAGATTCGTTACTTCCCCCTCATTGGGAAGAGACACTAAAAATGGCCAAGGTTTGTGAATTTTATGCTCAATTAGTGAAAATAATACGATAGCGGCCTTCGTCTCCGATTAGGATCCACGGGACTCGAGTTCCGGGAGATCCGAGAGGCCGCAGCTCATACGCTGCCACCCACAAAAGGAAACAACGGTAACCTCGATGGAAGGACTTACCGTGTTTTTGTTTGTTTTTTCGCCGGCGTTTTAGTCGTCTAGGAGCGGGTAAGAAGTCCAGCTCCTCTCGGTCCGTGTGGAGGATGGAGAGCCGTGTGTGTGTGGGATTAAATTAACATGTTCCCATTTCTCTAGCAGCGCATGAAGAGGTCAGAAAGAGACGGTGCGACGATCACAGCCGAACTGAGCCGACGCCGATGCCGCGTTCAGGAACTACGGAAATATGAAAACATCACAATAGATTTTATATTTATTCTATATTTTTAGGACTATTTTATTCTATAATATGTTCTTCTAATTTTACACATGTGTACACGTCAATGGATTAATAATTGTGAATTATTTATAATATTTGCAATTATTTGATTACATTTAATTAATTTTTTAATTAATTATTTTTATTTGAGTGTTATATTTCTTTGCTGTATTATATTTACTTCTTGTATTACACATGTATGCCTTTAAATAAAATAATACGTGTGGATTTTTTCTTAAATTCTTTCATGTTCTTATTTTTAATACATTTCAATTTAAATCGTTTTTTGAATTAAATTACATTTTTATATAATCTCTTCAATATATTCTATCATCAAAATATGTATTTAGTTTTATAACTTATTTTTAAATTGATATTCTTTTTTAATGTATTTTCTTGTATCAGGGCTACAAAAAACTATTAGGCTATATTGATCATGCTCATTCTTTATTTATGTTGATAATTGTAGGGTTTCCGACGGAGCCTGAAGGCAGCGTCTGTAGGTGACGCAGATGACGTCAGGGGGCGCTGTTTGTTTTGGTTCAAAGAACAAGTTTCACAAGTGACACAACAAAACACACAGACAAAACAGCTCGGACAAGATGATTCATTTACTATTTATGCATCACATATATTTAAAATCGTTATAACAGCATACCTGTAACTGTAATAGGAATTTATACTCCTGATTTTATGCTAATGTCTCTTTGAATTAGTTTACTTTAGTATTTTCTGTAGCCTATATTTGGGAAAGATTCTACTTTTTTTGCCTACTGCATTTAAAATAAAATGTATATGGAACAGTGGGATAATATATTATTAAATGGATCAAAATTAAATAATATTGAAGGATTCAGCCTTGAAGAGTTGGAAACGTTATTTTTATTTTATTTTTTTATTATGTTTTTTATTTCTCGTGTGTGCAAATAGAAGGCTATATTAAATATTTACAGATGTTTATATGTATATGTGACTGAACCATGAACCCATTTGTGTTTTATGTATAGGTATCTCCATTAATCTATGAACAACACATCACAAGACTATTCCAATTTAATTTAATCATTATTAATTCTAGCTTTTTCAAAATAAAAGCCTTCATGTCATCACACACTGAGGACAAATAAAGAAAAGTGGAAACTGATTTTGAAGATTTATTTTTATTTTTATTCATTTGCTTCCGTTAGAAAATACACGTTAACTCACTCACACCTGTACACATCACAGACAGGTGAGTCACACGCTCACCTACTCAATCGGCTACTTATTGCAGGTACATGAAGAGTAAATATAGAATAGAATAGAATGCCTTTATTGTGACCAAAAAATAATCTTAAAAAAAAAAAAAAAATGCATTTATTGCCATGACATCAAATATACAAATGTTAGTGTTCTTTGTTTTATTATGATCATGTTGTAGGCTAACTGACCTAACTACATTCGTTATTAAAGGGTGCTACGAGGAACTTTCAGTGTGTGTTAATTCTTGCGCCCCCCTTTGGACAGAAGCGGTAGTGTTTTTACTACGCCAGCTGTTGTTCCTGGGTGAGCGTATACCCATGACAAAGGCTTTAAGAAAAACTATATAAAATAAAAATAGCATTCTTTGCACTGATGGTCTCATTTGCTGTTACATGAAATGTATGATCATCAGAGGAAAAATTAGAATGTTTCAGAAATATTTAAAAAGTTCCTCGTAGCTACTTTAAGCTCTCACTCTGATAAAAACAAGATGTGGTAGTGTTTGTTAAAACTAAAGTGCTAATGACTGATTTGTCTCTTACAGGCCACCGTACTTACCACTGATAACAATCACTTAAGTCTTCAGTTTGTGATTCTAATTTGATTCAAAACTCGATTAACCAACATTTTCACTTATAAAAATAAAATAATTTTCCTTTCGAAGGCCATTGTCTGAGCTAATATGTTATTGACATTCACTCAAGAAGGAAGACTAGTCGGGGGCGCCCTTAGCTCAGTTGGTAGGGCGTCCCCCCCCCCCCCCCCCCCCACATGGGCCTCGGCCAGCAGCAGACCCGGGTCCGATTCCAGCCCGCGGCCGTTCTCTGCATGTCACTCCCCTCTCTGCCCCATTTCAACTCTGTCTCTACACTATCAATAAAGCATAAAAATGCAAAAAAAAAGAAGGAAGACTAGTCAAGTGTTAGTGTTATAGGAAAATAAACTAAATTTACAGGCATGACTTCAGATTCCCTGCGTTCCAAATCACATACTTTCTACTATTTAGTATGGGAGAAAAAAGATTTAGGATGTCCCGATTCTTGTGGCCAGATTTAGGATGGTTAGATTTTTAGTGTTGAAAAGTGCATCCTATTTTGGCCGATTCTGACTCACAATCAAGTGCGCACCTAAAGTGACGTCACATTGACGAAGCCTCCATATGAAAACAAACGGGGATGCGACGGATATAAAAGCAAGAGGCAAGATCAAGGCGCAATGTTATGACTAAATACCTAAGAAAAAGTATGTTCCAATTGTAGCATACTGCATCCTAACTAGATTATTTCTATGGTCAGATGTAGTATGTAGAATAGAGAAAATAAAGAGTATAAGATTTGGAACGCAGGGACAGTTTTTTCCTTCTTAAACCAACATTTGACAATTATTTCAAAATAAAAGCTTCAAGTGAGTGAATATTCCCTTCATTGACAGAAGCTGCAATATCATTTTCATTAGAACAATTTAATTTGTGTGTGTGTCTTACATATATAAACTCACTTCAGGTTAAAGTTCTTAGTGTCGACTGATATGAAAAAACATTTTACAAGATACATCAACATCTGTATCTAAACATGAAAATATATTGAACTAAATAAGAGAATCATAAAGTATTGCTTCCATTTCATTTTCTTATTAACAAATCATCATCGTAGTGGATAGAGCGTGTACCATATTGGCTCCGGCCTTCGTTGCAGTGGTCGCGGGTTCAAATCCGACCCGTGGACCTTTACTGCAGGTCATCCTCCCCTCTCTCTCCTCTCTCTCTCCTCTCCTCTCTCTCTCTCTCTCTCTCCTCTCTCTCTCCTCCTTCTCTCTCTCCTCTCTCTCTCTCTCTCTCTCTCTCTCTCTCTCTCTCTCTCTCTCTCTCTCTCTCTCTCTCTCTCCTCCTCCTCTCTCTCTCTCTCTCTCTCTCTCTCCTCTCTCTCCTCTCTCTCTCTTCTCCCCATTTCAACTCTGTACTGTCTAATAAAGCTTGTAAATGCCAAAAAAGTTTAAAAACTCTCTGCTGACAATTCTCCAAAACCATTCCGTCTGTTTCTCACACATTTCCAGCTGCAAAAATCCTTTGGTCGATTAATTGATTGATTGATTATAATTTTTGTTGTTCAAATGTCGAGATAACATGGCTTTTGTTTGCTATGAACTTACAAAATTGAACATGGTACTAGTTGATGGAATTAAATTCATATTTTTCCCAGGGGGGGACAGTGAATGCAGCACGGTGCGTTTAGGGACATCTGTTAAAATGTGACATCGTATCAAGCAGGTAAATAACTGTGTGAACTTCATCTGTAGCTTGTTAATAGAAATATCTGTTTTTCTGTGTTCTGTACAAACTTCATTGAATTTTTATTATTTATTTCAAAAGGAAGACTTTAGCGGTAGTGTTTTTACCACGCCAGTTATTGTTCCTGGGTGAGCGTATACCCATGACAAAGGCATTAAGAAAAACTATATAAAAACATCATTCCTTGCACTGATGGTCTCGTTTGCTGTTACATGTAATTTAAGATCATCAGAAAAAAAATTAGACTGAATCAGAAATATTTAAAAACAATCCTCACAGCTACTTTAAAATTCCTATTTACCCCAGTAGGACAGCGAATGCATCGTGGTGTGTTTAGGGCCATTAGCGCGGCTCAGAGGAAGTTAGTTTTGAGTGTGATGCTAGGGGAAGACTTGGCTGTGCTGCGGTTAGCCGTGTTAGCGCTGCTAGCTTTGTTGAGACTCTCCTGGTTTCCTTTAACAGCCGCTTCAAGACGAGACTTCAGAGCAGGAGAAGACGCAATGAGAGATCTGAGAGAGAGAGAGAGAGAGAGAGGGAGAGGGAGGGAGGGAGGGAGGGAGAGAGAGGGAGGGAGGGAGAGGGAGGGGGGAGAGAGGGAGAGGGAGAGGGAGGGAGAGAGAGAGAGGGAGGGAGAGAGAGAGAGATATTAGATTAACACACACACAGACGGAAAAAGGGAGAGAGAGAGGAGGAGAGAGAGACATTAGATTATTTTTCATATCAATTAATGTCTGTTACATTCAAGCCTACATTTCTGGAGCCTATCAGCTCCACAAATACGTTTACAAACTGGTGTCAAGAGCCCAAGAAAAGAAAGATATGTTAAATCAACTTAGAACCGCAAGTTATATATTATATGTAAAGTGCTGAAAAATTAGCTGAAATGCCAGTGTTTTTTTTTTAAATTTAATTTAAAAAACAAAATATTTTTTTGAGTTATTATACAATTTCTTTAATTTTTTTTAATTGATTTTCAAAGGGGAAGGAGACAATTCTAAATGAGAGAGCATTACAAAAATATTTTTTGGTCTATCATTTTAACATTGTGAGTAGGCTTGGGTCAGGCAGACAGACAGACACACAGACACACAGACACACACACACACACCTGAAGACATTGGAGTGCAGTGGTCCTAGCCTCATGAGATCCTTCAGTGCGTTCTCGTGCAGAGAGCGAGACACAGCCGGAGCCGAGCACAAAGAGTTTTCATCCAGAAGGAAAGAGATGAGGAGAGGGAAGAGGAGGCACGCCAGCTGGGGACCTGGGGGGGGATACAATGTTAGTGTCTGTCTGTCTGTCTGTCTGTCTGTCTGTCTGTCTGTCTGTCTGTCTGGGGGGGATGATGTCATGTGAGATCAGTTAATTAAACTTTGGACTGAACAAATACGCAATTAAGACAATGTTTTCTAGATACATTTTTGTTTTGTTTTTAAACCCGCTTGAAAAAATTTCTGGAATTATCATTTAATTGATATCAATCAATGTTCCTTTTATATCTAGAATTACAAACAAAGTTAGAGCATTACACCTGAAACTATTGCATAAAATATATCAAACACACTTGGATATTTTGACAACAAATGCACTTTTTGAAGAAAAAAAAAGGCGCTGGCAAACAAAATGTTATTATTATTAAATAGGTGAAGTCTAAAATAAACAAAGTAATATATTTCACAGCCAACAGTGTTCATAATACCCCCTTTGTTTGTATACTATTTCGATGAATAAAGTTATCTAAAAAAAGCAGGAAGTGTGTACTGACGTTGTGTGCTATCAGCCGCCTGCACCAGAGCCTCCATAGCTCTGATTCCCTCCAACACTTTGTTTACTGTGTGTCTCTCTCTCTGTGTGTCTGACTGTGTGTGTGTGTTCTCTCTCTCTCTGTGTGTCTGACTGTGTGTGTGTGTGTGTGTGTGTGTGTGTCTCTCTCTGTGTCTGACTGTGTGTGTGTGTGTGTGTGTGTGTGTGTGTGTGTGTGTGTGTGTGTGTGTGTGTGTGTGTGTGTGTCTCTCTGTGTGTGTGTGTCTGTGTGTGTGTGTGTGTGTACTGACGTTGTGTGCTATCAGCAGCCTGCACCAGAGCCTCCATAGCTCTGATTCCCTCCAACACTTTGTTTACTGTGTCTCTCTCTCTGTGTGTCTGACTGTGTGTGTGTGTGTGTGTGTGTGTGTGTGTGTGTCTCTCTCTCTCTGTGTCTGACTGTGTGTGTGTGCGTGTGTG
>CM047517.1:2235413-2237913 GCA_026122265.1 Ammodytes dubius
TTATAATAATAATATAATAATAATAATATCTTTATTAATATAGCACCTATAAAAACAACGGTTTTACAAAGTGCTTTGACATAAAATACATAGGAGCAAGTGCAAATTAAATAAATACATAATAATCAAAAAACACATATATGTAAGGGTTAATGCCTGACGAGGTGTCCAGGTATCAGGAGTTAATGGACACGTGGAGGCGAGAACTGTCCGACGCGCATTAATCCCTGATACCTGGACACCTCGAAGGGCATTAACCCGCTTATACCATAGTCTCCTACTAATAAAAATAATAATTAGACCAATCAGTTATATTTTCATGCCTTTTTGCGATCAAATTAGATTTTTTTTTGAACGAAACTAGATTTGTTTCGAACGAATAACAACTTGTTCCATCTAGGTGTCCATACATCAGAGGTTAATCCACAACCATGGAATGTACTCCAGCCAATCAGAATAGAGTATTCACACAGACTATGGTATAAAGTAAGATAAATACACATACTCATAAACAAACAAGATTAATAAGTGCTAGGGTATAAATTAAAAGTTATTAGCATGTTTAGCTTCTCACCTTCTGGAGAGCAAACTGACGGGAGCTGAGAGAGGACACACAGAGCGGACGACACCAACTGACAGTCGCTGTCCGTCAAACTCCAAACGGAACCTCCAGCTCCTGAACACACACACACACACACACACACACACACACACACACACACACACACACACACACACACACATATACTTAAATGCTTGAATATGGGCACGCCACATTTTTTTTAGTTTTTTATAAAAATAAAAAAAAACATGTTTCATTTTTTTATTCCACTTCACAATTGTGCGCCACTTTGTGTTGGTCTATCACATGAAATCCCAATAAAATAAATTATAATAAATTGTTACGTGGCAAAATGTGGAAAAGTTCAAGGGGATGAATATTTTTTCAAGCCACTGTAGACAGACAGACAGACAGACAGACAGACAGATAAACAGACACACACAGACACAGACACAGACACACACACAGACAGACAGACAGGTAACCCTCTCACCTGTCTTGCTGCCTCCAGACAGCTTGGGGCTGAGCTGGGGCAGTTTTCGGACCAGGACACACAGACAGAGTTCCAGTGCGGCGAACACCAGCGAGCGGCCGGGGACCAGACCGCCCGTGTCCCGCCCTCCCCGAACTCTGGGACCGTCTCCTTCTCCGAGGCCCCGTCATCCGCTAACGGGACGATAAGGGAAAGGTAGTTAGTGTGAGTGAGTGGGGGGGGGAGGAGGGTGGGAAGAGGGGGGGGGGGGTGGTAGGGGTGTGTGTGTGAGGGGGGTGTGTGGGGGGTGGGGGAGTAGGGGTGTGTGTGTGTGTGTGTGTGGGGGGTGGGGGAGTAGGGGTGTGTGTGTGTGTGTGTGAGTGTGGGAGTGTGTGTGTGTAGGGTTAGGGTGTGTGTGGGGCAACGTCTCCTTCTCCGAGGCCCCGTCATCCGCTAACGGGACGATACAGGGAGTTAGTGTGTGTGGGGTGGGGGTGGGGGGTGTGGGGTGGGGGGGGGGGGTGTGTGAGAGTGGGTGGGGGTAGGGGGGTGTGTGTGTGTGTGTGTTACCCTGTTATAGGGTTGGGGGTGAGGGTGGGGGGTATGTGTGGAGGGGGGGGGGTAGGGGTGTGTGTGTGTGGGGCAACTGTCTCCTTCTCCGAGGCCCCGTCATCCACTAACGGGATGATACAGGTAGTTAGTGTGAGTGTGTGTGTAGGGGGGTAGGGGGTGAGTGAGTGAGTGAGTGAGTGAGTGAGTGAGTGATGTGAGTGAGTGAGTGAGTGAGTGAGTGAGTGAGTGAGTGAGTGAGTGAGTGAGTGAGTGAGTGAGTGAGTGAGTGAGTGAGTGAGTGAGTGAGTGAGTGAGTGAGTGAGTGAGTGTGTGTGTGTGTGTTACCCTCTGCACTGTGGCGTTTCTCTCTGACGTGCTCTTGAGCTGCTGTGACTATCTGCTTCAGTAGGTCACACACCAACAGCTGAACACACACTGACTCTCTGGTCAACATCAATCTGTGGAGAACGCAAAGCAGCTCCACACTCAAGGCCTGGAGGGAGGGAGGGGGGAAGGAGGGAGGGAGGGAAGGAGGGAGGAGAGGGAGGAGGGAGGGAGAGAGGAGAGGGAGGAGGGAGGGAGGGAGAGAGAGGGAGGGGGGAGAAGGAGAGTTTTTTGTATATTATTTAGGGAGGGGAGAGAGGAGGGAGGGAGGGAGAGATGCAGGGAGAGGATGGAGGGAGAGGGAGAGAGAGGGAGGGAGGAGAGAGAGAGGGAGGGAGGGAGGGGAGAGTGAGAGGGAGGGAGAGAGAGAGAGAGGGAGGGAGAGAGAGAGAGAGAGGGAGAGGGAGAGAGAGGGAGGGAGAGAGAGGGAGGAGAGGGAGAGGAGGGAGGGAGGGAGGAGGGAGGGAGGGAGAGAGGGAGGGAGGAGAGAGAGGAGGAGGAGGGGGGCAGGGAGGAGAGGGGAGGGAGGG
>CM047517.1:2242913-2252913 GCA_026122265.1 Ammodytes dubius
AATTAAATTAAATTAAATTAAATTAAATTAAATTAAATTAAATTAAATTAAATTAAATTAAATTAAATTAAATTAAATTTTTCTTTTAAATGTATTTATTTTTTTATTTTCGTTTTGTTTCATTTCGTTTAGTTTAGTTCTTATTTTGCTGTATTTTTTTTTTTTTTTTTATTTATTTTTTTAATATTCTTTTTTTTTAAATATATATTTTTTTTTAAATAAAATATGTTATTTTTAAAAAAAAATATATATATTTTTTAAATATATATTTTTTTAAATATATTTTTTTCTTAATTTTTTTTTTAAATATATATATATATTTTTTTTTAAATATATTCTATTTAAAATATATATATATATATATATATATATATTTTTTTTTAAATATATATATATTTTTTTAAATATTTTATTTAAAAAAAAAAATTTTATTTAAAAAAAAAAATTTTATTTAAAAAAAAATATTTTATTTAAAAAAAAAAAAAATTCTTAAATATTTTATTTAAAAAAAAAATATATATATATATTTTTTTTTAAATTATATATATATTTTTTTAATATTTTATTTAAAAAAATATATTTTATTTTAATTTTTTTTCATAAATAATTTTTTTTTTAAATAAAATATATTTTTTTTTAAAATAAAATATATATTTTTTTAAAAACAAAATATTTTTTTAAAAAATTAAATATTTTTTTTAAAAAATTAAATATTTTTTTTTTTAAATATTTTTTTTTTTTTAATATTTTTTTTTTTCATTTCATTTTTTTCACTTTACTTCAATTTACTTTAATTGACTTTTTTTCACTTTTTTTACCCGGGTTAGAATCCAGCCCGGGTCGTTCTCTGCAAGTCATTCCCCTCTCTGACACATTTCATCTCTGTCTCTACACACTGTCTAATAAAAGCAGTAAAATAATAATAATATGCAAAAAAAAAACGAATAAATAAATAAATTACATACTAATTAGATTTAAAACAAATAAATAATTAAAAACAATAATTCCTTCCCTTACCAGTGGACTCGTGCAGACGTCTTTCCTGCGCCAGCACCATGTCAAAGTGAGCGGGGTCTGCGCTCTCACACTGTGTGATGATGCGACACACACACTGCACAGCAAAGCGCCGCGTGGCCCAGCGCAGGGCCGTGAAGGGACCAGAGGACTGAGGACCAGAGGTGAAGGCTGAAGAGTCGTCATCTCTACCCAGCTCTGAGTCATCCTCTGTCTGCCGCAGCTCCACCGGGGACAGGCAGTCTGGAGGGGGGGGGGGAAAGAAAGTTATATGGATGGATGGATGGATGGATGGATGGATGGATGGATGGATGGATGGATGGATGGATGGAGGAAGGGAGGGAGGGAGGGATAGATAGATGGATAGATGGGGAAGGTAAAGTTAGTATTATAACCTTTGTTTATTTATATATGTTTTTTACTAAAGAAAAACAAACAATAAAAAAATCGGAATTTGTTAATTTTTCAGATAATTTATAAAAAGATGAAATTTGTTAATTAAAAAAATTATTTTTACAAAGTCGTGATTTTTTCCTTTTTTACAGATTATTTAAAAAAAATCGAAATTTGGTCATTTTTAAAAATAATATATGAAAAATTAAAAATGTAATATTTGCAAATAATTTATAATAATAAATAAAAGTTGAATTTTTCATAATTTTACAAATATTTTAGAAAAATTTGCATTTTCTCTTTTTACAGATAATTTACAGATTTTAACAATAAAAAGTTTAAATTTGTTAGATTTTCAGATAATTTATAAAAAGATGAAATTTGTTAATTAAATTTTTTTTTACAAAGTCGTCATTTTTTCCTTTTTTACAGATCATTTCAAAAAAGTCAAAATTTGGTCATTTTTTTAAAATAATATATGAAAAATGAAAAATGAAATATTTGCAAATAATTTATAATAATAAATAAAAGTCGAATTTTTCATAATTTTACAAATATTTTATAAAATTTGCATTTTCTCTTTTTACAGATAATTTACAGATTTCAACAATAAAAAGTTAAAATTCGTTAATTTTTCAGATAATTTATAAAAAGATTACATTTGTTAATTACATTTTTTTTTTACAAAGACGTCATTTTTTTTGTACAGATTATTTCAAAAACGTCTAATTTTTTCAACATTGCACCCTGTTTTGTCCCACTTCTCAAGAATCACTGATATATACTCTCTCGCTCACAAAAAGTAAAATAATTGCAAAAAAAATATTGCAAAAAAAAAAAAAAAAAAAAAAATATGAAAGAAGAAAACACGCAAAAACATAAAAACAAAAAAAGCCTAACTTCCATCATGTGAACCTCCCTCACTCCCTCACACACACACACACACACACACACCCCCCTGTTACCTGTGGTGGCAGACAGGACGTCCTTGCATAGCTTTAGCCAGTGCCCCAGCCGGCCTGTGGTGGCGCTAGCAGCCATCATGTGAACCAGCGTCTCCTGGATGTCTCTCCTCAGCCCAGCGTCAGACTCTCTGTCCAGCAGGGTGAACAGAGCCCCCTCCAGACCCACCTCCTTAATGGTGACATCTGAAAAGGACGGGGAGGGGGGGGGGGGGTTAGTTATCTGATTTAGGAGACATATTCTTTTAATTTTTATATATTCTATATTTACATATTCTTTTTATTTAAAAGAAATACATTTAAGATTTTTTTTGGCATTTCTTTATGCTTTCACCTCGAGCGCCCCTCAGTAATCATGTTTCCATCCACAAGTGTTTTGCTGAATAAGTTATGTATTAAATGAGGGTTAGGGTACTTGCTGTAATTTTTGATTTATAAAATGAAAAAAGGTTTTATCCAAAATCTCTCCTCAGCCCTGGGTCAGACTCTCTGTCCAGCAGGGTGAACAGAGCCCCCTCCAAACCCACCTCCTTAATGGTGACGTCTGCAAAGGTAAGTTAAGTTTAGTTAAGTTACTGTATTAGTCCACGTCTACACAGGGGGGTAATTGTCTGATTTAGGAGACATTTTCTTCTTAAAAACATGCAAAAAAAATGGTTTTAAGACCCGTTTAGAGTATTTTTTGATTTATAAAATGAAAAAAAACGTAGGGAGGGGGGGGGGGGGGGTTTATTTAACCCATTGATGACTATGGCAATCTAGGATGCATGTCCTTAATGCCTGAGGGTTTTCTGAAAAAATAGTACGAATTGTCAAGTCTACCAAAACCTTAATATCTAAGCCTGTGTAGCACATAGAAACATGAAATAAAATACATTTAAAAGTTAAGGTTCACAGGTTTTATTTAAACATGCTCCCTTAGCGCTTACAAACCAACAAATATTTCTAAAAATCGTCAAAATTAGATGAATTAGAAAATGATTAAATATTGTTAATAAATAGATGCAATGTGTTGTGTGATTTTCGTCAGTAGTCTATAGTAGACCTTGATTCTGCGCACCAAACGCCACTAACTGTTCCGTCGCCGACATAGCCGGCGTATTTTTTTTATTATTTTGTTTTATTTTTTTATTTTTTATTTTTTTGATTGAAGTGATTTTCGGCAAACCACACAACTTTTGGGTGGTCACGTGGTCTTAAAAAAATCAACAAAACCCACCTCATGTGTATTTGGACCAATGACAGTGCATTCTATGCTGGGAATGCCATGAAAATTAGATAAAGTAATAATGCTGCGCGATGCAGCATCAGGCAGGAGAGCCAATGTGGCATCGCGCAGCAGCCGTCATCAATGGGTTAAAAGAAATACAATTAAGATTTTTTTTTGGCATTTTTTATGCTTTCACCTCGAGCGCCCCCTCAGTAATCATGTTTCCATCCACAAGTGTTTTGCTGAATAAGTTATGTATTAAATGAGGGTTAGGGTACTTGCTGTAATTTTTGATTTATAAAATGAAAAATGGTTTTATCCAAAATCTCTCCTCAGCCCCGGGTCAGACTCTCTATCCAGCAGGGTGAACAGAGCCCCCTCCAAACCCACCTCCTTTATGGTGACATCTGCAAAGATAAGTTAAAGGTGCTTTATTAGTCCAAGTCTACACAGGGGGGTAAGGGGTTGTTAGTTGTCTGATTTAGGAGAACTTTTCTTCTTAAAAACATGCAAAAAAAATGGTTTTAAGACCTGTTTAGAGATTTTTTTGATTTATAAAATGAAAAAAAGCTCCTTTATAGTGACATCTGCAAAGTTAAGTTCAGTTACTTTATTAGTCAATGGTTGAATTGAAATTGGTCTTTCCACATATCCCCTCTCAAGTCTGCACAAGGGGGTAGGGGGTAATTGTCTGATATATGAGACATTTTCTTCTTAGAAACGTGCAAAATAAGTCAATTTAGCACTATTCTGAGGGTTATTACAGGAAGGATTTGTTCATATGTTTCTATTTTATAAATCCAACATCTAGATTTTCTAAATTGACCTATGGTATTTATTTTATTTTCCTTGTTTGAATCAAACTAATCATCTAGCGTCTCGGACTGAATAAACAATAAATAAAGTTAATTGAATTACTACTCCAAGGCAAGCACATTTTATGAATATGTATTTTTGTATTTTAGTCTTGAAGTAGCTTAAAAATAATGGGATAATTTAGTTTTTCTCTCACCCAGTTATGTGTTTTCTCGTCACGCACGCACGCACGCACGCACGCACGCCACACACACACACAGTTATCCCCCTCACCCAGCTGTGTGTTGTCTCTTCTGGGTAACTCCTTCACTAGCGTCTGAGCGAGTTCTGAAACCTCCGCTGCTTCTCTCTGGACCAGCTGACGCAGACACGCCACCACAGCACCACGCACACACAGGTAGGAGCTGCACAGGTTAGCCTGCAGGGAGAGAGGGGAGAGAGAGAGAGAGAGGGAGGGAGGGAGGGAGGGAGGGAGGGAGGGAGGGAGGGAGGGGAGGGAGAGGGACAGAGAGAGAGAGAGAGAGAGATAGACAGAGAGAGAGAGAGAGAGAGAGAGAGAGAGAGCGAGAGAGTGAGACAGACAGACAGAGAGAGAGAGAGAGAGAGAGAGAGAGAGAGAGTGAGAGAGAGAGAGACACAGAGAGACAGACAGACAGACAGACACACACACACACAAAACAAATGCACAGTTAATACAGATTCAAAACAATATAAACAAGTTATTAGTTGGACCAATTCAGTTACAGTCAGTAGTTAGAAACAGGCAGCATGAAGTATGTGGCTCACACACACACACACACACACACACAGAGGGTCAGTTTGTGTTATTGAGTTAGACGTTATTCTGCAAAGCAAAAAGACTGAACAGTTCAAATGTTAGACAACACCAGTGAGTGTTAACCAGTTAAAATAGGAAAAATATTAATGTTTAGTGCGACAGGCAAAACTGTGGGAAGTTTCACAACCAACAGATATTAGTTTGATGCATTAGAACAGACACCAGCGTCAGACCCGACAGGTAAAACCTACCAACAAGGAATAATCCAACAACAGCTCCTGCAAGACACAACACGGGTCAAAAACACACACACACAAAAAAAAAAAAATTAAATAATTTCACACTCACTCACACACACACCTAGCCTGGTCCTATCAGACCATCGTACTTCATTTCATTTGAATGATGTGACTACTGAAGCAATGGTGTCCAACCAACTGCCGCCTAGACTTCCTTGATAACTGAGACATGACATTTCTGGAGAAAGGCAGACTGTACCACACCTTTAAAATGCTCTGGTTCTCATATCCTTCACATTACAGACATAATCTTCACACTGTGTCTTCATCAGATTCTTCTGGTTCTAACAATAAAATAATTTTGTCAGTTAGACTCATGGTCCGTCAGTTAGAGGCAGCGGTTTGAGGTGAAGTTTTGGATGAAACACACACACACACACACACACTCACACACACACACACACACACACACACACACACACACACAGTCCGTTGTACTCACACACAGTGCCGGTACGAGGCTGGCCAGGTTGACGTGAGGAGGAGAGAACATGTGAAGCTGCTGCAAACAGGAAATGGCTTTGGACTGAACCAGCCAATCGGGGCCCTCCTGCATGATGTCACAGCCAATCAGAAGACTGGAACGCAGAGAGGAGACGGAAGGGCCTTCATCTGGATATACACAGAGAGAGAGAGAGAGAGAGAGAGAGAGAGAGAGAGGGACAGAGAGAGAGAGACAGACAGAGACACACACACACAGACAAAATTACTTGAGACTTACTTGGTCACAAAAACTTGGTTACAACACTGCATTCACACACACACCCATACACTTACCCCCCCCCCACACACACACACACACACACACACACACACACACACACTCTCTCTTACCCTGTAGATCTGGGCCCAGGCATGTTATGAGCGCGTGCATACAGCGGCCCAGGCTATGGTGCACCTCGGGGTGTGTGTGTGGAGCGGACAGGAGCAGACGTAGCACCAAGCTAAACGTAGCATCCGCGTGGCTGCGATACAAACGCCAGAGAGGTCGATTACTAAGGAGAGGCTGTGGAGAGCCCAGGTCTAGATGGGGGGGAGAGAGGGAGGGAGGGAGGGAGAGGGAAAGAGAGGGAGGGGGGGAGAGAGGGAAAGAGAGAGGGGGGAGAGGGGGGAGAGAGAGGGGGACAGAGAGAGAGAGAGAGAGGGAGGGAGGGAGGGAAAGAGAGGGGGAGGGGGGAGGGAGAGAGAGAGGGGGGGGGAGGGAGGGAGGGAGGGAGAGAGAGGGAGGGAGAGGGAGAGGGAGAGGGAGAGGGAGAGGGAGAGGGAGAGGGGGAGAGAGAGAGGGGGGGGAAGAGGGAGGGAGGGAGAGGGGGGGAGAGAGGGGGGGGAGGGGAGAGAGAGGGGGGAGGGAGAGGGAGAGAGAGGGGGGGAGAGAGGGAGAGAGAGAGAGAGAGGGGGACAGAGAGGGAGAGTGAGAGGGAGGGAGAGAGAGGGAGAGAGGGGGGGAGGGGAGAGAGAGAGGGGGGAGAGGGAGAGGGAGAAGCAATTTGCATTTAAAATACTGGATGCAGGTTCCATAATTATTATTAACGTGCAAATGAAATGCACAAAAAAAAAAAATAGATAAAGATTTAATGTACTGTCCAATAAAAAATAAAAGCAAAAAAAAAAAAAAAAAATTAAATAGATTAATTTTTAAAAAAATTTAAATTGTAGTTTGGATCCACCAATGAGAAAAGAGAAAAACAATAAAAGTATAGCTAAAGATTGACTGTGTACCTGTACTTCCGGTGAGGTGCTGTCCTGACTCAGGGTGAACAGAATGCCCAGACAGGTGCTGAGGTGTTGGGGGGAGCTGATGCCTCCTGTGTAGCGATGCAGCGCTCCCAGGGCCAAGGAGAAGCCACTACGGGAGGCCGCATCCCGGGAACACTTCAGTCTGGGAATATACAGAAATAAATACTGTTAGAAAACTCCCCTTAATATATTTATACTGTATATGCACACAGAAAAAACTCACGGAAAAATTAGCTACGAGGATTTTTTTCAATATTTCTGAAACAGTCTCATTTTTCAGAACTGACAATAAAAAACTTTGAGAAGAAGTTATACAGTTGAGGACAGAATTATTAGCCCCCCTATGATTTTTTTTTTAAGTATTTCCCAATTGCTGATAATTTTGACCCTGGTAGTTTTTGGTTTTTGTGAAATAATTTTGGTTTCTGTGTGCAAGGTAAAGAAATATGTAATCATCTAAAATAAAAGAAGGATGTTTGAAAAAGCTGTGTTAAAAATTCCTTGCTATAGTTATAATAATAACAGTGGTAGAAGGCAGGTCTATTTGTAAAGCTAAGAGTGTTGGCTCTCCTACATAAATATAGCACAAGAGGTGAACACAAACATCAGTGACTCACAATGAGATATATTTAGATCCACACACACTCATTTATTTTAAGCTTTTTTTGGACTATTTCTGTTTCTGAATATATTTATAACACGACCTGATGTGTTTCTGCTGTTGCTACTTCGAGATCACAGAGATTAGAAATAGATTTAAATATATTTGAAGACTTTTGTTTTGATTTAATCTGTATTCAACTACGGAGACTTAATCTTTAAAAAGGTGCTCAGAGGCACTTTTAGCTTTTGTTCATTCTAGCGCCTCCTTTGGACCAAAGCGGTAGTGTTTTTACTACACCAGCTGTTGTTCCTGGGTGAGCGTATATCCATAACAAAGGCATTAAGAAAAACTATATAAAAACATCATTCTTTGCACTGATGGTCTCGTTTGCTGTTACATGTCATTTATGATCATCAGAGGGGAAATTAGACTGTTTCAGAAATATTAAAAGTTCCTCGTAGCACCTTTTAACAAAGATGAAACAAATTATATATATATTAGTAAATGAGTAAAAGTAAAGCTATGGGGCGCTTGTGGACTCGCAGCAGACCCGGGTTAGAATCCAGCCCGGGTCGTTCTCTGCATGTCATTCCCCCTCTCTGACCCACTTCAACTCTGTCTCTCCCAAACCTAATCTAATAAAAGCAAAAATGCTCAAAAAAAAAAAAAAAGTAAAGCTATGTGTGCTTAAGCTCCACCCACCTGTCGAAGCAGAGCAGGCAGACAGAGACAGTGAATCCAGCGTCTCCTACGACCTGCACCAGCCGGGCTAAGCCTTCAGCAGCGAGGGCAGCGCAGCAGAGGGCTGGAGCTCTCCAGGGCTGCAGAGAGCAGAGACAGGGCCGGGGCACGCACCTCATCTGGGCTGAAAGACCCACGCACAAGGCCCTGGCTCTATGGAGGAGGAGAGGGGGTAGATTCGGTTAAATATATAACAACTTTATAAAACATTTTTATTAAATCATGAAATGTGTACGGGGAAAAAAATAAATAATTGAAAACAGTTATTAAAAAAGTCATGTATGTAGTAATAAATAAAAACGTGTTAAAAAAGTAATTATTCAATATTTTTTTAAAGCATCAAATGTTTATTAAGAAAATATATAAAATGTATTAAAAAAATAAAATAAAAATAAAAGTCATGATATGTTTGTAAAAAAAAAAAAAAAAAAAAAGATCGCACAAGGCCCTGGCTCCGGGGGTAGGGAGGGGAGGGTTAGGGTTAGAATCTTAGATAGTATATAAAAGGTTCGAATGCAACAAAATAATTAAATAGAAAAAAGTTTATTTAAAAAATATTTATATTAAAAAAATTAAAATTAAAAAGGCCTTGGTTCTAGGTGGGAGAGGAGATGTTGTTAAATAATAAACCAGGTTTAATTGTTTTAATATTTTATAAAAGTGACATTTATAAAATAATTAAAAATCATGCAATTTGTAAGTTAAATTTTTTTTTTTTTTTAAAGTCATGATGTATATATGTAAACAAAAAAAAAGACACACACTGTCATGCACACACACACAAACACTGGCATGCACACACACACACTGTCATACACACAAACACACACACACACACACACACACACACAGTGCAGTACCTTGAGCAGACTGCAGAGGGCAGCACAGATGTGAGTCTGGACCGTCAGCTGCCTTTGACCCTTCAGCTGGTTCACTGTCTCCACAAACTGCTCCAGAATCTTCACTCTGAAAACAACACAGAGAGTGATGTGTTTTATCAATCATTAAATCAATCTGAAAACACTGATGTTTGTATTTAATGTGAAATATTGCAAATAATTCCTTTTAGTAAGTAAGTAAGTGAGTAAGTGAGTGAGTAAGTAAGTAAGTAAGTAAGTAAGTAAGTAAGTAAGTAAGTAAGTAAGTAAGTAAGTAAGTAAGTAAGTAAGTAAGTAAGTAAGTAAGTAAGTAAGTAAGTAAGTAAGTAAGTAAGTAAGTAAGTAAGTAAGTAAGTAAGTAAGTAAGTAAGTAAGTAAGTCAAATGTATTTATAAAAGCACATTTATGACAGTTTGCACTGTCCAAAGTGCTGTACATAGTGCATTCAGTAGGTAAACAATGAAGGTAAAATAACAATAACAAAAGTAAAAGACGTAAAGCCCATACATCCACATAAACACAGATAGTAGTGCAGAGGTAAGATAGTTAATGGGGAGGAAACACCAGA
>CM047517.1:2257913-2269224 GCA_026122265.1 Ammodytes dubius
TGTGTGTGTTTTTACATGCCTGTGTGTGTGTGACCCCCCTCTGTGTGTGTGTGTGTATGTTTTTACATGCCTGTGTGTGTGTGTGTGTGTGTGTGTGTGTGTGTGTGTGTGTTTACATGCCTGTGTGTGTGTGACCCCCCTCTGTGTGTGTGTGTGTGACCCCCCTATGTGTGTGTGTGTTTAAATGCCTGTGTGTGTGTGTTTTTACATGCCTGTGTGTGTGTGTGTGTGTGTGTGTGTGTGTGTGTGTGTGTGTGTGTGTGTGTGTGTGTGTGTGTGTGTGTGTGTGTGTGTGTGTGTGTGTGTGTGTGTGTGTGTGTGTGTGTGTGTGTGTGTGTGTGTGTGTGTGTGTGTTACTTGCCTGTGTGTGTGTGTGTGTGTGTACTTGCCTCAGGACTGGACTTGAGTGCGGCCAGTCTCTCCACACAGCGGTCCAGGAGCAATGCACCCTGGGAAGGCATCGCCACGGAGACACAACGTAAACACCAGGCCGCAGCTAGACAGGCGGAGGGGGCCGGGTGGAGGAGGACCGAGATCACTGTGTCTAAGAGGGCTGGACACACACACACACACACACACACACACACACAGACACACACACACAGGAAGACACGCACACACACCACACACACACACACACACACACACACACACACACACACACAGACACACACACACAGGAAGACACGCACACACACACACACACACACACACACACACACACACACACACACACACACACAGGATAAATTCTTATTATGACATTGCACTAACTGTCCCCACAATAACACAGATCATTGGCGCAGAGAAGCAACAAGGAAGTATAATCCGGAAATTCCATGCGGCCCGGAAGCATGACGTAGCATGGACGTAGCTGCACTATGGACCTATCAAGAAAGAGGGCGGCAAGCGTAGCGGACTGGAGGCGGGAGTAGAATCATTCTCGTTCTGTAGCATCTAGCCTGGCGAAAACAAACTGAAAGCCGTTAAAAGCCGTTGTGGGCTAATAAAACGCTTGAGGTGGCGTTTTGAAATGAGAAAACTTCAGTTTTAATAGTATATGGTCTAAAGATAAGTATGAGCCTATGATTGATATCCAGAAATGTTTTGCAGAGACACAATCTTGTTCGCCGCTTGTACTGTGTGGACAGGGAAATCTGCCTACGGGCCGCATGAAAATAAGCTCCACCCCTCACCATGCAATACCAATGGGTTGGCCACATGTCCATGCTGGCTGCTCGAAGAAGGCACAGTCCTGGGGGCCTGGAATGTGTGTGTGTGTGTGTGTGTGTGTGTGTATGCGTGTATGCATTATAGTGTGTGTGTATCTTACCTGTGCTGCTATCAGTGATCAGTGTGACAGCAGTGGAGCCCAGTCCCTGTATTAGCCGCCCCAGCTCCAGTGTCTGTCTGTCTGTCTCTATGTGTCTGTATGTCTGTCTGCCTGTCTGTGAGTGAGTGAGTGAGTGAGTGAGTGAGTGAGTGAGTGAGTGAGTGAGTGAGTGAGTGAGTGAGTGAGTGAGTGAGTGAGTGAGTCAGTGAGTCAGTGAGTTTGTGCGATGTGCTTGTATGAATGTGTGTGTGTGTGTATCTCTTTCTATGTGAGTGTGCGTGTGTGTGTGTGTGTGTGTGTGTGTCTGTCTGCGAGTGAGTGAGTGAGTGCGATGTGCTTGCGTGAATGTGTGTGTGAATGTGTGTATCTTACCTGTGCTGCTATCAGTGATCAGTGTGACAGCAGTGGAGCCCAGTCCCTGTATTAGCCGGCCCAGCTCCAGCAGACAGACCACCAGCACGTGTTGACTCGCTGACACCTCCGCTGAGGAAACTCTGCTCTCTACGTTACCATCGGACAGGGCTGCATCTACACAGACAGACAGACAGACAGACACACACACACACACAGACAGACAGACAGACAGACAGACAGACAGACAGACAGACAGACACATAGACACACACGGATATACTCGTGAGGACACTCATTGACATAATGCATTCCCTAGCCCCTTACCCTAACCATCAAAACTAAATGCCTAACCCCAACCCTTACACTAACCCTAACATAAACCTAATTCATACCTGAACCTTAAAACCTAGTGTTAACCCTCAAACAGCCCTTTAAAAGCCTGTCCCAAAGTGAGAACCGGACAAAATGTCTTCACTGTTAAGGTGTTCAATTTGAATTGGTTATCACAAAAAGTTTTACAAGTACACAGACACAAACAGACACACACCCCTCCCTCTCACCTATAGCAGGTTTCTGTCCTGCCACCGCCGCACACAGCTGTATAGCAGCGTTGGTTTGGGCCTTCTCTCCCAGCAGAGAGCCTAAGGAGCTGCTCAGGATGTAGGACACACACCTCTGCGTCACCACGGTGTCGCTGGGAGTGTGCGTGGCTCTGGGATGAGACGAGAGCTCCAGGAGCAGGGAGAGGAGGGAGGGGAAGTTAGCCTCCAGCCAGGGGCCTCCGAGCAGGGAGATGAAGACCACACAGGCCTGGGGGGGAGAGGGGGAAGAGGTTTATCAAATCAAATCAAATCAAATCAGTTTTATTTGTATAGCCCAAAATCACAAATACATTTGTCTCAGTGGGCTTTACATTTCATACAATATGATACAATATGACACCCTGCCCTTACACCCTTAGTTTATATTATAACACAATTAGTTTATTCTGCAGGCTACAGTCAAAGAAGAATACAAATTCTCCATTTAATACCTTTACGAACATGACAACCAGTGTGTGTGTGTGTGTGTGTGTGTGTGTGTGTGTGTGTGTGTGTGTGTGTGTGTGTGTGTGTGTGTGTGTGTGTGTGTGTGTGTGTGGGAGTGAGTGAGTGAGTGAGTGAGTGAGTGAGTGAGTGAGTAAGCAGGGAGATGAAGACCACACAGGCCTGGGGGGAAAGAGGGGGTTGAATTAGCTATTAGAGGTGGATAAATCAATCATCAAACTTTATTTGTATAGCACATTGCATACAAGAAAAAGGAGTTAGTGTATATTTCTTAACACATTTAGAGGCTCAACATAGGTCAGTTATTCAGGGGGGCTGCACTGGAGCATTTAACAGTTTAATTTATCATCCCATTGCATGTTGTATGTGGTGAGGTGAAACAGAAATGTCGGTCCTCTATAAAGTATAATTAATTCTTGCCTCAATTCCAATTCATTTTCCATGATATTCTAATGATATGAGTTTCACCTGTATGTGGTGTCTCTAACTGTGTATGGTGGATGCCCTGCATTATTTGACCACAAAACAAATTAACCTAATAAATAACAAAGAACAAATAAAGAGGCCTTAACTTGTTGTTGTCTGTCTGTCTGTCTGTCTGTCTCTCTCTCTCTGTCTGTCTGTCTGTCTGTCTGTCTGTCTGTCTGTCTGTCTGTCTGTCTGTCTGTCTGTCTCTCTCTCTCTGTCTGTCTGTCTGTCTGTCTGTCTGTCTCTCTCTCTCTCTCTGCCTGTCTGTCTGTTACCTGAGTGACTCCGATGCGTATGTCCTTGCTAACAGAGCTGGTTCCTTTCAGCATGTCTCCGCTGGCCCGCAGGAAGCCGGCTCCGCCCCGCAGGAACCCAGCGGAGAGCAAATCCATCACCTCCTCCAGAGAGCAGGGGGCGCGCACCGCCTGCCTGGGGCCTGAAGAGAGGGGGGGGTTTGTTAATAATAGCACCACCATCTTTAAAACCAATAAATACTAGGGCTGTCAAATTAACGCGTTAATTTCGATTAATTAATCACAGAAAAATTAACGCGATTAAAAAAATTAACGCAGATTAATCGCACTTCTATATTGCCCTTTGACCCGTTGCAAAAGAGGTGAGATGATAGCGGAGCTGCACCTGTATCTTGCGGACATGGCCCGCACGGGATTAAAGAGTAAAGAAAGAAGCAGGGGAAAGGGCCGAGGGCTCTATGTTATGGGCTTACCATGAGACAGAAGTTACGAGAGACGGAGAGAGAGAGAGAGAGAGAGAGAGAGAGAGATGAGAGAGAGAGAGAGAGAGAGAGAGAGACGAACGGTAGCCTATACAGTTGTTTATAAACAGGCATAAAAGTGTCATATAAGTGTGCGATTAATTTAAATTAATTAATCAATCACAGAGCCTGTAATTAATTACCGTAGATTAATTTTTTTAATCGCTTGACAGCCCTAATAAATACAATACAATAAATAAATGTACAATAAATACACACACACACACACAACGCACGGTCTGTCTGGAGGCTAGAGAGGGGGGGGAAAGGTGTATTAATATCTACACCATATTTGAACTACTAAATACACAGACGGACAGACACACGCACGCCTGGTCTAGAGGCTAGCTTGTGGGGTCTGTTAAAGTAGCTATGAGGAACTTTTAAATATTTCTGAAACAGTCTAATTTTTCTCTCTGATGATCATAAATGACATGTAACAGCAAACAAGACCATCAGTGCAATGAATGCTATTTTCATATAGTTTTTCTTAATGCCTGGAGGCTAGAGAGTTACAAGTTACAAGTTTGATTGGGTGTTATGTATCATTGACACTTTTCATTTAGTCCTTCTAGTTGCAGAGGTCGCTGGTGCTTTTTGTTTTTTGTTTGTGCATCTTCCAAAATAGTCACAATTGAGATCATGAATTTATTAATTTTGACAATTCAAAAAAGAAAAGAAAAGAAAATTAAAATTAAGACCTTCAAAAAAAAAGTATTTCCATAGTAAAAAATAAATAAAATGTTTTTATTTAGTATCTATTCTATTCCCTAGACCATCCCTAACTAACAGTAACAAATCCAGGTTTTCCATAATTGTTTTTCACTCCATATGCTAGTTTCCGCTGGTGCTAACTAACACTAACATGGTTTAGTTTTCTTGTACCAGTCTGCGTAGGTGGCTCTAAGTGTCAAATTATACTATTAAATCATAATTTATTAGGATTTAGGATTGTTTATTCTCGTACCTGTGTGTGTAGGCGGCTGCAGTGCGTTGGCCAGCAGCGTTCCTAACAGTTTGGCCACAGAGACTCTGACGTTGTAGTTTGAACCGTCGAAGGATCTGAAGCAGAGAGTGGAAACGTTCTCTAGCTCACTGGTGTAGAGGAAGGAAGCCTCTCTCTGCAGCTCCAACAGGCACTGGGGGGGAGGGGGAATAAAGAAATTAATAATTAATAAAATAAATATATATAAAAATAATAATAATATTTAAAAAAAATTATATATATAAAAAAATTATAATAAAAAAAAATATATATATAAAAAAAACTTCTATATAATAATAATAATAATAATAATAATAATAATAATAATAATAATAATGTACATAATATACATAATATACATAATAATAATAATATACATAATAATATACATAATGTATATATATATTTATATGTATATAAAAAATTTAATCTCTCGGTAGCTACAACAGACACTGAAAGATAGATGAACACAACAAAAAAATTATTGAACATTCTCACCAATCAATTTTTTTAAAAGATTAAAAAAAAGTAAAAAAAAAAAAAAAAGTAAAATAGAAATGTAAAAAAGAAATAAAAAATAATGATATTTTTTTTTATAAATAAAATAAAATAAAATAAAATAAATAAATAAAATAAAATAAAATAAAATAAAATAAAATAAAATAAAATAAAATAAAATAAAATAAAATAAAATAAAATAAAATAAAATAAAATAAAATAAAATAAAATAAAATAAAATAAAATAAAATAAATATTGTGGTTACCTTTGCGGCGGCGCATCGTACAGCCATAGAGCGATCTGTTAGACAGGTCCGTGCTGCTTTGTAGACGTCTCTGTGGCTCTGAACACAGCTGAGCCCCAACCCTCTCAAGATCTGATCCAGAGCCAGCAGGATCTCATACCGGCCCTGGGACTGAGAGGGGAGGGGGGGGGGGAGGGGGGGGGGGGTGAGAGAGGGAGGGAGGGAGGGAGAGAGAGAGATTTATTTTTATTTTTAATAGGATGAATGAATGAATAAGTATTTTTCTAACATTAGGAAACAAAAATAACAATGTGCTTTTAAATCAGATTTTAAAAAGATGGCCAGGAGCCTTGGAATATTGGATAAAACTATAGTAATCTTGAACCAGAAAAAAACAATAACCTACATACTCTTTAATGCAAGATTTTACCATTTCTGTTCCAAAATGCTGGACATTTGCACAGGTTGTAACTGGTATTTATAACTTTATAAATGTTGAACTTACCTCAGCGCTCTTCATGGCCTTCAGCAGGTTGGTTAAAGTTTCTTTGAAGCAGCCGGAGAGAAACCGACCCAGCTGCTCAAACAGGGAGCCAAGGCACGCAATGGCTGCCCTGGAACACAGACAGACAGACAGACAGACAGACAGAGAGACAAACACACAGACAGACAGACAGACAGACAGACAGACAGACAGACAGACAGACAGACAGACAGACAGACAGACAGACAGACCCACACACACATACAATTGATTGCTTTATTTATATGATATTTAACTTTATATAGAAATGCAGGTGACTTTGACAGTGATTCTGGAGAATGCAAGATCTAGCAACCGGCCTGTCTAGCGATTCTTTTTCAGCACACACAGTACAGTCAGGTAGCGATTCACAAGGGGATAATCACTGATTTTGACAAAAAGTGATTTTAACAAGAAGCGTTCTCCAGAATCACTGACTTTAATATACTTGATATGTGTCTTCCAAAATAGCTTAATGTTTGTTATTAATCAATGTTATAGGAGTGGTGTAGAAAAAATAATATGTAGACTTGATTTTAGTATTTTGGTATTTGAACTTGAACTCAGTGAGACTCACAGTCTAGTGGGGAGTCCGGAGGGAGAGTCATCTTTACTGCGTATGATGTCGTTGCATCTTTCCACCATCAGCGTGGCAGTAACGGGGTCTCCCTGGCGGTACAGCAGGGCCAGACATTCGGCCAATAGCCAGCGAGCGGGAGGGCCGGGGGAACCAATCAGAACGGAGGACAGCTGGTCGATCAGACGACGCTGGTTGAGTTTGACGTCGGCCTGAAAGAAAGAGAGAGAGAGAGAGAGAGAGAGAGAGAGGAGAGAGAGAGAGAGAGAGAGAGAGAGAGAGAGAGAGAGGGGAGAGAGAGAAAATTGTACCGTTATAATGAATTCAATGAGGTATTTCTTCCCTCAGTCTTCCCTTGGCCTAGCCTGGCACTGCCCGCCTACTACTGTGGCACTGGGCAGATCCAATAGTTTTAAACTTCAACAGACACCCGCCTTCAAGTGAGTTTACGTTTGTCAATTGAGCGATTGATTCCAGACCTTCTGTACAAAGGAAATTAAATACGATGGTCTGGTAAAACCAGGCTTCCCTTGGCCCAGCTGTCCTGTTAATCTTAACATGTAATTTTTTCCCATGTGTGATGTCGCACATGGGAAAATGTAGAGTTAGACAGTGAGACCATAAAACACTCTTTCTGCCTTTTCTCGGGCTAGGATGAACCGATTTCTAAAATGTTTGCACATTTATACTACATAGGATCTCAGAGTTCAATACACCTTCATATTCCCACCGGTGAAATAGGTCTTTAACTAAATGATCACTGGTGCATCTCTCACCCTGTCAGTGGCCGGCAGCAGTTTCTTGAGATGTGTGAGCCATTGGAATATGAACTGCGCCCTCTGGTGTTCAGGCAGAGTATTGCAGGCCTCCTCATTCAGCAGGAGACTGTGAGAGAGCTCCATGGTGAGACTAGTGTTATGATGAATCTCTCAGTGACTGATTCTCTGCTGCTGTGTCATCCTCCTTAATCCTGTTGGGAAGAAAAAAATATAAGGATTACATTTACATAAAGTTTAACAAGAGGTTAACATCTCCTATCTGTATATGAGACCCTGCTCTAGGGCTGCAGATAAATCAGATTATTATAAAAATACTTCATTTCTGGATTTTTTATAGAGAGCAAACAAACGCACAAAAAAACAACAACTAAAAAACTAAAATTAAGCAAATTTGAATCGAAATCGCAATATGACCTACTACTGTAATTTTCATATAGCAGGACGGTACAATATTTGACAAAGGCTAAATGCGTGTCAAAAACACAATTCTAAATTTAAAAAAAATTATATTTTTTATATACTTAAGAAAACATTTATGTTTGGAATGATTTCCACAAAGCCATTTTTGCATTTTAACCGATTTGAGAGTGGATGTATATTTATTTCTCTAAACAGCAATGAGCATGTATTAGAGTAAAAAGAAAAGGTATGTGATTTGGAGGGAGGGAATGCTGCGTTCAAGTGTCGTTCTTCACACACACACGCGCACACGCACGCGCACGCACACGCACACGCACACGCACACGCACACACACACACAGTGTTTTTGTCCCATTCAAACCTGATGGAGCGAATCAGACGGAAAGAAAAGAAGAGAGGAACTCATGAATGATTCAACAGCACAACTCTCTGCCTCCTCCAGTTACACACACACACACACACACACACATAGACGCATGCAGTAACACACACACCGAGACACAGTAACACACACAAGCGCACACACACACAAACACAGACCGAGACACAACACACACTGAGAGGAGGAACACACACACACACACACACACAAGCGCACACACTGAGAGCAACACACACACACACACACACACACACTGAGAGGAACACACACACACAGACCGAGACACAGTAACACACACACACACACACACACACACACAGTGAGAGGAACACACACACATAGACGCATGCAGTAACACACACACACACACAGTCACTCAGACACACACACACACACACACACACACACACACACACACACACACACACACACACACACACACACACGCAGTAACTCGTATGCATGCACACAGACAAACACACAGACACACAGACACACAGACACACACACACACACACACACACACACACACACACACACACACACACACACACACACGCAGTAACTCGTATGCATGCACACAGAACACAACACACACACACACACACACACACACACACACACACACACACACACACACACACACACACACAAGCTAAAAAAGAGTAAGAAAGTCTAAAAATAACCTCGTTAGTTACACAGAAGACTCACTCTGCTTCAAACAGACACTTCACTGCAGAGCTGAAAGATTAATGGAGGAAATGTTCTCAAGACACACCACTGCAGTGTGTGTGTGTGTGTGTGTGTGTGTGTGTGTGTGTGTGTGTGTGTGTGTGTGTGTGGTGTGTGTGTGTGTGTTTGTTATTGTGTGTGTGTTAGTGTGTGTGTGTGTGTGTGTGTGTGTGTGTGTGTGTGTGTGTGTGTGTGTGTGTGTGTGTGTGTGTGTGTGTGTGTTTGTTAGTGTGTGTGTGTGTGTGTGTGTTTTGTGTGTGTGTGTGTGTGTGTGTGTGTGTGTGTGTGTGTGTGTGTGTGTGAAGGTTATTTATGTAATACCCTGTGCTGGCTCTGAACGATTGATGGATTTCGAATCAAAGCAAAATCTGCATCGTCACATTAAATTGCTTTTATTTATTTATTTTCTTCAAAATTCTTCTCCATAGCCTATGCCACTTTGCCCTTTCAAATGCACCAGACAATTTGACACTTAGGCTAAAATGCAGATGTTATGTCCATGAGGTCTTGTTGTGATATTGTCTGTCTCTCTTTATGTCTATTTAGATATCGTTAGCCTCATAATAGCATAATTGCCTAAATCATATTTACACTGCTCTACTTTTACTCTACATCTACTCTATTCTACATCTACTTTTAAATCGAGTCTGAAGACTTTTTTGTTTCCATTTTAACCTGCAATTTTTTTTTTATTTGCTTCGTTTATTCGCTTTTAAATGTTTTATAATGTGTTACGTATTCTAATCTTGTCCCTGTAAAGCACTTTGAGTGGCCTTGTGTCTGAATTGTGCTATATAAATAAACTTGCCTTGCCTTACTTTACCCAGCTCTATAACCCTTAAAATATGACTTAGGCAATTATGCTATTAGGCTAACGAAAAGTAGATTAGATGTAGAGTGTATAAGGCTAACGATATGTATTCGCCTTTATGTAGGTATAAACGCTATCATAAGTATTCATAATAACTGCCTTTTTATTTTAATAGCCTTACTTTTTACTGCTCTGTTTGCTTATGTAACTGCCCTAAAGAAACACAAAGCTATTCAATGTTGCATGGCACGGTTGTGATGTATATGGGGATTAAGGGGCATATACATTAATGGGAATATTCCTCCATTATTCCCAATACTCCCATTAATAATTCCCACCATGCAAAGTTGCTGCCCTACTCCTACTAACTTTAAATTAAGTAGAACAACACTTAAGCTGTCTCTTATTCAACAGTCACCCACAAACTAAAGAAGGCAACGTGTATTAACGTCTAATAACGGCTCAAACTGTCAATTTAACCCAGTAATAAAACAATAAACTGAAAAAATCACTCTTTATTAATGATTTTAATCACTAGTTAGCATCGGGAGGCTAACCGGGTTAGCTTGAAAAGAGAAGTCGGTAAAAGGTTAAAATAGCGGGAGAGTTTACCGTTAGTGTCCGTTAGAGCCGTTAATCAGGAGATAACAAACGTTAGTCCAAAAAAATTCAAAGTTTAGTTCCGTTTGTGTGGATGTTTGTTTAATGTTAGAAAACAGCTGATCAGCCCACGACCACAGCGACTTCTGACTGAGACACACTGCGCATGCGCCAAAAGAGGCAGGACACACGAAGGTAGTTTTTCAAAATAAGACACCGAGTTATTAGTTTACTTTTTATTGTATTTTTTTATTGTACAATATTCAATAGGCTAACAGACGTTTGAGGCATAATGTGATTGGGCATTTATTTTCCTTACTCGTGCATTGAAGATATGTAGCAAAACAGCTAGATAATTCAATCCTGCGACCATTAATGTGAAGTTAAACTTTTCTCAGCTCCGTTCTCATAAACAAGTCGATCCCCGAATCATCGATAGTCCACACTCACAACACTGAAACACGTTTAAAGGACAGACAGTCGACGGTGGAGCAGCTAATCTACCATGAACTAGAAGTTTCTACCGGACAGTGCGGCGGCTTCACCGGGCGGTACCGGGAGTCTTGTCTCCGGTTTTAACGGGCCCAACAACTCCTACTGAACTCACACTACGAATCTGGACTAAAAAATCGGTCGTTAAGAAGCTAAAAGACGAAGCTAAGGGATTGTTTACTGCACGGCGGGATAACATTGAGCTAACGGCTAACGGCTGTTCAACCCAACTCCCAACTGACGCCTGTCTTTCTTTTTTTTTTTTACTTTCAAATTTGTAAACAGTGATAA
>CM047517.1:2276391-2278891 GCA_026122265.1 Ammodytes dubius
TGAGTGATGAGTGAGTGTGTGTGTGTCAGTTACAGTGTGGAGGCAATGATAAAAGACTATTACTCACAATAAATCTTATTATTGAGGAAGTGAGAGAGGGAGACGGGAAATGTTATGTTAGAATTGCAAGTAAAGATAGACAGTTTATGTGATATGTAGCATTGCATATGTTGCACATTGTATTAGTGTTACGCATACTAATTGTAATGGCTTTTCTTGTAGCATTACTCCGAGGGGTAAGGGTTAGACAGAAGTCTGACGCGTGTGTGAATTAATGCAATGTCCAGAAGATGCCGTATGGTCGGATATGTCAATCCTTTTATTGACTACAAAAGAAAACTGTTCCAAAGGGTTATTGTTTCTTCATATAAACACAAAATAGGCTTTTTCCAGTATACAAACATTTGCAAGAGCATGAGCACGGTCAAAAACTGTGTGGCCTTCCCCATTACACACCTGACCCTAATCCCAGGTTGCCAGGTATTTATGCTATCCACCCTCTGCAGACACCAAGGCCACACCTCTCTATCATTAATTAAAATAAACAAAACAAAACAAACAAAAACAGCAATTTGGCTCCAACACTAATGATGCGTTTAGTCTGTTAAATGCTGACTATGCACAACTTGGCTTTGGTGATATTAAATTTTAATTACGTTCTGCGCTCATAAAGCTAAATTTAAGAGTTGAAATGGGGAGACAGAGAGAGAGAGAGAGAGAGAGAGGGGGATGACCTGCAGTAAAGGTCCACGGGTCGGATTTGAACCTGCGACCACTGCAACGAAGGCTGGAGCCAATATGGTATGTTCAATTCTGACCCTTGGACCTTTACTGCAGGTCATCCCTCCGCTCTCTCTGTCTGTCTCCCCATTTCAACTACTGTAGCATTGTCTACTTCATACTGTAAAGTAAAAGTTAAAACACCCAAAAAGTATATATCTAAAAAAACAAAGGGGGCGCCCTTAGCTCAGTTGGTAGGGCATCCCCCCCATGGGCCTCGGCCAGCAGCAGACCCGGGTTCGATTCCAGCCCGCGGTCGTTCTCTGCATGTCACCTCCCCTCTCTGCCCTATTTCAACTCTGTCTCTACACTATCAATAAAGCATAAAAATGCCCAAAAAATATATAAAAAGAAAAAAAAACTGTGCTGAAAATATTTTTATTCCTTCAACTAAATTTTACTCTTTTACTTTTCTTAGAGATAAAATAACTAAGAAATCGCCTTAAGTTCAGTGAACCACACTAGTTGAATTTTTTTTTCAATAAACCTATAGTAGCTTACAACTGTCAGCACCATTAATAATATAATATAATACAATATAATAATATATAATAACATCCATGGAGAATATGTGGCAGTGGCACCAGAAAGATTTTCTATATAAGTTTACAGTGCTGATGTGTAGAAAATCTGTTTGGAGATCCAATGAAAATTTTATTAGAAGTCTTGAAAACTTTGGGGGGATTAATTTAAAAGTTATAGCCCGCCATAGAACTGCTGTATATGCAAAATTAAAGAAATATGCTTCAGTAGAGGCCTGAAGACATATATTAACATACACACACACACACACACACACACACACACACACACACACACACACAACGGGCATTATGAGACAAGGAACAGAAATCAATGAGTATTATTCATTTCTTTTATGTTTCTACATCATTCTCACGGTGCAGTCGAAGAAGATATCTGTCTTTTTTTTTCTTTTTTCTCACACACACACACACACACACACTCTCCGTCTCTCTCACACACACACACACACACACACACACACACACACACACACACCACACACACACACAGACACACACAGACAGACACACACACACACTCTCCCCTAATGATGGAGGTTCGCTGTTTATGCAGAGCTGCAGGCAGTCGCAGTCACACTCTCACAACACACACACACATTCACAGACACACACACACACGTAGACTCTCCCTTTCACACACACACACAGAGAAGACAAAACACACACACACACACACACACACACACACACACACACACACACACACACACACACACACACACACACACACACAGAGCAGACAAACATCCACATACTCCTTTAGCTGATACATTTAAATGCAAGGAATGTATTTTAGCTCCATGCCCATTCAAGGACTATTTCACAGTTTTAAGTTTTTTTTTCATGTCTTTCAACTTGTTCATAATTTCATATTTCATAGCCTACATTGTGTGTATTCACCTTTTTTTTTTTTTTTTTTTAACCTTTATTTCTACAGGTAAATCCCATTGAGACCGAAGACTCTTTTACAAGGGAGACCTGTTTTCCTTTCCCACGTTACCATTCACACTCACATTCATACACCGATAGCAGGCTAACTATCGACATTCACACGAGGCAAGGTGGGTGAAGTGTCTTGCCCAAGGACACAACAACCATGACACAGGTGGCAGGGCGGGGATCGAACCTCCAACCCTTTGATCATCGGCCGACCCGCTCTACCAGCTGAGACACAG
>CM047517.1:2283891-2298891 GCA_026122265.1 Ammodytes dubius
CAAGGGAAGACTGAGGGAAGAAAAACCTCATTCATTATATTATAATAGTGATTTTAACAGTTGTTAACAGAACAACAGATGGCAATTAGCCCCCGGGTGACAATATGGCATTTTTAACGTGTTGCTGTACATGAGCATTTATGTGCATTGTCCTGAAATAGATGGATAGATGGATAGATGGATAGATGGATAGATGGATAGATGGATAGATGGATAGATGGATAGATGGATAGATGGATAGATGGATAGATGGATAGATGGATAGATAGATAGATAGATAGATAGATAGATAGATAGATAGATAGATAGATAGATAGATAGATAGATAGATAGATAGATAGATAGATAGATAGATAGATAGATAGATAGATAGATAGATAGATAGATAGATAGATAGATAGATAGATAAATCCCCACTTAGGCCCAATGGTTAAAATGACATGTCCCAAAATGCATTTGGCTTCGGGCTGAGTGTAATATATACACATACACAAAACAAAAGTTGACAAACCCAATCTTAAATATCTTTTTTAATTTGTTTTCGTCTATCATGCTACAAGTAATATAAGCATGACTGGGAGCCTTTATTATCTGTCTATTGAACACAATGTAATGGGACTTAATGAATGCATTTCAAATGTTATGAAACATCGAGGGGCGCTGGTGGACAAATTACAGTTATGCTTGTAGCCCGGGAGAACACAGATGGTCTCAGATGGTGTGTGTGTGTGTGTGTGTGTGTGTGTGTGTGTGTGTGTGTGTGTGTGTGTGTGTGGTGTGTGTGTGTGTGTGTGTGTGTGTATGTGTGTGTGTGTGTCAGAGAGAGAGAGAGAGAGAGAGAGAGAGAGAGAGAGAGAGAGAGAGAGAGAGAGAGAGAGAGAGAGAGAGAGAGAGAGAGAGAGAGAGAGAGAGAGAGAAAGAGAGAGAGATGTAATATATTTTTCATAGCATGTTAAACAAAAACAGCTTGTGTAATATCTTGGGGTGTGATGTAGAAGATGCTTTTTTTAATTTGTTTTAGATATTTTTTGGGCATTTTTGCTTTAATAGGCCACTTGTACTGTTGCAGAGGGGGCCAGAAGAAAACCCTTGTTTTCGCCTTATATACATGCTTACCTTTAAAAATAGATATCCCTTCAAATGCATGCTCAATGTATGATTTTTTTGTCACGGCACTGGCGTAATATTTATTTCACTCGTGTACATTTATCTGAGTTACTGAGTCAAACAGGAGAAAATATCATTAAAGGAATACTTCACCCATACAGAACCAGCGTTCTATCATTATAAAATAACTATTATAATATAATGAATGAGGTTTTTCTTCCCTCAGTCTTCCCTCAGTCTTCCCTTGGCCCAGCTGTCCTGTTAATCCCAACCCTTACTGTGATGTCACAGTAAGGAAAATGTAGGGTTAGACAGTGAGACCATAAAACACTCTTTCTGACTTTTCTCAGGCTAAGATTATCCAATTTCAATTTTTTTGCACATTTATACTAAATAGGATCTCAGAGTTCAATACACCTTCATATTCCCACCGGTGAAGTAGGTCTTTAATATTGCTGTCATGTAGGAAGACTCAACACACACACACACACACACACACACACACACACACACACACACACACACACACACACACACACACACACACACACACACACACACACACACACACACACACACTTTATCCAGGCGATTTCACAAAGCTTTTTCAAAACCTTCAGAGAGAAATGCAATCATCTCAGAGCATGGTAAAATATATTAAAGAGTCACATAGGAATAAAGCAAAAAGTGCTTTTAGACAATTTTCCTCAATCTCAAGAGGAATATATACTCTTTTAATTTGATTTTAAAGCAGAAAATGTCTACTAAAACGCAGCAAGAGACCAATAAAGTATAGTTTAAGTTTTCAGTAAGAGACAAAGGTGCGATATTAGATTGTAGGTCTTACACTCTGAAATATTGGCTTGAGAAAATGATCTAATTGTGTTTTCGCACCACATGGCTTCTTAAGATTAATTTCCTTTGTGGATTTCACTGCTTCTTTTTGAGCATTCTCATTTTTCCTCTGATGATCATAAATGGACCTGTAACAGCAAACCAGACCTTGAGTATAATAATAGCATTCTTCTTGACTGATGGTCTCGTTTGCTGTTACATGTAATTTATGATCATCAGAGGAAACATGAGACTGTTTCAGAAATATTTAAAAGTTTGAGTAGGAGGTCTTATATTTGTCATGTAATTCTTGTGTGTGTGTGTGTGTGTGTGTGTGTGTGTGTGTGTGTGTGTGTGTGTGTGTGTGTGTGTGTGTGTGTGTGTGTGGTGTGTGTGTGTGTGTGTGTGTGTGTGTGACTGATAGCCATCTCTGTAAGGTAACACACTATCTATGCATAAGTACCTCATACAACCACACTTCAAAAATACTGAACTATCCCTAAAAAAAACATATGAACTTAACAGTCGATGTGTGGACATTTTACAAAGGTGAGAGAACACTGAGCCACACACACACACACACACACACACACACACACACACACTTCTTATCCCTCTCCTGTTTTCTTAATCCGCTTCAATGCACACAATGTTTATCATGTTTTCTCTCAACACACACCACACACACACACACACCTATACACACACACACACACACACACACACACACACACACACACACAAACACACAAAACACACACAAAAACACATGCCTTTATTGTCCTCGGTATGAATAATCCATAGTAGACGTCTGTTAGAAGCCCTAGAGTCTGTCCCTCACAGCCCACAAGCTGCTCCTGAAAACCCCATAGCATCATACCATGGCTCCCAGCAGACTGTGTGTGTGTGTGTGTGTGTGTGTGGTGTGTGTGTGTGTGTGTGTGTGTGTGTGTGTGTGTGTGTGTGTGTGTGTGTGTGTGTGTGTGTGTGTGTAAAAAGAAATAAAAATCACAAGCCAACTTCAACATAACACACACACACACACACTAGACCAGCATGAAAATGAACAGGAGTTCATATTTCATTCACATCTTATTCATGTTGACTCTTTAAAGGTGCTACGAGGAACTTTTAAATATTTCTGAGACAATCTAATTTTTTCCTCTGATGATCATAAATTACATGTAACAGCAAACCAGACCATCAGTGCTAAAAGAATGCTATTTTTGATATAGTTTTTTCTTAATGCCTTTGTCATGGGTATATATACGCTCACCCAGGAACAACAGCTGGCGTGGTAGAAACACTACCGCTTTTTGCGCCTTAATTGTTCAAATGGACACTTATTTTTTTTTGCTGTGTGTAGCATGATTCTGACCCATTGATACCCCTGGTGTATACATCAAATCAAATCAGTTTTATTTGTATAGCCCAAAATCACAAATACATTTGTCTCAGTGGGCTTTACATTTCATACAATATGATACAATATGATACAATATGACACCCTGCCCTTACACCCTTAGCTCGGCTGAGGAAAAAACTCCCAGTAAAAACCCTTTACCGGGAATAAAAAAAAAATTTAAGAAATCTCAGGGAGAGTCGACAGAGTAAGGGATCCCTCTCCCAGGACGGACATACTGCAATAGATGTCATAAGTTAGAGAAACACAGAGTAGAAATAGCTAGTGGAGCCGATAGCGCTATTGTCCCCGTGATGTGTGACAGCTGCTAGGAAGAGCAAGTGATGAAGATGAACAGATTGTAGTGAGAGAAGAACAGACTCTCTAAGGACAATACAATCTGTGTCAGCCCCTTACTCACCCTGTCACTCACAGAAATAATGGCTGGCTACCAACACTGCCTCCGTAGGCACTTTCCTTTTCCTCTCTCTCCTCTCTCTCTCTCTCTCTCTCCAGCTCATTTTCTCTCTCCTAACAAGTGTCTCTCCCTCTCACTGTCTCTGTCTCTGTCTCTGTCTCTGTCTCTCTCTGTCCGTCCGTCTCTCTCCATCCCCCTCTCTCTCTCTCTCTCTCTCGCTTTTTCAAAATTGTAATTTTTAAACTAACTAGAAAACACTGTTGTAAGGTTAGCTCATCTTGATCAACCTCCATACAATATTTAGGTGTAACTTCTGAAGATGCTGCAGTAGTTGAAGTACATAGACTAGTTCACAGGTTTGTACTTTTAAATCACTTCCATTGAACAATCCTAGCAGGTAGAAACGGATGTTAAAGTTGCTCCGAGGAACTTTCAGTTTGTGTTAATTCTAGCGCCCCCCTTTGGACAAAAGCGGTAGTGTTTTTACTACGCCAGCTGTTGTTCCTGGGTGAGCGTATACCCATGACAAAGGCATTAAGAAAAACTATATTAAAATAGCATTCTTTGCACGGATGGTCTCGTTTGCTGTTACATGTGATCTATGATCATCAGAGGAAAAATGAGACTGTTTCAGAAATATTTAAAAGTTCTTCATAGCACCTTTAATGTCAGTCCCATTGCTCTGGCCTAGACTTTAAGCCATAGCAGTTTGATACTGTTCAGTGGATACAGCCATGGTCTGCAGTCTAGCTTTCAAAGGACAACGTTATAGGAATGCAAACAGGGCACTACGCAAAGCCAGATATTTAGTTGATATACGTCCGCCGTTAAAGGGTTTTTGATGACAGTCTCTTCTGTCCGGTTAATTGTGCAGCCTGAAATACAGAGATAATGAATAGAAAAGTGCTCCAGTCAGCATTGACACTCACCCTGCGTTCCAGTCCCCTTACTTCCCTGCTATTTAGTAAGGTGGAAAAAGATTTAGTTTGTCCCAATGCTTGATGTCAGATGCAGCATGATGAAAAATAACCCGGATATCCTACTACATCCGGTTGGTGATTTTTTTGTTGTTGAAATCAGCAGCTTTTTGGGCGATTCTGACCCACAATGTATTATGGATGTATTGTTTGGAATTTGTCCGAAAGAATAATAAATAAATAAAGAATAATAATAAATAAAAATAAAAAAAACAATGCAATGCACACCGGAAGTGACGTCACATCGACTGAGCCTCCCAGTGAAAACAACCAGCGATGAGAAATCAAATCAAATCAGTTTTATTTGTATAGCCCAAAATCACAAATACATTTGTCTCAGTGGGCTTTACATTTCATACAATATGATATATGATACAATATGACACCCTGCCCTTACACCCTTAGCTCGGCTGAGAAAAAACTCCCAGTAAAAAACCCTTTACCGGGAATAAAAAAAATTTAAGAAATCTCAGGGAGAGTCGACAGAGTAAGGGATCCCTCTCCCAGGACGGACATGCTGCAATAGATGGCAAATCCTTCATATAGTATTGTTATATCTCTATCTGTCAGCCTGTGTTACCTATTCATCCATATCTCAAAAGAGCTGCAACAGACCTCAAGTCCAACTGAGCAAAAAACGTTTTCACAATATTGAAGATTTTCCTGATTTTATTTGACAGCCCGTGAACGCATCGAGAATTTAATGTTAAGGCTTAACGATGCAGACAGAAGCATTGTTATTTTCAAGCACTGGTCAGTTTTGAGATTTTTGTCTATTTATCTTCCATAACATGTCTTCTTTCATACTAGTATAAATCAAAAGGTCCAACATGTACATTCAGGTGTTTTATTTGACTAAACCTTGTCTGTTTGCGTCTGTATATTTCTCCTTTATAAAACGGGTGGCTTAAATCCAGCGATCTGATTGGTTCCTAACTGTTGTATAACGGGCACATAGATCACTGCGTTCCAATCAATCAGTTTGCAGAGTTTCATATCACGCCGCGCATGGAAAGTAGAAACGGTCACAAAGTAGCAGTTGTAGGTAGAAGCCTTGGAAACGGAAACTGAAAGGGAAACTTTCTCGCACGGAAAACCATAGAGACAGTGCATAACGCGTCATAATCTGAAGCCACGCCCATCGTGGGGGAAAACAATTCACAGCGCTCCATTCACTTTATATTGAATGCTACCCGTATTCGGCAAACAAACTTAATAAAAACGTAATACGACATGCCTTTCACAAATACACGTTACTTTCTTTAAAGCCACGGCTCTTGCCTGTCTATACGAGCTGTTTTGGTGAAAAAGTATCGAGTAATTTTCAATATCGAGACAAAACTCTTAACTAATGTATGCTGAATGCTAGGCTAATGTTAGCTGAATGCTAGGCTAATGTTAGCCTTCTGCTGTAGGCTAACCATAGGCTAACCCTCACGGACGGGAAAAAACACCTCAATATTGAAAATTACTCAATCATTTTTCACAAAAACAGCTCGTATGGACAGACAAGAGTCATGGCTTTAAAGAAAGTAACGTGTTCTTGTTAAATGTATGTTCGATTACGTTTTAATTAAGTTTGTTTGCAGAAGACAGGTATTTTCAATACAAAGTGAATGGAAACGGTTTTCAACGGGCTCCCCCACGATGGGTCCGACCCGGTCCGACCGGACAAAAACACCTCAATATTGAAAACTACTCAATTATTTTTCACAAAAACAGCTCATATAGACAAACAAGAGTCGTGGCTTTCAAGAAAGTAACGATTTTTTCTTAAATGGATGTTCGATTACATTTTAATTAAGTTTGTTTGCAGAAGACAGGTCTCCTTCAATACAAAGTGGATGGAGCGCTGTTCAATGTTTTCCCCCAAGATGGGCGTGGCCTATTTCATGCACTGTCTCTATGGCAGAGTGGATTAATCAGCTGGGAGAGCCAATGGGTGTAAATCACCTCGCTACAATGTTGCCAAGAATATGCAAACTAGCCGGGACACAGAGATACACCAACCACTGCCTCCGCAGCACCACCATCCAAATGCTTTCCGACGCTGGTCTAGCAACTAGGGAAATCATGGCGGTGAGTGGACACAAGTCTGAAACCTCTCTCCAGAGCTACTGGAAACCGAAACTTGGGGACCGGAGAAAGTGGAGCAACATACTCGCCGCCGCACCACACACATCCCCACCTAAAAAAATTAAACCTTCTGATGTCGGACAATTTTTCAATGGTTGCACTATTAACGGCAATGTACAGATTAATATAAATGAATAGCCAAATAATAGACTACAACCTTGTTTAGTGTCTAAGTTAAAATGTTAATTATTGTAAATAAAATGTCAAAGAATACAACCGTATTTTTACTAGTGTGTGTGGAGTCATTTTGCCATAGCAAAGTTCACTGAAGCCTAAAAATATGTTGATTGATGGAGAGGGTGGAAATGTTGTTACTCCGGGAGTGAGCAAGGCGATGGAGAGAGGCCCAGGACACTAACGAAAGTTTAGGCACACGGTGAGTAAATTTTAGTCGAAACAAGCTCCGTCTCTAACCTATAGCCTTATCTCTGAGGGACGCTAAAATGTGTTGCATAGCGACCGCCGTGCACTTTGCAGGCAGCCATAGACATATATACGTAGATGACGTGTTCTGGCTTCTGTGATGCGACAACGCGTTCGCCATCTTGCCTCAGTACTCTGGATCCAACGGACTATCTGGACTAGCTGACAAAGTGTGTGATATAACACCTGACAAAAAAACAACAATGCCAGAGTACTGCTCTGCCTTTGGATGTTCCAATGAACGAAACAACTCAACAAAAGAAAGGGGATCACATTTCACCTGTGAGTAAAAAAATATATAGGCTATGTTTATTTTTCTGAATGTTTTTTATTTAATGTCTCTTGATGAAACGGACGTAACGGTCGGTAACTGACGAACGAAGCTATCAAATATAAAACGTTAACGTATTTTCAAAACGGTGTTTTAGTGTAAAGTAAGCTATGTTATTTCTTAATTGTCTATGAAATAAGTCACTATCATCAACTTTAACTGAACAAATGATTAGGTCAACTAAGGATTGCCTATACTTTTCAGTACAGTGTCGATTGTGTTTGTGAAAACAAGATCAGCTGTTTCCCAAGTGCTAACATTGTAACTAGCGTATAAGCATACTGCCCGGTCAAAAAGAAAAAGTCACACACTCAAACTTATTGTTTGTTCATCTTTAGCTTTTGATTAAGGCACATATTCACCGTAACACATTTTGATAAGCTTTATTGGTTGCTTAGAACCATTGGCATAAGAAACTGAAGCAACCGCCAGATCATATTAGGCTACGCTGCCACACAGGCTTGTACAGTAGGAACTAGCATGATTTTGATTGACCAAATGTATAACTGAGCATTATTCAGATGGATGTTTTTGTTGTTGTAGTTTTCCAAAAGATGTATTACGGAGGAAGGACTGGGTTACAGCGGTCAGAAGGTTAGGTTTTAGCCCGACTGATAGGTCGGTGGTCTGCAGCTGCCACTTCAGAGATGCCGACTTTGACAGGACGGGACAGACAGTTCGCCTGAGGGAAGGCGTAACCCCCTCCATTTTTTCACTGCCTGGACATCTCTACAAAGTAGGCTAAATGGCATGACAACTTGTCATATTATCTTTATCTTTTGCTAATCCACTTCCCACTGAAAATAACAATAACACAGAGTATTCGAAAGGGTTAATTAACCTTTAGTGTAAAACAATTTTAAAGGCTTCTGAAAGGACAAACATATCAAAAACAGCACAAATCACATATATACCAGGTGTAGTGTTGCATCGATCCTGATTTCAATAATACTGTAACTATTTTTCATTTCGACCAGGTGCCCAGTGCGCCAAGATTGAGCCGGACATCGCAGTCCAAAGAAAGATCGCGTTCACCTATCAGGCCTGTCAACCAGCAGTCAACCACAGTAAGTTAAACAATTGTTTTAATCCCTTTTGCAGGATGCTGGGCTTATATTACACTGACATACAGAATGAAGATAATACATTTAAGTTATTAATACATTTAATACTTCTCAGGATCATCAGTATGCTTTTGACAGTATAAAAGGAATGCAAAAGTTAGGTGAAGCCCAGGAGAGGCTGAAAGACATGCAGCGCAAAATCAGGAATGGCAGGACAGAGAAAGGAGGCAGAGAAAAACTGTCAGTTCACTGTTAGAGGATTTAAAAAGCAGACAAATGCTAACTGATGAACTGCAGCAAAGGCTTGACTGCTACTCTGGTTTGTTGAACTGCTCATCCCCTTCCCTTTAACATATGTTTGTGTTTAATACTTCTTTGTGGTTTAAAGAATAACTAAACTCTCAAATACATTTTTCATTCAATATACATTATGTACAGCTCTGGAAAAAATTTAGAGACCACTTCAAGTATTCAGAGTCCCTCGTTTTGCTATTTATATGCATATGTTTGATTAGAAGTAACATTTTGGTTTTATAATCTAAACTACTGGCAACATTTCTACCAAAATTCCAATACATTTTCTGTCATAAAAAGCATTTCCATTAGGTAATGTAGAGATGAACATTTTAAAGTAAAATCCAGACTGGTCTCTTATTTTTTTCCGGAGCTATATATTGTATGGAACATTGATTTGAGGGTTTAGTTATTCTTTGAACATATATTTATTTAGTGCCATATGATTTCTACATTTGGAAATAAATTGCCTCTCTAAATATTTCAGATCTCCCAGTTGAACTGTTCAAGCAGCAGCACGCTTTCACTCCCGCTCAAAGGGAATTTGCTTTAACCCTTCATTTGCATGGACCGAAAGCCTACACATACCTTAGGGACAAAATGAAGATTCCTCTGCCACATCCTCACACTCTCCAAAAGTAAATATTACCCTTTCTACAGCTTAACTCTCTCCACTCTCTCCCTTTCCCTCCCTTCCCTTCCCTCCCTTCCCTTCCCTCCCTTCCCTCCCATCCTTCCCCTCTGCCCCCAGGAACTCTGGACTTTGATCCCCCCTGCCCCCAGCCCATCCCCCGATGTCCGCAACCTGGGTGTCATATTGGACTCAACCATCTCATTCAACTCTCACATTAAATCCATCACCAAATCCGCCTTCTTCCATCTGAAAAATATCTCCAGACTCTGGCCCTCACTCCCACACCCCATGGCAGGGACCATACTCCTCGCCTTCATCAGCTCAGGCCTCGATTACTGCAATGGACTCTTGTTCAGTGTCCCTAATAATGTCCTGAACAGACTCCAGTACGTGCTGAACTCTTGCCTTTGACAACAGAGCCTTCACCGTCGCAGCCCCCACCCTCTGGAACTCTCCCCCTGCCAAATTCTGTAACACTGACTCTGTGGACACTTTCAAAAACCTTCTTAAGTGCCATATTTTTACTCAGGCCTTCCTTTGGCCTCTGTTAACTTTGTCACTACTTTTCATCCCCCTTAACTTTTGTAAAGCGTCCTTAGGTTTCTTGAAAGGCACTATATAAAATGTTATTATTATTATTATTATTATTATTATTATTATTATTATTGGTACTCTGAACCCCCCCCCCCCCCCCCCAAGAACTCAGGACTTTTATTCACCCCCCCGCCCCCCATCAGAGAGTATTTCTTAGTTTACTGTTTTTCTTTGCACATATTTAAATATTTAAATAATGTTCTTCTTTATATTGCACATTTTCAAATGATTACTTTATATACTGCTATACACTATTAAGAATGTATTTATTGTGTAGGGTGAGTTGCCCTAATGTGGGACACTGCCTAATGTGGGACACCTAAGGTCTAGAGCATTAATCTCTTATTTCTGACACATGTTTTTAGATAATATTGTTGTCAAATCCAAGCAGGGGTTCCCTGTGATTGAAATCACATGAATTCACAATTTTGATTTTAAAGATAAGGGAAGGGAAACAGTCAACAAGGAAGTAAACCATGTGAAGTCCAGATAAAGGACAGTGACGTTTTTTTTTTTAAACCTTTGAGTCCAAAGACTCTTTTGCAAGGGAGACCTGTTCCCATTTACACGTTACCATTCACACACACTTTCATACACCGATAGCAGGCTAACTATCGACATTCACACGAGGCAAGGTGGGTGAAGTGTCTTGCCCAAGGACACAACAACTATGGCAAAGGTGGCAGGCGGGGATCGAACCTCCAACCCTTTGATCATTGGCCGACCCGCTCTACCACCTGAGCCACAGTCGCCCTTGAGAGTCCAGTCCGGTTTGAGAGGAACTCAATGCTAAGGCTATTCATTTTTCATTAACAAAACAATGTTGCCATTTGTTATCAGATTATGATTATGATACAAGTATGCATTTATTGAGCAATTTTGCACATGGACCACTAATATATGTGCCATTTCTTCTCTGAGTATGATATCTGAATTATTTCTCCTCTTTTAATTAGCCAACATCTTGGGGATTTCAGAATGGTATCATGTATGGGTCAAATGTATTGGCTTCATATGTTAATATCGTACATAATTACATTAGGGCAACTCACCCTATATTACTTTTATTACTCTTTTTTTTATCCTTTTGTACTTATCATACCAAAGAAACGTAATTTTGATTCCTCTTTTTGTCTGGCACATATTGCAGAAATTGACAATAAAGTTTACTTGACTACTTGACTTGCTTATCCATTGTTTTACCTGAAACAGGTGGTTGCAGACTGTGGATGGGAAACCTGGTCTCAACACAGCATTATTAGACATGCTAATGAGGAAGAGAAGCGTAGATCCTGACAGCTTCTCTAGAGTATGTTTGATGATTGATGGTATGGCGATCAGGCGGCAAATTCAGTACGATGCGCATCAACAAAAGATGACAGGTTTTGTGGACCTAGGAGATGGTGCAGAAGAGTCTAATGTGGCAAGTGAGGCCCTGGTGTTCATGGCTGTAGGACTCCAAGGCCACTGGAAAACACCGATAGCCTACTACTTTATAAAACATCTCACACCAGACACACAAATGGTCCTGCTGGAGCATGCCTTGGTGGCGCTTCATGAAAGAGGCATCAAAGTTGTGTGTATAACAATGGATGGGCATTTTTCAAACATCTCGATGTGTACAAAGCTTGGATGTCAGATGAAGCTGAATCCATTGGAGCCACTAAAAACCTTTTTCGCCCATCCATCTTCGGGCGAAAAGGTGTTTGTGTTGATGGACCCATGCCACATGTTGAAATTGGCCAGGAACATGTTGGAGGCATACGGTTCCATCAACAGTCCAGTTGGAGCAGTGAAATGGAGCCACATTGCAGATCTTAACAAAGTCCAGGAGAAGGAGGGTCTGCATGCTGCCAACAGGATCACAAGCAAGCACATCAACTTCAGCAACCAGAAGATGAAGGTGAAGGCTTACATTTTTCAAGCACTGTGCCTGATTTCAGGCTTAGTGAAGTTTTGAATCATTATAATGTTTAATTCAATAATATATATAATAATAATACCTTGATCTTACAAAGTTCCTCCTCACAGGCTCACACATATTTTCTTACTTTAACCCTTGAAGGTGTCTCTGGCAGCCCAGACTCTAAGCCGGTCTGTGGCAAAGGCCCTCCAAATGCTGCAGCAAACGGGTTATCCCCAGTTCAAGGACTGCACCCCAACAGTTGGATTTATTGAGGTAATCCTTGAAAGTTCATCCTACTACATCTTTTCAGTTTTAATTATAATGTTTAAAGAAAAATGGCTGTTGATGTCAAGAATGTAATTTAATCAGCAAGACTAACAATAAAGAATATTTGTGTTTTAGGTGATTGACAGATTGTTCGATGTGATGAACAGCAGAAACCCTCGTGCCAAAGGCTCTAAGGCTCCGCTTGGTTTCTTAAACTGGGAAGAAACACTAGAGTTTCTGAACCAAGCCCGGATTTATTTGACCCAGTTATCAATGACTGATGGCACGCCGGTTCATCGTTCGAAGAGGTTCCTTTATTTTTGTAATAATTGTATTTATTGTTCACGTTTGGTAAATATTAGTCCGTTATTATCGTTATATGGCAAAGATTTTTAGCAACACTTGGTGACTCCACCTTTAATAATTAGAATTAAAAATTCATTAGTGCATCATGATGTTCATATTTGAGTTGTCAAGTTTTCAGAAGTCAAGTAAAAAGATACCTTCATATTAGAGATAACTTTGGGTAATGCACTTTCTTCGTCCTATTTCTTTACTCCATCTCCATTTAGATTTGGATTTAGGCTACATTTAGAGTTGAAGGTGTTGAACATATTTGAATACTGACATGTTTTCTCTAATTCAAAAGGTATCTATCTGTGACTGGCTTTCTAGTCAACATTAACACATTGACTCTAATGATCCCAGAGCTACTGCAGTCGCAACGGTATGTGTGCACATACCGTTTTAGCCAGGATCATTTGGAGCTCTTATTTAATTCAATAAGGGCGTCAGGTATGTAACTTAATTTAAAATGCACAACTATATTATCTCAGTATATAATACAAAGAAACACATAACTAAGTTGTTTCCTTATCTTCTTCGAATTTAAGGTGGATGGAACAACAACCCAAGTGTGGTTCACTTCCAGGGAATTTTCCGCCGGCTCATGGTCCGCTGCGGCGTTTCACCGGGAAACACAGGCAATGTCCGAGCACAGGACGACACTGTGTCCCTGTCGGCTGTGGACATGTCCTCTGTGGTGCCAGCTGTGGACTCTGACAGTGCACCATCTTTGTTTGATACTGTCGCTAGTGTTGTTCTTGACCATAGCTACCTGCCTACCAACTTTGGGCGCCTCACAGAAAATGCTTTAACATACATAGCAGGTTTTGTTGTGAGGCAGTTATTAAAACAACTTACATGTGGTGTATGCTCAAACAGCTTGGTGTGCAAGGCTGTACCAGCTTCACATAGTGACAGCTACCACCTGCTCACCTTAAAAAATAATGGAGGTCTAATGATTCCATCGACAGGCACCTTAAAGGTAGTCCGTGCAGCAGAGCACTGCATTAGACGCTCCACAAATATTTCAGTTGCAGCACATCAGTGCAAGGTCTCTGTGATAAACAATTTTGTCAGGGCCAATATAAGGCAGTGAAGATGTGTTTCTGCTCAAGGGGCATATTGTAGAAACACAAGATGGTATTGACAACCACCACTACAGCCTGATGTCACTGATAGTCAACTGTTTTTTTAAACTAAGGCAACACCATGTTGCAAAACTGCACACATTACAACTGCAGAGTGCAAGCCTTAGAAAAAAGTTGTGCAAAGTAGTTTTGCTGCAAGGCTACTAAACCTGATAAGTGAAACTGAAGGCCAGCAGAAACAGTTGCATAATGTGTTTATTATATAATTGTAATTCTTGTTTTTGTTTCATTTTGAAGTGGACGTTGTGCTCCATTTATATTACACAGGCATAATTTGTAATACATGTAGTACCCCATTTCCGCCACATGGTGGCGTTGACCTATTGGTGCCTTCTGGCGACTTAAAAGCACAAACAAGTTGTTCACATCATCATCATCAACTTTTGCCTTTTTTAGTTGTTCCAAAGAATCTGCCTTATCATCTTGCCATCTAATCTAAATGATAACTGCCCATTATTTTTGTTTATCGTCTCTCTTGCGTGACATTTCATAATAACAATAGCCTAGTAGCCTAAATATATAGGCTACTGTATGTCCTTTGCTGTGCGCTGGGGAGAAACAGACACGCTGGCAACTTTTCTGGTATCAAATTGGTGATTGCGTGATGATTTGGATGCAGCAGTTTATTTGAATGACATGCTGTCGGGCGGACGCCGCCCTGCGGAGCTGCTTGACTCTCGGCCGAGTGCGAGGCAAAAATAAATAGGCTACATAAAAGGATTCGGCACATCAAGAGGCCACTTAATAGGCTGGCCTGATGTGAAACTTCTCTATAATATAGGCTACTTACTCAGGCTCGCCAACATAAAACAGACGCGCACATAGCCGCGTGAACATATTCTCAACAGGGGTGCTGAAAAAAAAAGCTCAGCCTGTACTTGACTCGCAACTCGCTACATTGATTATACAAACTTCACCAATGTAATAGTGGTACATGCAGCTGTGAACTCATTGCCACATGTTTCACCGGGTAATGCGCTGCTTCGCTCGGACAGAGGCTTTTAGTTTTCTTAAAGTGATTTAACATCCCGGTCTAGACGAGTGCTTCAACGTTGTGCCTTACTTCGAATAACCTGAATGGTTGATGTGTGTGGGGGGCTGCCCCCAGCACCCCTACTTC
>CM047517.1:2303891-2306391 GCA_026122265.1 Ammodytes dubius
CTGCAAAGATATATATATAGGACCCTACTAATACAATATACTGGCTTTGCTTAAAGAGGGGGGAAAATATTGTTTATATTACGCCCCATTTGCTATAGGCCTTAATACTGTTTGATGAGCAAACCTATCTCTATCATATTTTCTTAGTACAATTTTTTAGCAATCCACACAAAATTATATTTTTTTTCTGTATTAACTATTAAAAACTTAAAAGAATTATTCAACTGACTTTTAATTTAAAAAAAAAATTAGGATAGAAGTTTGACAAATGATTGCAGGCTTACTAGGCTAAAAGATATATTTATATATGTTAATCTTTACCATGTCGATTGTGTGTGTGGATCGTGTGTGTGTGTGTGTGTGTGTGCGTGTGTGCATTTAAATTTATAACGTACACTGGGTCCTGCCGTGACTACCTTACTCCACTATTGAACCATAACATAGTTAAAAAACAAACTGCTGGTACAAAGAATAAAAACCCAGGTGGTGCCATGTAAAATAAAAATAAAACTGAATCAAGAACTACATGATCCAATAACTAAAGTGACTGATCTAATTTAGCTGTCGTGGTTTTTATAGAGAGCTGTCACACACACACACAGACACACACACACACACACACACACACACACACACACAGACACACACACGCGCACAAACACACACACACACACACACACACACACACACCTGTCAGTCAAAGCGAACGCCAGGAGAGCATAAAAACCTTTTCCTTTAATGCTCAACTTACATCACAAAAACCAGGTTGACATTTAAAGTTTTGTACATTTTCTTCCTGTCACTCAAACAGTGGGCTCTGTAGCTTTGTCATGATGGGGGACTTTTGATTGATTGATTTGTCTTGATGTGTGTGTGTGAGTGAGTGAGTGAGTGAGTGAGTGAGTGAGTGAGTGAGTGAGTGAGTGAGTGAGTGAGTGAGTGAGTGAGTGAGTGAGTGAGTGAGTGAGTGAGTGAGTGAGTGAGTGAGTGCGTGCGTGAGTGAGTGAGTGCGTGCGTGCGTGCGTGCGTGCGTGCGTGCGTGCGTGCGTGCGTGCGTGCGTGCGTGCGTGAGTGAGTGAGTGAGTGTGTGTGAGAGAGAGACAGAGAGAGAGACGTAGAGAGATACGGAGTGTATGTCTGTTTGTCTGTCTGTCTGTCTGTGTTTGTGTGCATAATTTAAACTAAAACGTTAAGGAAATATGCTTTTGATTATATTAAAAAATTATATAGTATAGATATATATATGAATAGTTAATTTCTTGCTTAATCAAGTCTAATATTTGGTCCCCTGGATCAACTGACTCTTTTTAATTGAGTTGCTTTTCCTTCACTGGTTCAAAATGTGTGTGTGTGTGTGTGTGTGTGTGTGTGTGTGTGTGTGTGTGTGTGTGTGTGTGTGTGTGTGTGTGTGTGTGTGTCTGTCTGTCTCTCTGTGTGCTGGCTCAAACCATCTGCTTGCTGCTGGCCTCTTGACTCATCCACAGCCAGCATAAATTCCTCATGCTAATCGGCAACACACGCGCGCACACGCACACACACACTGACACACACACAGACAGATATAGAAAGACAGACAGACAGACAGACACAAACACAGACAGACAGATATACACACACACAAAGGCACACAAACAGACAGACGGGCACACAGACAGACAGACGCACACAAACACACACACACACACACACAGCACCTTGGCAACGCAGAATAAAAAAAAGTAGCAAACAAGACATAATAGTGCTTTGCAGACATAAGAAAGTCCAGTCTGGGTTAATAATCTGGACTCATATCTGTCAAAACCTGCCTCACACATCAGCTCAGCGATTCCCTGACAGCTGACACGGATAGGATGAAACAGAAAGATGTTCACACTGTCTCAAGGAGCTCGCTGTCAAAACACACTCAGTAATATAACACTGGGGCGTCCATTGACAGTCAAGGCTGCTTTAATTTGGATTACATCACACAGAGACAGACAGACAGACAGACACACACACACACACACACACAGACAGACATATTATAATACAGTTTTTTCTCAATTGTTTAAACACATTAATTAGAACATCAGACACAATGTGGACAACCTGAAATTCATGTACCAACTAGACATTACAGAGTTGAAATGGGGAGACAGAGAGAGAGAGAGAGAGAGAGAGAGAGAGAGAGAGAGAGAGAGGGGGGGGGGGGGGTGACCTGCAGTAAAGGTCCACGGGTCGGATTTGAACCCGCGACCACTGCAACGAAGGCCGGAGCCAATATGGTACGCGCTCTATCCACTACACCAGAGAGTGAGTGAGTGAGTGAGTGAGTGAGTGAGTGAGTGAGTGAGTGAGTGAGTGAGTGAGTGAGTGAGTGAGTGAGTGAGTGAGTGAGTGAGTGAGTGAGTGAGTGAGTGAGTGAGTGAGAGTGAGTGAGTGAGTGAGTGAGTGAGTGAGTGAGTGAGTGAGTGAGTGAGTGAGTGAGTGAGTGAGTGAGTGAGTGAGTGAGTGAGTGAGT
>CM047517.1:2313891-2323891 GCA_026122265.1 Ammodytes dubius
AGCCTAAACATTTTATCAGTTCATCTGGGAGGAAATCCAAAATTATCTGATCATGTCACTTTCACATCCATGCAGTGTGTATTGAGTTTATTTAAAAACAATTGGAAATGGGGCTGCCCTCAGTTGCCCATACACTGTGTATAGTCTATAGCCTATTTCAGCCTTGTCTGTGGAAAAAAAGATACAGTAGCTGGACAACAGAGTTCTTCTGCTTAGTTCCTCACACTGCATTTAAATGCATTCATTATATTACAGAGAAATATGTCCAGTAAAAGAAAAAGAGCTCCAAGCCCATCCCAGAGGACCCTCCATAATTTTTTTTTTATATTAATATGTTTATGGAAAATCCATGTGTCCTTCTTCAATAGCTTCTAATTCATCTGACCCAGTGTCTCCAAATTAATTTTCCTCTCAAAGTGCACCAGATTCATGCATTTCACTTTAAAAAGGTTAAAAAAATCTCCCGGGGGGCATACCCCCGGACCCCCCTGGGAGGGTCTCAATCTCGGCTGTCTAAAACTTTCGCACAGCCGCACAGTGGAGGCACTAGCAGAAAACACTGGGTGTGTGAATGATATTTAACAAACATCTATAGTTTCAGCAGCGCTAACATTGGAGAGGGGCCCCCTAATCATATTTCGCTTAGGGCCCCTTGAAGGCTTGGGCCGGCTCTGCACACACACACATATGATTGAAATAGCCTACTGTTAAATTAATATTGATCGGCTGGCTGCTGTTACCTAAGTCAAAAAACAAATGTTCTGCATTTGTCCTGTTGGACACACAAACACAAACACACACACACGCTTATGATTGAAATTGCCTGCTGTTAATATTGAGTAGCTGGCTGCTGTTAACTATGTAAAAAAAACTAAAAAACAATTTAAAAAAAAATCAGTTCTGCATTTGTCCTGTTGGACACACACACACACACACACACACACACACACACACACACATATATATGATTGAAATAGCCTACTGTTAAATTAACATTGATCAGCTGGCTGCTGTTGAATGCTGTTAACTAAATTTAAAAAAAAAAAAAATCTGTTCTGCATTTGTCCTGTTGGACACACAAACACACACATGATTTAAATTGCCTACTGTAAAATATAGATTAGCTGGCTACTGTTGGCTGCTGTTAACCAAGTGTATTTTTTTTTTTAAATCAGTTCTGCATTATCCTGTTGAGAACACATTCAGACACACAATGCATTGACTAATAGGAAATAGGCCTATTTAATTCACCATTTGAGGCATCAAATAAAATTAGCCAATAAAACACTTACATCACAATCATTTATTTTATATATATACACATTATGTTGTATATAATGTATATTATATGTTATTCATAAACATTTTGGAGAAAAAAAACATGCAATAATCAAATTTCCCACACAGCAACACTCAACGTTTATTTGCATATTGTGTTCTACACAATTCACAGTAAATGTGCCAAAAAGCAGACGCAGAGATCTTACAAGGGCAAAAAAATTCGGCTCGCGCGCTCTACGCGCGCTCGCATCTTCGGTCTCCCTGCCCAGTGTGCCCACCCAAAATTTCTACGGGCCCCCCCAAGTCTGACTTTCTAGAACCGGGCCTGATACACACACAGACAGACAGACACACACACACACACACACACACACACACACAACACACAAACCTAACATTGACTGTCCTTCATCCATCCATCTCTCCCTGTGATCGCACTATAGCTTTGTACTCCGTTCTACAAACACACACACACACACACACACACACACACACACACACACACACACACAGACACACACAAACACACACACACACTCTCTCTCTCTCACACACACACACACACACACTCTCACACACACACACACACACACACACACACACACACACACACACACACACAGTTTCCCACCTACCTAGTATAGCGATGACCTCATCGTCCTGGATGACCTCTAGTGACCCCGACACCACGAAGCAGAGAGTGTCCACGCTCTCCCCGGCGTGGTAGATCAGGTCTCCGGGGCGCAGTGCGTCGTCTGGAACTCCACAGCCAGAGAGCGCAGGCACCCGTCACTGGCCAGACGGAAGGCCGGGTGCTCGTTAAAGACCTAGGGGGAGAGAGTTAAGGGTTGTTAGATGGATAGATAGATGGATAGATAGAGAGAGAGAGAGAGAGAGAGAGAGAGAGAGAGAGAGAGAGGTAGAGAGAGAGGTAGAGGTAGAGAGAGAGAGAGAGAGAGAGAGAGAGAGGTAGAGAGAGAGGTAGAGGTAGAGAGAGAGAGAGAGAGAGAGAGAGAGAGAGGTAGAGAGAGAGGTAGAGAGAGAGGTAGAGGTAGAGAGAGAGAGAGAGAGAGGGAACGCAGGCACCCGTCACTCGCCAGACGGAAGGCCGGGTGCTCGTTAAAGACCTGGGGGGGGGAAGAAGGGAGAGAGTTAATGGATGAGAGAGAGAGAGAGAGAGAGAGAGAGAGAGAGAGAGAGAGAGGTAGGTAGAGAGGTAGAGAGGTAGAGAGGTAGAGAGATAGATAGATAGATAGATAGATAGATAGATAGATAGATAGATAGATAGATAGATAGATAGATAGATAGATAGATAGATAGATAGATAGATAGATAGATAGATAGATAGATAGATAGATAGATAGATAGATAGATAGATAGATAGATAGATAGATAGATAGATAGATAGATAGATAGATAGATAGATAGATAGATAGATAGATAGATAGATAGATAGATAGATAGATAGATAGATAGATAGATAGATAGATAGATAGATAGATAGATAGATAGATAGGGTTCGAGTCCGACCCGTGGACTAGGTCATCCCCCCTCTCTCTCTCTCTCTCTCTCTCTCTCTCTCTCTCTATCTCTCTCCCCCCATTTCAACTCTGTAATGTCAAATAAAGCTTGAAAATGCCAAAAAAATATCTTTAAAAAAGAAAAAAAAACAATTCATTTCATTTTCTCCTTTCTTCACTGAGAGGTTGAGACTATTTTCATGTGTTTGTTTCCTGTCAATCACCTGAAAAAGAAATGTGAGTCTCCACCAAAAACAGAACCCCTTTAAAAAGCCATGTCGCCTTACAAACACAACCTTCAAACCGTGGCTTTTGATTTGGGAACGTGTTGAGCTGTGACAGGAGACGGCACAAGGTGACTGGAGGGTTGGAAGTTTGGGGAATAAAGAACATTGTGAAGTTGTTATGTGTTGTGTTTGTGTGTGTGGTGTGTGTGTGTGTGTGTGTGTGTGTGTGTGTGTGTGTGTGTGTGTGTGTGTGTGTGTGTGTGTGTGTGTGTGTGTGTGTGTGTGTGTAGGTGTGTGTGTGTGTGTGTGTGTGTGTGTGTGTGTGTCACTTTGAAGCTCTCAGTTTTGGAAAACATTTTGAATTTCATGTTAGTAGTAATGGAGTATAAGCCTGGCACTGCCCGACTACATACTTCCGCTCAATTTTAATTTCCCTTCAGTAGTCAGTCTGGGTCTGCGGTCAGATTTTTATTAACTTACCTTGTAGCATATTGTTAGGAGTAATTACTTCTTTTTTACTATTTATTTAAAATCTCCATCTATCCATTCTTATTATAACTTTGAAAAATGTCCCAGTTTAAAGGCCCATTGTTTTAGGTGTTATGCAACTGATTACCTTTTGAAAACGATATATCTAAAGCACAATAACAGACATAATTTTAATGACTGAGTGTCTGTAATTGGAGATGGTTGTTACACACACACACACACACACACACACACACACACACACACACACACACACACACACACACACACACTGTCTATTGTTCAATGCCAATTTGAGTCATCAGCCAGTTTGAGGATCCATGTCTGGTATGTGATGTGTTGCCCGGGGAGATATTTAAACAGAGCTCACAGCCTTTATAGTCTGATGAATACAATTGATTTGGGTAAATTATACTTCTGCTTGAATTCCAATTCTGCAGTCGTGATATTCAAATATGTTACAAACTAATCATGCTTAAAGTTACATACCTTTTTTTTTTTTTTTTTTTTTAGCATTTTCAAGCTTTATTAGACAGTACAGAGTTGAAATGGGGAGACAGAGAGAGAGAGGGGGGGGGATGACCTGCAGTAAAGGTCCACGGGTCGGATTTGAACCCGCGACCACTGCAACGAAGGCCGGAGCCAATATGGTACACACTCTATCCACTACGCCATCGGAGCACCTAAAGTTACACAACTTTAAGACATTTTGTTCCATCTCAAATTGTTTTGTTTTTTTAACATTTTTTAAAAACCCCTGTGTAGTTCTTTTTAAGCCCTTTTTCTTTTTATCATAATCTCATGTTTAAAAACTTTAAAAGTATCAAACTGAGGTTAAATAGAACTGTTTTTCAAAGCACATATATATATACACACACACACACACACACACACACACACAGCTTCCTACCTTCCTGTTGAGATGAACACAGATGTCGGCCCTCATGTCTTTGGGACAGATGGATAAAACCTGGAAGACAGACAGACAGAAGGAGGTCAAACCATCATTGTACCTTCACAGTGACATCTCTAAAACAATAGAATATCATTCCACTTTCAGAATCAGAATCAGAAAGGATTTTATTGATTGCCAAGAAGGGTTTTACACCAACAAGGAATTTGTCTTGGTGAATAAGGTGCATACAGTTAGACAATAAACAATGAACGAACAGTCACTGTAATATATACAATATAACACAATATATAAACAAGTGATAAGTTAAAATAGTATAAAATAGAATAAAAACTAAGATAAAGATACTTAAAATTTGTAAACATTTCAATCCCCCCCCCCCCCCTATATTTACACTTTAAGAGAAAAATTAAGACGCACATTGTTTTACTTGCCTTTGATAATCTTAGTGGTTTTGGTATTCAATTTCAGTATCTAATTTTTTATTTATTTTTTAAATTTTCAAAAAGTCTATCTTCTAAAATGAAGAATTATCTCCCTCCAAATTTACCCAACCAACAACGCTGCAAATTACCGTCAACAAAAAAAAACTAAACTAAACTGTAAAACTAAACATATTTTTTCTTTTAATAAAAAAAAACTAATCTGCCAGATCCAGCCCAATTAACTGAAGCATTTAGATAAAACACTGACAAAAAAATATGATCCCGAAAACCAAAATCCTTCTTTAATATTTAAATATAAACAAAATCAACCAAGGGGAAAAACAATATATCATCTTAGAGCCTCTGCAACATTAAAAAAACAACATAACAGTCTTTGAAAAGCATCTGATTTCTATTATACAGTAAGTGGGCGATTTTAGTAACCGTGAGACGCATGTGGTGTTTTTTCTCAGTGTGTACTGGCATAAACAGCCAATTTAATATCATGTAACGGTTCCTAAAGTGACACAAATAGCCACTAATTGGCTTCAGATCTTACTGTGTGGGTTTAGAAAAAGCGAAGACAAACGGGTATTATGTCTCTTCAAGCGAAAACAATTATCTCGGATAAACTTGGATATTGAAATTGATAAGAAAGAAATAAAGGGTGTGAAAGTCAACTGGAGAAACACACACACACACACACACGCACGCGGACACACACACACACACACACACGCACACACACACAGACACACACACACACACACACACACACACACACACACACACACACACACACACACACACAAGCCATGCTGAGAAAATCAATTTAAATAGACAAAGAATGGCGAGTTCCATTCAAACAGGGCAAAATATAATGAGGAAATACCACGAAATAATGAATGAACTCTGTGACTTCACCAGCTACATCTAAATCTTTTTATAATATTTGTACATTTTATTCTATAGCCTATTCTTCACACAATACATAATTTTATTCATATTGTATAGTACTTAATTTGGCAAGTATGGTACTAATGAAATATGTGTTTAAAAAGGTGAATTTATTTAATGCATGAAATGGAAAAAATCAAGAGCCTAGACTCTGTAAACTGTTATGTAAAGAATGGATCCCACCGTAGCTAGCAATATGTCTGTTTACAGAGCCTAGGCTGTGTATTAACCCTGGATTTTTTTAACAGGCAGGTAGCAGATCATGAGGAGATATTCACTGATTTTGACAAAAAGTGATGTTGACAACAAGCGTTCTCCAGAATCACTGACTCCACCTTTAATCCAGTCACCAGTTAGGCTACATCTAATCAGCACAATCATCACAAAACCTTCTTACGGCATTCTAAGGTTAGGATTTTACAACTCACTAGTTCCATTTCAGCAAAGAAAAACTTAACTCGTGCACTTAAAAAAATACAATTCCGAAATAGTAAAAAAAAATTGTTGATATCAAAGTTGGGTGTCCCAATAAGCTTTTACAAAAATCGGATTGAAAATAAATGTTCAGAAATATTATAAAACTAAGTTAAAAAAAACTGCTTTTTTATTTTTTTTAAGTTTACCCACCGTAAATATAAAGTATACTGTATATCAGTAATACTTATCAGTCACATTAAAATACAGCATTTTTCATGCCATCTAAACTGTGGCACATAACTGCAGTCTATGAGAGGTTCCATGTGTGTGTGTGTGTGTGTGTGTGTGTGAGTGCAGAGAGTCAATAGTTCACCACGCAGCGTGTGTGGATGAATTAGGTCGTAACAGTGTGTGACCGCTGACTCTAGCTCTAAGGCATTTTCTCAGTTTGGTGGTTATTTTCTCCTGTATTGCTTGTTCCAAAGTTTATTCATAGGTTGCGTTCCGAATCGCATACTTTCTACTATATAGTATGTAGAAAAAAGATTTAGGATGTCCCGATTCTTGTGGCCAGATTTAGGATGGTTAGAAAGACCCGGATGTCCTACTTCATGCGGCCAAGACTGGCTGACGCCCTACCCACTGCGCCACGGGCGCCCCCTAAACACTGCAGCTTTAATACTGTATTATATATCTATATTGATGATAAACCAAGCCTCACTTTTAGTCTCACCTTCTCGGTGTCTATGCCTTTGGACATTGACCAGGTGGAGACGATGTAGTCCATGACTCTCTCGCTCAGCCCTTTGGGAACCTGGTACAGCTTCAGGAAGTCCCTCACGTTGTTCAGCATCTCGTGGTAGCGGTTTGTGTTCGCGTACATCTGCTGGAAGATGGTCGTCACGTTACCAAATATGGTCGCATAGAGCAGGGCTGGAGAGAGAGAGAGAGAGAGGGAGAGAGGGGGAGGGAGGGAGGGATGGGGGGGAGAGAGAGGGGGGGGGAGGGAGGGAGGGAGAGAGGGAGGGAGGGAGGGAGAGAGAGAGAGAGGAGGGAGGGAGGGAAGGGGTTAATTGATTTGTACACACAGACAGACAGACAGACAGACACAAGTCAAGTCATCTTTATTGTTTCTCTCCGACCCAAGGTGCATAGTTTTTAAAAAAAATCAAATAAGTATATATACAATAATATGTACAGTATACGATACACACGCTGACACACACACTCACTCACATCACTCACTCACTCACTCACTCACTCACTCACTCACTCACTCACTCACTCACTCACTCACTCACTCACTCACTCACAAAGATGGTGGTATACAGCAGGGCTGCAGAGGAGGGGGGCATGGTAAAATGGTAAATGGACTTATATAGCGCTTTATCTCCGTTGTTCACAGACCCAAAGCGCTTTACATTGTTTTTGTACACATTCACCCAGTCACACACACATTCATACACCGATAGCAGCAGCTACCACGCAGGGTAGGCTTAGCACTAGGGTGCTAAGTTAACTAAGCTAACTATCGGGAGCAATTCCTCTCTCACGCATGCAGGGTAGAGGGTTGAAATGGATTTACCACTGAGTAAACACTCACACACACACTCACTGATTCACTCCAAAAATGTCCTCACTCTCAAGGTCTAAAATTGCTCAAATCGGTTCTCACAAAAATACAGTAGTTGTGCATAGTTATCACAGCACACACGCACACACGCACACACACACACACACACACACACACACACACACACACATACACTGGTCATGTCTTAAATTTGTCTTAATAGGATTTTTCTCCCTTCATTTCTTGGTTTAAAACCTTTTTTCTCATGTCTTTCATTCTCTCAGCCTGTGAGGTGAGACACAGTTCATTAAAGCGTTTCATGAAAGTAATTATTCTCAGAAGAATATCCTCTTATACACACAACCACAGGCGCTCTCACACACACACACACACACACTCTCTCTCTCTCACACACACACACAGGCACACACACACACACAGGCACACACACAGGCACACACACACACAGGCACACACACACACACAACCACACACACACACACACACACACACACACACACACACACACACACACACACACACACACACACACACACACACACACACACACACACAGGATCCTATAATTGCTCAACTGCTTTGTTTTCATTTTTTCTTATGTAAATTTCTCTTTTGAGCATAGAGCATTTGCGAAGGCATTTAGTAAAACCCGTCTCATTTGTAGCGCACTTAGATAACATGACGTGTGTGTGTGTGTGTGTGTGTGTGTGTGTGTGTGTGTGTGTGTGTGTGTGTGTGTGTGTGTGTGTGTGTGTGTGTCCCAATGGTCTGAATGCATACAGAAGTGAAAAAGAAATCAACAACTAAACAAGCAAGTCAATTCCATGTTTACACTGCATAGTAGATCCTTTGACAAACATTGTGTAGCCGCAGATATTTCAAAATCACACATTACACTGGTATGTAAACAAAGGGGGGCCTACAAAGCCAGCAACATGCCCATTTACAGAGCCTAGCTGTGTATGAACACTATATTTTCTTTCATCACAAGCATAGCTGTCTGTAATGTGTGTTCGCTTAAAATAAACCATGGTAGGGCGCCCTTAGCTCAGTTGGTAGGGCGTCCCCCCCCCCATGGGCCTCGGCCAGCAGCAGACCCGGGTTTGATTCCAGCCCGCGGTCGTTCTCTGCATGTCACTCCCCTCTCTGCCCCATTTCAACTCTGTCTCTACACTGTCAATAAAGCATAAAAAATGCCCAAAAAATATCTTAATAAATAAACCATGGTGCTACTGTAATACACAGTCTAGTCTCTGTAAACTGGTATGTTAACAAAGCTATAGCTAGCAACATGTCCGTTTACAGAGCCTAGGCTGTGTATTAACACTGGGTTTTTTTTTCTTTCGGCACACACACAGTACCGACAGACAGACAGACAGACAGACAGACAGACAGACACACACACACACACACACACACACACACACACACACACACACAGACTCACAGGTAATGGATCTTGAGGAGATATTCACCGAAATTTGACAAAAAGTGATTTTGACAAACAAGCGTTCTCCAGAATCACTGACTACACCTCCACCATTTTACAGTAAGTGGCAGGTGCAGATTTATGTAACGTTTGCTGATTATAGTTATAAAACAAATATGTCGGAGGAAGACAAGCTGTTTTTAATGATGTACTATTAAGAGTTTCACCCGTTTGGAACCTGCGTAGACGCTGCTGTCAGCTTGTTTCCATAGAGACACTGCATCACTTGAAATAAAAATAAAAAAATTGGCCCTATTTTTACCCCTCTCTCCCTCCTACAAGCAGCAATAAAATGTGACAGAAAAGGCAGAAGAAATATACAGGTTTTTAGGCAAGAAATTGGGGATTGCTTGGGAGGTAGTGGGATGGTATTTTGACAAATAACCCACAGAATAAGAGTGAGTGGGATTTTTTATTTTCTGCTTAAAGACCTACTTCACCGGTGGAAATGTGAAGGTGTTGTGAACTCTGAGATCCTATGTAGTATAAATGTGCAAAAAAAAAAAAATCGGTTCATCCTAGCCTGAGCAAAGGCAGAAAGAGTGTTTTATGGTCTCACTGTCTAACCATACATTTTACTAGTGTGACATCACAATAGTAAAAATGTAGGGTTAGGATTAACAGGACAGCTGGGCCAAGGGAAGACTGAGGAAAGACTGAGGGAAGAAAAACCTCATTCATTATGTTA
>CM047517.1:2348891-2358891 GCA_026122265.1 Ammodytes dubius
AATACTTACATCCAACCATCATCATTGCGACAGAGAAGATTTTTTCCCCGTCCGAGCTGGGCGCGATGTTCCCAAACCCGATGGTTGTTAAGCTGGTCATGGTGAAATAGAGCGACGTGATGTAGAGAGAGTCTTTCCCAGGCCCGCCCTCCCATTGGCCAGAGCCGCTAGCGTTGTATCGGTACGGGGATCCGAGGCTGAGCGCTAGTTCGTAGAGCCAGCTGTCCATCTTTATGGTGTTGGTGGCTTCGTCGATTACCTCATAGTCCCCTATGCTGTACCTGGGGAGGACAGAATATAATATATGCATGATTAGTTAGAGATTGCCCAATTTGCATGTTCAATTTAAAAAAAAATAAAAAAATTAAATTTTAAAAATATAAAAATTACAATATTAAAAAATTAAAAAATTAAAAAATGTAAAAAAAAATTAATTTTAAAATTTTAAAAATTTAAAAATTTAAAAATTTAAAAATTAAAAATTAAAAATTAAAAATTTAAAAATTTAAAATTTAAAAAAAATTAAATTTAAAAATATAAAAATTTAAAAATAAAAAAAAAAAAAATGTAAAACAATTTAAATTTTAAAATTTAAAAAAAATAAAAATAAAAATTCAAAATTAAAAAAAAATAAATAAAAAAATAAAAAATAAAAAAATTAAAAAAATTAAAAAAAATTAAAAATTAAAAATGTAAAAATGTAAAAAAATTAAAATTTTTAAATTTTAAAAATATAAAAATAAAAAAATAAAAAAATAAAAAAATTAAAGAATAAAAAAATTAAAAAATTAAAAAAAATTAAAATGAAAAAATATTTAAAAAAAAAATTATTGGTTGAATAAAAGTATTCTACCGGAAAACTTTCATAATGACATCTACCAGGGGAAGACAATACAAAGGTTTAGTATGTTTTGCTAGCCTGGCACCGCCCGCCTACTTCCACTCAATTTTCATTTTCCTTCAGTAGTCAGTCTGGGTCTGCAGTATATTCTTAGGTTTTCTCCGGACTGATTTCTGCCGGTCCAATCAGCGAACAGAAGGAGTGGCTCAGAAGTCGGCGCATGACATGGTTGGTTGGCAGATCCAGAGTGGCACTGGGCAGATCCAATAGTTTTAAACTTCAACATTCACCTGCCTTCAAGTGAGTTAACGTTTGTCAATTGAGCGATTCCAGACCTTCTGTACAAATGAAATGAAGTACGATGGTCTGGTAGGACCTGGATAATGTTTTGCAGGCATGACAGGAGATATTTAATTAAACTGATATGGATAAAATCTAACTTTACATTATGGTGGAACATTGATGATTATCCATTTCAAAAGCCTCTTATTGGCAAACTAATGAGTATATAAATACAATTAGCCAGGGATGCCTGACTAGTGATAAAAGCTGTTGGATACTTCACAAATGCCGATCCTGCCGACTACTTTAGGACACTAAAATGCCTCAATTCTTCATTAATTTATGCACACACTCCTTCACATAAACCTGGGTTCCTTCAATCTGTAAATGTAATTCCTCAAGAGCTCTTAAAAATATATGATGTCCCACTTAAAGAAACCTTAAAATCATGTTATTAAAACCATTAATCTTTCATTTAAGAGGCGGACTGAGGAGCAAAATCAACTTTTAGGGCTGTTGGGTCTTTTGAGGCTCGTGTTCAGTTAAAAAGGTCATTTTCAGACTTTTACATTCATCTTAATGTAAAAAAATCAATGCAGCTTTTGGGGTCATGTAGTTAAAGGAATACTTCATCCATACGGAACCAGCGTTCTATCATTATAAAATCACTATTATAATATAATGAATGAGGTTTTTCTTCCCTCAGTCTTCCCCAAGTCTTCCCTTGGCCCAGCTGTCCCGTTAATCCTGACCCTTACTGTGATGTCACAAGAAGGAAAATGTAGGGTTAGACAGTGAGACCATAAAACACTCTTTCTGCCTTTTCTCAGGCTAAGATGATCCAATTAAATTTATTTTTTGCACATTTATACTAAATTGTATCTCAGAATTCAATACACCTTCATATTCCAACCGGTGAACTAGGCCTATAAGGTTGTTTTTTTGGGCAAATATATAAAAAAGTATTTAAAAAAAAAAAAAAAAGCTCTCATGTACATATCTAAGATGCCTCACATTATAACACTAAAATAAATGCAGTTTGAAAAATAATAAATTAATAAAAAGACCAGTTGTACCATATGCTGGGAGGGAGGGAGAGAGGGGTAGGGAGAGAGAGAGAGATACAGACAGAGAGAGGGGTAGGGAGAGAGAGAGAGAGATACAGACAGAGAGAGGGGTAGGGAGAGAGAGAGACAGACAGACAGAGAGAGAAAGAGACAGACAGAGAGAGAGAGAAAGAGAGAGAGAGAGACAGAGAGAGAAAGAGACAGAGAGAGAGAGAGAGAGACAGACAGAGAAAGAGACAGAGAGAGAGAGAAAGAGAGAGACAGACAGACAGAGAAAGAGACAGAGAGAGAGAGAGAAAGAGAGGCAGACAGACAGAGAGAGACAGAAACAGAGAGAGAAAGAGACAGAGACAGACAGAGAGAGAACAAATAAAGTAGAAAAATGTAATATAAGCCCAGTTGTACCATATGCATGCGAGCCAGTGAGCCACCAGTCCAAACACACAGACGAGCAGCACCAGTACAGCGGCTCCATACTCCAGATAGTGATCCAGCTTACGGGCCACGCGACCCAGACGCAGCAGACGCACCACCTTCAGAGAGCTGAACAGACTGGAGATGCCCTGAGGGGGGGAAGAAAGAAAGAAAGAAAGGATGAATAAGTATATTTATATAGAGAGAGAGAGAGATTAGTTGTTTATTGTAGAGGAAAGTATGGTTTCTATCAAATGTGTATCTCCTTTTCACACGTTTTAGAAAGAATTTGATGCAGAAAAACATTGTTGTGGGTTCGCCAGATATTGCAGACTTCGCCTGCATGTTTATGTGTGTGCAATCATCTCTGGAGAATGCTTGTTGTCTTAATAATTGTTTTTGTCAAAATCAGTGAATATCTCCTCATGATCCGCTACCTGAAAGAAAATCAAGTGTAAATACAAACTGGCATTGCTAGCTACACTGCACCTCATACGTACGTACACCATGTAAACCTAATATGCACACACAGTCAGCTGAGGTGCACACTCTAAACTGAACTGAAAGTGTTTGTTTTCAACCACAGGAGCATTAAAAACAGCCAGACCCCTCAAGGCATTCACACACACACACTCACAAGCACACACTCGCACGATTACTACACTGTAACACAATTATCATCTCTCTCTCTCTCTCTCTGAATTTGAGGTGAGACGACTGTTTGTGTTTTTCATGTCAAATTGAAAATATTTAGCTGCTCAGTATTTTTATTCTAGGCTTTTACACAATGGGTTTATAACAAAACACTTGTTACCCATAAAAAGTGTGAAGGGTAAACTATAGTTTAGATTGTGGTTAGCAAGCTAATCAGTTGTCAGATGGTTGTTGGCTTTAATGCTAGCAAGCGTTCTCCAGAATCACTGACTCCACCTTTAAGACTGAGGAATGCCTATTAAAGCACGGCTCATAACCACCTGTTTATCAAAAACACAGACAGACAAAGTGAGGTGGTGTATTAACGAAATCTATTTCTCTATGATTGTATAACATATTAATGCTCACCTCACATTAAACTCTGTTGTAACATTGTGGTAAACATGTTTTTCTTGAGAAAGTAAAACTGCCTCGTCACACAGCAAGATGTGAACACACAGCGTATAGGTTCAAGCACAAAGGACTTCTTGCACTCGAATCAGTACAATTGTATCACTCTTACACTCAGATAACAACATCTGAGTCATCTCCCTTGCAAGACCTGGACACACAAACCTAGTGTGTTTGGCACACACCATTCTCACTACATATAATGCCTGTCCACTGTCATTTCATTGTCTCAATCTTGATGAACACACTTGTGCTTGTGTGACGTCTTGTTCGAGCACCCTTGCTATCAGCTGTTGCAAGTAAAAACCAACCTGCTTTGAAAATGCCTGACTCGATTCTCATTATTGATAACACTTGGTTTGTTTAAAATAATTCCTCTAACATGGTGTATGGACGGAGATTACGTGCCTGTTGGGAAGCTTAACACTTTCTCTCATTATTTCTTAAAGATATAGACGCACTGTTGCATGTTCCTGAAAAGCCCTGTGCTGCTCACTGTGTGTGTTCAATTTAAAATGTCTCCAATTGGGTTTATAATCGTCGCTTTGCATAGCTAAGAGCCCAGAGCAACAAAGACTAAAACCTAAAAGTGCTTTTTTTGATGATTTTAATCAGTCCGACATTTGAAACACGAGGATAAATGTCAAACCAATTATGTGTGTACATGTCAGTACCACAGAAATACATTTGGTTTAATACAGAAGCTTTTAAGAATGTTTTTCGGGCTGCTCCGGTGGCGTAGTGGATAGAGCGCGTACCATATTGGCTCCGGCTCCGGCGTTCGTTGCAGTGGTCGCGGGTTCAAATCCGACCCGTGGACCTTTACTGCAGGTCATCCCCCCCTCTCTCTCTCTCTCTCTCTCTCTCTCTCTCTCTCTCCCCCCATTTCAACTCTGTACTGTCTAAGAAAGCTTGAAAATGCCAAAAAATTATCTTAAAAATTAAATACTCATACCAGCCCTCCTGGCAGCCTCAACATTGCCATGTTCAAAGTCACTTAAAACCCCTTTCTTCCCCATTCTGTTGCTCGGTTTCAACCTCAATAAGTTGTCCTGTCCAGGTCTACATGCCTAAATGCATTGAGTTGCTGTCACGTGATTGGCTGATTAGTTATATGTGTTAGCAATGTAATGTGGGGCGACTGTGGCTCAGTTGGTAGAGCGGGTCGGCTGATGATCAAAGGGTTGGAGGTTCGATCCCCGCCCTGCCACCTGTGTCATAGTTGTTGTGTCCTTGGGCAAGACACTTCACCCACCTTGCCTCGTGTGAATGTCGATAGTTAGCCTGCTGCTATCGGTGTATGAATGTGTGTGTGAATGGTAACGCGGGAAAGGAAAACAGGTCTCCCTTGTAAAAGAGTCTTCGGTCTCAATGGGATTTACCTGAATAAATAAAGGTTAAAAAAAAAAAGCAAGAAAATGAACCGCTGTACCTGATAAAGTGGCCGGTGAGTGTATATTCCAACCCCAAACTGCACAACACACACACACACACACAGCTTCCTCCAGGCCTCTGTCGGGCTGGTGTGTGTGTGTGTGTGTGTGTGTGTGTGTGTGTGTGTGTGTGTGTGTGTGTGTGTGTGTGTGTGTGTGTGTGTGTGTGTGTGTGTGTGTGTGTGTGGTGTGTGTGTGTGTGTGTGTGTGTGGTAGTGGCAACATGCAACACGTCACACAAAGGTCAGACGACACTGTGCCTGAGAAGAGCCCAGCTGTGGAGCTCACATTGCAGCCACAGGTCCGTCACAGGCAGCAGGTGACTATGGGACCCACAGGGGGCACAACACACACAGAGACACACACAGAGACACACACACACACACGTGCAGACAGAGAAATACACAGAGAGAGAGAGAGAGAGAGAGAGAGAGAGAGAGAGAGAGAGAGAGAGAGAGAGAGAGAGAGAGAGAGAGAGAGAGAGAGAGAGAGAGAACACACACACACATGCATAGAAATACACACACACAAGGAAACACGCACACACACACTTAGAAACACACGCACACACTCACACACAGAGAACTACACACATAGAAATACACACACACACACACAAACACACAGAGAAACACACATACAAACTAACAAGTTCTGACTTCTCACACCAACTCTGCTGCAACAACACAAGCTCCACCACACACGCAAGTTTGTGCAGTTATACTTGTGAGGACACTCATTGGCACAATGCATTCCCTAGCCCCTTACCCTAACCCTAACCATCAAAACTAAATGCCTAACCCCAACCCTTACACTAACCCTAACATAAACCTAATTCATACCTGAACCTTAAAACCTAGTGTTAACCCTCAAACAGCCCTTTAAAGGCCTGTCCTTAAAACCTAGTGTTAACCCTCAAACAGCCCTTTAAAGGCCTGTCCCAAAGTGAGAACCGGACAAAATGTACTCACTCTTATGGTCTAAAACTCAAACTGGTCCTCACACAGATAGTTGTACAAGTACAAACACGCACACGCACGCGCACACGCACACACACACACACACACACACACACACACACACACACACACACACACACACACACACACACACACACACACACACACACACACACACGATCTAGCCTTCTCACACCACGACTGCTGTAACCTCAGGGAGCCTCAGCACGACTCCTCAGGAGAATGTTACATCACCACTCTTTGCTGTTTTTACTTCAGTCGTTTTGTTTTGTTGCTGTCGACCTGTGTGTGCGTGTGTGTGTGTGTGTGTGTGTGTGTGTGTGTGTGTGTGTGTGTGTGTGTGTGTGTGTGTGTGTGTGTGTGTGTGTTCTCATGTAGGTGTTATGCTCTGCTCTTGAGATATGAGTAAAGCTTGTATGTATCTCAAAAAATGTCAGCTACAAGAATCGGCAAGAAAGAGAGAGAAAAGTTTTAAAACCTTAAAGGAATACTATACGGAACCAGCGTTCTATCATTATAAAATCACTATTATAATATAATGAATGAGGTTTTTCTTCCCTCAGTCTTCCCTTGGCCCAGCTGTCCTGTTAATCCTAACCCTAAATTCTACCATGTGTGATGTCATACATGGTAAACTGTAGGGTTAGACAGTGAAACCATAAAACACTCTTTCTGCCTTTTCTCAGGCTAGGATGAACCGATTTCTAAAATGTTTGCACATTTATACAACATAGGATCTCAGAGTTCAATACACCTTCATATTTCTACTACATAGGGTTTTTTTTTTTGTGCTACCTAACACATAGGTAGCACAAAAAAAAAACCCTATGTAGTAGGTAACACATATCTAGTAGGTATGTAGTAGCTACTACAATTTTGTGTACCTTATTGTAAAGTGTTACCAAAGTGCTTTACAGGGGCATAAAATACATCAAGATTAGACATTAGAAATGTAGGGTATGGAGTCAAACAAGCATTCAACAGACAGGTGGTAATGAGCTATGGCTTGTCAGTGACACGCTACAGTAAGATTTTTTACTTATTTATTTTTTTCTTAAGATTTTTTTTGGCATTTTTATGCTTTATTGATAGTGTAGAGACAGAGTTGAAATGGGGCAGAGAGGGGAGTGACATGCAGAGAACGACCACGGGCTGGAATCGAACCCGGGTCTGCTGCTGGCCGAGGCCCATGGGGGGGACGCCCTACCAACTGAGCTAAGGGCGCCCCCAAGAAATAGATCTCTTTTAGCAGGGACAACAGGGTATGCAGTCACACAAACATTCAACAGACAGGTTGTAATATACGGCTGTCAGCGACCCGTTAAAGTGAGATGTCAACTTAGATTAGATTAAAGTGTATAATGTGTTTTATGGAGTGTTGCTTTTTGTCCCTTCGTCGCACCCTTACTTGTTAGTGCAGCTAATCAGACGGTCGCAAACCGTATATACATCTGTTTGTGTGTGTGTGTGGTGTGTGTGTGTGTGTGTGTGTGTGTGTGTGTGTGTGTGTGTGTGTGTGCATGTGTGTGTGTGTGTGGTGCCTGTCTGTCTGTCTGTCTGTCTGTCTGTCTGTCTGTCTGTCTGTCTGTCTGTCTGTCTGTCTGTCTGTCTGTCTGTCTGTCTGTCTGTCTGTCTGTCTGTCTGTCTGTCTGTCTGTTGTGTGTGTGTGTGTGTGTGTGTGTGTGTGTGTGTGTGTGTGTGTGTGTGTGTGTGTGTGTCTATGTGTGCGACGGTGTGTGTGTGTGTGTGTGTGAGTTGCCAGCACCTCCTTACTGTCACCAGCTTGCCACAGTCTGGAGACTTCTTGCATTTCTTTAAAAAACTAAAAATACACCGTGGCTGAGAGACGGGAACAGGACTATAATAATCCCTGTTTCACAATGCACCTCCACACACCCACACACTGTCCTCTGTCAAAACCCTGTGTGTGGTGTGTGTTGTGTGTGTGTGTGTGGTGTGTGTGTGTGTTGTGTGTGTGTGTGTGTGTGTGTGTGTGTGTGTGTGTGTGTGTGTGTGTGTGTGTGTGTGTGTGTGTGTGTGTGTGTGTGTGTGTGTGTGTGTGTGTGGTGTGTGCGTGTGTGCCTGTGTGCCTGCGTGTGCGTGTGTGTGCCTGCGTGTCTGTGTCTCTGTGTGTGTGTGTGTGCCTGTGCCTGTGTGCGTGTGTGCGTGTGCGTGCGTGCGTGTGTGTGTGGCTGCCTGCCTGCCTGCCTGCCTGTATGTGTGTGTGTGTGTGTGGCCTGCGTATGTGTGTGTGTGTGTGTGCGTGTGCGTGTGTGTGTGTGTACCGGAAAAGCAAAGCAGCGACAAAAACGTCAATTTAGCAGAGAGGATAAGAGAGAGACTCTAGTGGCTATAATTTACGTTTCATTGATTGCACTCACACTCACTCACTGCTCTTACAGGAAAGCAGAGGTAGAATGTAGCTAAGTACATTTACTGTATTTAAAGCTACAGTGCGTAACTTTTTTATAAGAAAGAAATGTCGGTTACATTCAAGCCGTCGCCAAACGAGTTGACACAAAGTTGATTGAGTGAGTGAGTGAGCGAGTGAGCGAGTGAGTGAGTGAGTGAGTGAGTGAGCGAGCGAGCGAGTGAGTGAGCGAGTGTGTGAGTGAGTGAGTGCGTGCGTTTGTGTGTTATCAGAAATAACTGCGTATTTATTTTAAAATAGTCAAATGAAGACTTTAGTGGGTATGGCTTCAAATGGTTAAATGGTTAAAAACAAGGGGCTTTCTTTGCACGATTTTCTTTCTCTCTCTGTTCGCTGTACAATGTCCCCTGTCACATTAGAGAGGTAGTGTTTGTCCCATGAGAGCCATTAGACTTTCGAATCCTTCACAGCCCGTTAAACAGAGTCACTGGTTATACTTCACTGTATTTAACATCCTACCATCATGGGGGAATAGTATGTGCTTCTGACATGGCTGGCTGGATATTGTTTTAAAAAGGTGCTACGAGGAACTTTTAAATATTTCTGAAACAGTCAAATTTTTCCTCTGATGATCATGAATTACATTTAACAGCAAACGAGACCATCAGTGCAAAGAATGTTTTTTTTTTTATATATAGTTTTTCTTAATGCTTTTGTCATGGGTATACGCTCACCCAGGAACAACAGTTGGCGTGGTAAAAACACTACCACTTTTGTCCAAAGGGGGCGCTAGAATTAATAAAAACAGAAAGTTCACCTTTAAAATATATTTTTCAGTCAAATCAGAACAAATACAAATGATACAGTTCTTGGCAGCAGCTCAACTACTTTACTCAAGATATATTTAACAGCAGGTAACCACAGCAACAAAACTCATACCCTGCGTTCCAATCCCCATACTTTCCATACTATATAGTATGCCAGAAAAAGATTTAGGATGTCCCAATACATGCAGGTCAATTGTAGTATGCTGAAAATACATAAATGCCCCACTACCTCCAATAGCATTTTGGAGTATTCGTCTTTATTCTTGACATTTCTCGACATAATGAAAAAAAAAATCTTCCTTATCTGATTTTTTTTTCTCTCCTGTCTGTGGCCCTTAAACTCTTCTGTACTTTAGTATGTAGTGTAGTAAAAAGAAAAAGTATGTGATTTGGAACGCAGGGATACTCTACACAAACTCCAGTAGTCAAGACTCACTGAGGAAACTAAATGAAGACTGACAGATCGCTGAAAATAAGTGTCACTATTTCAAAGTGTTTTTTTCTCACCAAATAATATATATAATATATTTCAACTCTGTCTCTACACTATCAATAAAGCATAAAAAATGCCCAAAAAAATATCTTAAAAAAATAAAAAATAAAAAAGTTCAGTGGGCTGTTGATCATAATAACATGCTGACGGAGGCGTGGGATGATTTTTTTGGCATTTCAAATGAATAG
>CM047517.1:2376391-2383891 GCA_026122265.1 Ammodytes dubius
GTCTTCGGGGATTAACACACACACACACACACACACACATTTACAGACTCTCTCACACACACACACACACACACACACACACACACACACACACACACACACACACACACACACACACACACACACACACATCAACGCATACACACAGAAAGAAAGAAATAGACACACACACACACACACACACACACACATCAACGCATACACACACACACACACACACACACACACACAGAAAGAAAGAAATAGACACACACACACACACACATTTACATACTCTCACACACACACATCAACGCATACACACACACACACACACTCTTACAGACCCTCTCATACACACACACGCACACAAAGAAACAGACAGACACACACAAACACACACTGAGGTGCAAATAAACAGCAAGACATACTCTCTCTCTCACACACACACACACACACACACACACACAAACAAATAAACACACACACACACACACACACACACACACACACACACACACACACACAAGCAAACAAACAGCAAGACAATATTCATATCTTAAAGGTCACAGTGTGTGTTTTCTCCTGGTGAGTCACAAACACACGCACTGATGTTTTAGAGAATATTTAATTGTGTTTTTATCATCAAAGAGCATCTGGAACAAGCCTCATATGATGTCATTATTCAGAGACACTCAATGCGTTTACATGCAGACGCATAATCGGGTAACTAAACGAATAAAACTTCAACAGGACTTTTAAACTGCATGTAAACACCTTTATCCGATCTACTTCGGACAAGAGAAGTCGGATAAGAACACCTAACATAGTGGAGACAGCCATTTATCCGATTTCCGAAAGGCCATGTATACTCAGACAAGTGACATGGTCCGTTCGAGTGTCTAGTCTTAATCCAATCTAGTTGTGCCATGTAGCTGCACTGACTGTTAATGTAAACAGACTAATGCTTTGTGTGAGGTTTTTGTACAGGTGATATCATGGAAAATGAATTGGAATTGAGAAAAGAATTCATGCAAAAGGGCCCAAACCAAGTACTGAGTACATATGCATGATTATACTTTATAGAGGGCCGACATTTCTGTATTTAAAATCCCTTCTTTATTGATTTCATGTAATATTAAAATTTTCTGAGATTTTGAATTTGAATTTTTCGAGTTTCACCTGTATGCTCATGTTATTATATGGCTGTGTTTATATGTGTTTATATTCATGCATCGTATTGTCGCATTTTTTCATGATTTTTGAGAAAAAGCAAATTCCTCTATCAGCTAAAAAAGGTTTCCAATAAATATTGTATCCCTAAAAAAAACGTTCAATTCTGACCCTTGGACCTTTACTGCATGTCATCCCTCCTCTCTCTCTGTCTGTCTCCCCATTTCAACTACTGTAGCATTGTCTACTTCATACTGTAAAGTAAAAGTTAAAACACCCCAAAAGTATATATCTAAAAAAGGGGGCGCCCTTATCTCAGTTGGTAGGGCGTCCCCCCCCATGGGCCTCGGCCAGCAGCAGACCCGGGTTCGATTCCAGCCCGCGGTCGTTCTCTGCATGTCACTCCCCTCTCTGCCCCATTTCAACTCTGTCTCTACACTATCAATAAAGCATAAAAATGCCAAAAAATATCTTAAAAAAAATAAAAGAGTTTTCCTGTACCTGCATGTGCTGCTCTTCTGCATGACCTCGGCTCGGTGGAATCCAGACAGTTTACAGAAACCGTCATTGCTGTAAACGACGGGCCATTCTACGATCTGAGCGTTCCCCAGGAGAAAACTGGTCTCTGGGGGGAGGACAGCAGAGAAAAGTATTATACATATATATAGAGAGGAGAGGATAGAAGTTAAAGACCTACTTCACCGGTTGGAATATGAAGGTGTATTGAACTTGGAGATCCTATGTAGTATAAATGTGCAAAAAAAAATTTCGGATCATTTTAGCCTGAGAAAAGGCAGAAAGAGTGTTTTATGGTCTCACTGTCTAACCCTACAGTTTCCTTCTTGTGACATCACAGTAAGGGTTAGGATTAACAGGACAGCTGGGCCAAGGGAAGACTAAGGGAAGAAAAACCTAATTCATTATATTATAATAGTTATTTTATAATGATAGAACGCCGGTTCTGTATGGGTGAAGTATTCCTTTAAAGGAGTATTTCACCCATACGGAACCGGTGTTCTATCATTGTAAAATCGCTGTTATAATTTAATCAATGACAATTTCCTTCCCTCAGTCTTCCCTTGGCCCAGCTGTCCTGTTAATCCTTAGTCAGTGAGACCATGAAACACTCTTTCTGCCTTTTCTCAGGCTAGGATGAACCGATTTCTAAAATGTTTTGCACATTTTATACTACATAGGATCTCAGAGTTCAATACACCTTCACATTGAAGTGAAGTAGATCCCTAAGAGGGTTTTTTGCTGGTTTTAAAAGGCCACATGTCAAGCTAAAAAAATCCTTCTCCACAGCTCATAAAACAGACATAAAAAAGTTGGCTTTTCGGACCAAAGAGACAAACTTTCACTCGCCGAAAATATGCGGGGAAAAAAGTTTAACAGGATATTTTAAAAGTGTAATTGCATTCTTATGTCTAATACAGCAAAAAGAATATTCTATTTTATTTCAAATTAAAAGTATATTGTATCGAAATGTGTGTCAGGTCAAAGGGTGCAACATTTCACACCAGGCACATGGAAAGATTACAGAAACCAAAGTACAAATGGTGAGTGTTTGAGTCAAATGAAGTTAAAAGCAAACAGGGAGAAATTCTGTAAACTGGAACTAAAGAGCTGAGTAAAACTAACTCCGGTCATCTCGACCTCTCTGCTCCACTCTTTCAATTATACCTGCTACTCAAATGGTAAAAGGACTCCACTTATACAGCGCTTTTCCCTGGTTTTTCACAGACCCAAAGCACTTAACATTGTTTTGTACACATTCACACACACATTCATACACCGATAGCAGCAGCAGCAGCTACCACGCAGGGGAGCAGTTTAGGGTTCAGTGTCTCTTTGCCCAGGGACACTTGGACATGTGGCGGGGAGACGGGGATCGAACCACCGACCCTGTAACCCAGTGGACGACCGAACCGCCCTACACACTTCACCACAGCCGACCTATCTGGATTTTTTTAAGCCCCAAAAAAGTGCATGAACATTTATGAATTTCTGCTACAGCAGAAGTAGAAAATCCTTTTTATATGGACGCCAGTAACTAAGGTTTAAAAGTTCTCTCTCTCTCTCTCTCCCCCCCCTCTCTCTCTTTTTCCTAAATATGAATTATTAATTTGTTTTATTCTGCATGGTGATAGCTCTCCGTCACCAGGGGACAACAAAAGAGTTGGTCTCCCTCCACTGCTTAACAATTAAATACAAACACACACACACACACACTCAACACACACACACGCAAACCATGTGTGTTTTTAAATGAATGAAAACTTACAGAGACATTGAATTTGCTTAACTAACCTAACTATAAAAGCTGGTAAATATAAATGTACTGTATATTAGTGTAAAGAAGGATATGACTGCACAAAAAGAAATACAAGGGGGGCGCCCTTAGCTCAGTTGGTAGGGCGTCCCCCCCCATGGGCCTCGGCCAGCAGCGGACCCGGGTTTGATTCCAGCCCGCGGTCGTTCTCTGCATGTCACTCCCCTCTCTGTCCCATTTCAACTCTGTCTCTAAACTATCAATAAAGCATAAAAATGCAAAAAAAATATCTTAAAAAAAAGAAGAAAAAAAATAAATACAAGTCATTTTTAAAAACGTGATTTTGACAACAAGCGATCTCCAGAATCACTAAACTTTTTCTTAAAGCTCCCATATTATACACTTTTCGGTTCTATTATACACCATATTATATGGTCTTAGTGGTCCCTAATACGTTTTTCTTTAATTGTTTGCTGAAAAAAACTTTCAGATAATTTATTGTACTATGCTGATGTTCAGCTAATCTCACAATGGCCTATTTTTAAAAAAAGAGTTGCAGGTCCCCTCGTAAATATACAATCTTTGAGCTCCCCCCGCCCCCTGTCCGGAAGCGAAGCCAGATACGCCTCGCCCTCTGTCTGTCAGGGCCGTGGACCAATAAGAAATAGGGGTGTGGGCTGCACAGTGGAAGCTTCTGGCTTTACGGTTTGTGAGGTCAGAAAAGGGGATAATTCTGACTGGAGTGTTTTTGGGGGAGGGGTGTGGGGTTTCAGAAAAGGGGAGAGTGAGAAAAGGAGAGATTGTTATTTTCTTTAATATTTTGGCAGTCTCTAGGCACACCGTGGACGCATGGATATGTTGGAACACATTTAAAAAGTGCATTTAGCATAATATGGGACCTTTAAGCATGTCGTAGTTTTTCTGACATTTTCAATGATCCAATAGGTCCAGCTTGTTCCTGTGTGTGTGTGTGTGTGTGCGCGTGTGTGCGCGTGTGTGTGTGTGTGTGTGCGTGCGTGCGTGTGTGTCTGTGCAGCTTCTTCCTGACTGCTTTAACAGATCATTAGCAAAGCACTAAGCAGGTTATCTGAGGCAGAGTGAGTTTATTTTCAGAGTGTATACAGACAGTGACCTTTTACTTTAATATTACACCATATAGTCTGTGTGAATACTCTATTCTGATTGGCCGGGGAACATTCCAAAGGTGTGAATTAACCTTTGGTATATGAACACCTGGATAGAACTGTTAAACTTTCTGTCCACTTTAAAGTTAATTGTCTGCATGAAGGTGGCACAGGCCGACATTGAAGGGCTACACATGAGGACACACAAGCGCGTTAGCTTCCACATAGTTTTATTTTTTTTGAACGGATTTCGATTTTTCTAGGACGTCGCTTCCGACCCGTGGACCTTTACTGCAGGTCATCCACCCTCTCTCTCTCTCTCTCTCTCTCTCTCTCTCCTCTCTCTCTCTCTCCTCCTCTCTCCTCTCTCTCTCTCTCTCTCTCTCTCTCTCTCTCTCTCTCTCTCTCTCTCTCTCTCTCTCTCTCTCTCTCTCTCTCTCTCTCTCTCTCTCTCTCTCTCTCTCTCTCTCTCTCTCTCTCTCTCTCTCTCTCTCTCTCTCTCTCTCTCTCTCTCTCTCTCTCTCTCTCTCTCTCTCTCTCTCTCTCCTCTCTCTCTCTCTCTCTCTCTCTCTCTCTCTCTCTCTCTCTCTCTCTCTCTCTCTCTCTCTCTCCTCTCTCTCTCTCTCTCTCTCTCTCTCTCTCTCTCTCTCTCTCTCTCTCTCTCTCTCTATTTCAACTCTGTACTGTCTAATAAAGCTTGAAAATTACAAAAAATAATATAAAAAAGTAACTTTAACAAAAGGAAAACTTGGCTGGTATTTGAGGCTGAGTGTGTACAGACAGACAGTGACCTTTAGTTTTAATGTTAATTATCTATATGGAGGTGGAAGGTGTGTGTGTGTGTGTGTGTGTGTGTGTGTGTGTGTGTGTGCGTGCGTGCGTGCGTGCGTGCGTGTGAGTGTGAGTGTGAGTGTGTGTGTGTGTGTGTGTGTGTGTGTGTGTGTGTGTGTGTGTGTCAAGACAGACACTGAAAGGCTACACATGAGGATGCTGCTTATACTAATTATCACCCGTAAAAAAACATCTGGGGTTTTTTCAAATTATATTTCGCCCAAGAATTTATACATTTCTGTTATTGTTGCCATGTGAAAACACTGATAAAAGCAGTTTGAAAGAGGCAAATTAAAAGTAAAAGGGACAGCTCTAAGTGTGCTTCAACTAATGAGAAGTTTTGGGGAAAGCATTAAAAGAAATATTTGATGAAAAAATTGGATTCAGACCCGGACAAAGGCAGTTAAAAATAACTATAAAAAAATAGCATCCTTTTGCACTGATGGTCTTGTTTGCTGTTACATGTCATTCATGATCATCAGAGGAAAAATTAGACTGTTTCAGAAATATTTAAAAGACCTTAGTTTGTTATATTTGAAGAGGCATTTGTTTGTAAAAATTTTAAAAAAATTAAAATAATAAATAAATAAATAAATAAATAAATGCATCTACATAAAAGTTCCTCGTAGCTACTTTAACTAAATATATTTCAGCCCTAGTTAGAAAAGTCCAAAAATGTCTAAATTGCACAGAAAACACACATGACATTTACCCTCGAAAAAAACAACCTCCCACACACAGGAATCATATATACTTTAATTCATCACCCTGTTGATTTAGGTTTAAAAAACACCTTCTTCTTTCTTTGATATCTGATTGATCTGTTTGTGGATAAGTTGCTGTGTGTGTGTGTGTGTGTGTGTGTGTGTGTGTGTGTGTGTGTGTGTGTGTGTGTGTGTGTGTGTGTGTGCGTGCCTGCCTGCCTGCCTGTCTGTGTGTGTGTGTGTGTGTGCCTGCGTGTGTGTGTGTCTTCTTTCGTGCCCTTTGAAAATAAATCTCTGACTAAGACTCAATGCTATACACGGAAAAGCTAGAATCATCGCGACCTTTTGCTGCTCTGCTATTTCTTCACAACCAATTACTCCCGAGCTGGACCGAGGTTTGTCTATTTGTTCTGCTTGAAGGCCAATACAAATTCTCACTTGTAAAAACCAATTTATGGGATTATTATTTGAATGTTAAAGTTATAGTGCGTAACTTCTGTCACCCCCCCCCCCCCATGGGCGGCAGTGGCGAAGTGGGTAGGGAGATCGCCTCTGGAGTGCAGGGTCGGAGGTTCGATCCCCTGTCTCCCCGCCGCATGTCGAAGTGTCCCTGAGCAAGACACTGAACCCCAAATTGCTCCCGATGGTTCAGAGAGCGCCTTGCATGGCAGCTACTGCCATCGGTGTATGAATGGGTGAATGTGGTAAGATATGTAAAGCGCTTTGGGGCTGAGAAAATCGGCTAGAAGGGGCTATATAAGTCAAGTCCATTTACCATTTACCATGAGGAGTTCTGAGTAATTACGACAATGCCTGACCCTTTAGACAGCATCCATGTTAGGAATGTTGCACGTTAAAAAGGTGCTCCGAGGAACTTTCCGTTTGTGTTAATTCTAGCGTCCCCCTTTTGGACAAAAGCGGTAGTGTTTTTACCACGCCAGCTGTTGTTCCTGGGTGAGCGTCGTATACCCATGATAAAAGCATTAAGAAAAACTATATAAAAATAGCATTCTTTTAGCACTGATGGTCTCGTTTGCTGTTACATGTAATTTATGATCATCAGAGGAAAAAATGAGACTGTTTCAGAAATATTTAAAAGTTCCTCGTAGCGACTTTAATTCCCAAAAATACCTTTTTTTTAAAGTCTGATCTGAAGCCAGAGAAAAGTCTCACCCTTTGTTCCAATCCCCATACTTCCCTACTATTTAGTATGCCAGAAAAAGATTTAGGATGTCCCAATACATGCACGTCAGTTGTAGTATGTTGAAAATACATAAATGCCCCCACTAACTCCAATAGCATTTTGGAGTATTCGTCTTTATTTTTGACATTTCTCGACATAATAAAAAAAAAAAATCTTTTTTCTTCTCTCCTGTCTGTGGCCCTAAAACTCTTCTGTACTTTAGTATGTAGTGTA
>CM047517.1:2391391-2401391 GCA_026122265.1 Ammodytes dubius
GAGGGAAAGAGAGAGAGAGAGGGAGAGAGAAAGAGAGAGAGAGGGATAGAGAGAGGGAGAACTTATACACAACCAGACAATTCAGATATCAAAGAAATAATGCATGAGAACGACTAGCAAAAGTTAGTAAAGTTACAAAAAAAAGGGTTATCTGAAAAGGTGTTGCGCATTGTGAGGCAGGTAATACATCTGTCTTGTCTGTGTGAGAGAGAGTGAGAGGGAAAGAGAGACAGAGTGAGAGGGAGAGAGAGGAGGGAAAAGAGAGAGAGACAGATAGATAGAAAGAGAGAGGGAGAGGGAGAGGGAGAGTGAGGGGGAGAGGGAGAGGAGGATAAAGAGAGAGAGAGAGAGTGAGAGAGCGTGAAGGAAAGAGGGAGAGAGAGAGCACAGGTGAAAGCTAGAAGACTAATTCATTGTGTGATCGATATTTAGCCTGTGTGTCTCTCTAGATGTATTGATCAGTGTTGAAGGTCGATAACTCTGTCCTGCTTCTACACACTTTCCCCCAAATAAAGCATCAGTGCGGGAATGTGAGAGAGAAAGAGGGAGAGGGAGAGAGAGAGTGAGAGAGAAAGGGGGAGAGGGAGAGAGAGCGTGAGGGAGAGAGAGAGGAAGAGGAGGGAAAGAGAAAGAGAGAGGGAGAGGGAGAGAGAGTGAGGGGGAGAGACGGAGAGACGGAGAGACGGAGAGACGGAGAGAGGAGGATAAAGAGAGAGTGAGAGAGATTGAGAGAGAGAGGGAGAGTGAGGGAGAGAGAGAGGGCATCAGTGCGGGAATGTAAAGGACATCGGAGGACAGGTCAACTTGGGCTTCATATTTTGAAAGTTTTTTTTTGTTGTTGCCTTTTTAAATTAAAGTTTTTTCCGAACACTTTTGCACATTCCCATAACAAAGGCGTTGAAAAGAAAAACTATATGAAAATAGCGTTCTGTGCTCTGATGGTCTCGTTGGCTGTTACAAGTCATTTTTTATGATCACCAGAGGAAAAAATTTGACTGTTTCAGAAATATTTAAACCTGCAGTGTGTAGAATTTTCGGTTTTATTTCCTAGCAGATTTTGTAGAAAGTAATTATAATATCCATAAGTACATTTAAGTTAGTGCATAATAGCTGAACATTTTTTTTTGAATAATTTTCTTTCCCTCAGAAAGGGTCTCATATATGTCCATATTTCTCCATACTTTGGACCAAGGCCTAGTGCCGCCATCTTGAAAGTGTCATAGTTGGAATGTCATCAGGTGCATTGTTTAAAATTTATAATTGTTCTTGTCCTTGAAGGCCACTGTAGCTTCTGTTATTATTCTAAAGGGGTGGGGTTACCCAGGGAGCATTGCATTCTAGAACTTTGTAGAACTTTTTTGATATATTACACACTGCACCTTTAAAATAGATATTTCTATATAAATAGAAAAATCCATTCAATCTTTAAAAAAAAAATACTTTTCCGGTGAGTGACTCACTGTTGGTTACAAGCGCCTGGTTTGTGTGTGTGTGTGTGTGTGTGTGTGTGTGTGTGTGTGTGTGTGTGTGTGTGTGTGTGTGTGTGTGTGTTGTGTGTGTGTGTGTGTGTGTGTGTGTGTGTGTGTGTGTGTGTGTGTGTGTGTGTGTGTGTGTGTGTGTGTGTGTGTGTGTGTGTGTGTGTGTGTGTGTGTGTGTGTGTGTGTGTGAACAAGCGGCTGGTTTTGCCTGGTGGCTACCGGCCTGCTGAGCACTGATTGTGGATAATTGTCGGTTAGTGATGCGTTTTAATTAGAATGATTACACTCATCAAATCCCTGATGGTGTGTGTGTGTGTGTGTGTGTGTGTGTGTGTGTGTGTGTGTGTGTGTGTGTGTGTGTGTGTGTGTGTGTGTGTGTGTGTGTGTGTGTGTGTGTGTGTGTGTGGCGTGTGTGTGTGTGTGTGTGTGTGTCAAATCCCCATGGAGACTCATATAGCTGTCCAACAAACTGCCTGTCTAAAACACACACACACACACACACATGCGCGCACACACACACACACACACACACACACACACACACTCACTCACTCACTCACTCACTCACACACTCACTCACTCACACACTCACTCACTCACTCACTCACTCACTCACTCACTCACTCACTCACTCACACACTCACTCACTCACACACTCACTCACACACTCACTCACTCACTCACTCACTCACTCGTGAAAGCATTACATTAAGTTTACAAGGGTTTGTTACAACTTTGAGACAGATTTGACGATAGGGAGACACAGTATTTTTTAAGTTAAAATTATGGGACATACCTTTATTTGTGTGTGTGTGTGTGTGTGTGTGTGTGTGTGTGTGTGTGTGTGTGTGTGTGTGTGTGTGTGTGTGTGTGTGTGTGTGAGAGAGAGCGAGAGAGAGAGAGAGAGAAAGAGAAAGAGAGAAAGGGAGAGGGAGGGGGAGAGAGAGAGAGAGAGAGAGACAGTCTGTTAAAGCAGCCTGTGACATGTTTGATACAAGTGGGCCAATTAAGGCTAGTCTCGCAGGAGCTGTTAACCGTTAACACACACACACACACACACACACACACACACACACACACACACACACACACACACACACACACACACACACACACACACACACACACACACACTCACACACACACACACACACACACACACACACACACACACACACCAATGCTGTAACGTCAGCTGACTTGACAGCGAGGGATGGGGATCAGCAGATGTTAACAGATTTGAGAAACACAGTCCAACATTACAGCGTCAACGGCACATTCTATGGTTTTTATAAGAAAACCTAAACTGTCTTTCTACCATACTAAAGAGCAGGAAAGTATGAGTGTCAATACACAGCCTGATAAATGGGTATGTGAAGCTATAGCAACATGCCTGTTTACAGAGCCTAGGCTGTGTATTATCACTGGATTTTTTTTTTTGTGCAAACACAGTACAGACAGGTAGCGGATCGTGAGGAGATATTCACTGATTTTGACAGATTTTTTTTTCTCAGTGCGTTTCCATGGCTCAACTAGATTGGATTAAGACATATATCGAACTAGACACTCGAACGGACCGTGTTACTTGTCTGAGTATACATGGCCTTTCAGGAATCGGATAAATGTCCAATGCATGGCTGTCTCCACTATGCTAGGTGGCGCTGTAGCCCTTTCAACCATGCTTTCAACAAGTGGTTTTAGAGCCACGTCCGGTTCCCTTCCGGCAATAACCCATGGTGTAGCCTATAACGCGCAGGCACACAAGCACAGAACGAGAAGTCCGATATGCGATGTCCGATCCCTGTATACATGCAGAGAGAAAGCCGACAATGAACGAATTATCTAGGTGTGCTTATCCGACTTCTCTTGTCCGTTAATGTGCCGATTTGTGTGCGAAGTAGATCGGATAAAGGTGTTTACATGCAGTTTAAAAGTCCTGTTGAAGTCTTATTCGTTTAGTTATCCGAGTATGAGTCTGCATGTAAACACACTGACTGACTCCACCTTTAAATGCATTTTTTTGAAAATACATTATTTATTTTTATTTATTTATTTAACTTTTATTTATCCTCGAGAGACCAATTGAGGGGTGACCCTCATTTACAATGACGTCGAGTTCAAACAAATTCAAAGGAAAAACAACAATACATAAACAATGTTCAATGCAAATACATCAAATACACAACAACAGGTGAAGAGAAAAAAAAAACTATTGAAACATTTACACAGTGGTGAAGAGTGGCAGCAATCAAAATTAAATGGGTGAAAGTACAATATAGCCTAATTAAAACAGTTACAGGTAGAGTTTGGCAGATTTAAGATAGTTTGTTTAAATTGGTTAAAGGATATGAAGGTTAAATGAATTAAAATTATTGTTTAAAACTTTTGCAATTTCCAATGTAACCATGACATGAATTTTACAGTAGCAAAAGGAACGAGCCTATTGGTCGGTGTGTAACTAATAGCAACAGAACATTCAAACTAAACAAACTTGTGGTGGAGAGGAGAAGTTTTTTAAAGGTGCAGTGTGTAATATGACATCATCAAGTAAGTTCTACAAAGTTCTAGAATGCAACACTCCCTGGGTAACCCCACCCCTTTCGAATAATAACAGAAGCTACAATGGCCTTCAAGGACAAGAACAATTCTAAATTTTAAACAATGCACCTGATGACATTCCAACTATGACAATTTCAAGATGGCGGCACTAGGCCTTGGTCCAAAATATGCAGAAATATGGACATATATGAGACCCTTTCTAAGGAAAACAATAATAATTCAAAACATTTGTTTCAGCTATTATGCACTAAATTAAATGTACTTATGGATATTATAATTACTTTCTACAAAATCTGCTAGGAAATAAAACCCAACATTCTACACACTGCAGGTTTAAGACACGGTGACTCAGCTTTACGCCCACACAGTAAGTTATTAACAGCTTTGGTTTCCATGTCAACTGGTGTCTGATGTAGATGAATAGACAGTTAAAGACCTACTTCACCGGTTGGACATATGAAGGTGTATTGAACTCTGAGATCCTATGTAGTATAAATGTGCAAAAAACATTTTAGAAATCGGTTCATCCTAGCCTGAGAAAAGGCAGAAAGAGTGTTTGATGGTCTCACTGCCTAACCCTACATTTTCCATGGTGTGACATCTAATGTTGAGATAATGTCCGTTAAAGATGGTTGTATAGGAGAAATATACAGACGCAAACAGACAAGGTTTAGTCAAATAAACACCTGAATGTACATGTTGGACCTTTTGATTTATATTAGTATGAAAGAAAGACATGTTATGGAAGATAAATAGACAAAAATCTAGAAATTGACCAGTGCATGAATTTTTTTAGCCTGCATGCACTGTCATGCCTCAAGACATAAACACAAAAATGACATAGCATTAATTTAATTTTTTTTTTTTTTTTAACCTTTATTTCTACAGGTAAATCCCATTGAGACCAAAGACTCTTTTGCAAGGGAGACCTGTTTTCCTTTCCCACGTTACCATTCACACACACATTCATACACCGACAGCAGCAGGCTAACTATCGACATTCACACGAGGCAAGGTGGGTGAAGTGTCTTGCCCAAGGACACAACAACCATGACACAGGTGGCAGGGCGGGGATCGAACCTCCAACCCTTTGATCATCAGCCGACCCGCTCTGCCACCTGAGCCACAGTCACCCCAATAACCTAAAATAACATATAAGTAGGATGTAGAATAATGTTATATTAGAGGACACAACAACACATTACACTGTGTATTACATCAACAAGACCATCTGATATAAAGTGAAATATAAAAATAGAATCAGGCCAGACAGGAGACATTATCGCTAACCACTAGACACAGTCACACAGTCACAGAGCAGACAACGATTAACCAAAACAACATTATGAGAGTGAACTGTCGTGACCACATTAGTGCACCTGTGTGTGTGTGAGTGAGTGAGTGAGTGAGTGAGTGAGTGAGTGAGTGAGTGAGTGAGTGAGTGAGTGAGTGAGTGAGTGAGTGAGTGAGTGAGTGAGTGAGTGAGTGAGTGAGTGAGTGAGTGAGTGAGTGAGTGAGTGAGTGAGTGAGTGAGTGAGTGAGTGAGTGAGTGAGTGAGTGAGTGTGTGTCCGATTTGATGAGTTACATTTCCATGACGTAAAGGTAATTTAGTTTAGCTATCCACTGCTTTATTCTACAAGCCTCAGCCTCAGAAACCAGCAGATTTTTGAAACAATTAAAGTCGCTACGGTGTTAAAGAATGCTATTTTTATATAGGGAAGCGTTGCATTCTAGAACTTTGTAGAACTTTCTTGATGATGTCATATTACACACTGCACCTTTAAATATTTATCTGCACTAACGCTCACCCTCACTCCCAGACAACATGGATGCTTTGATCCAGAATGCAACACTCCCTGGGTAACCCCACCCCTTTTGAATAATAACAGAAGCTACAGTGGCCTTCAAGGACAAGGACAATTCTAAATTCTAAACAATGCACCTGATGACATTCCAAAAACATGGATTCCTCCATAAGACCTGCCTGCTCAATGGACAAAATGTAATATTAATATTTGTTGATTCTACTGCTAAGAGAAAAAAAACCTGGACGTACAGCAGAAGGTATAAAATCCATGTGCCATCACTGAAGGCTTTACCTCATGTAGACGCACCGACAGTGTTGTTGTAATTACTCAGAATTCCTCATGGGGGCAACAGAAGTTATACACACACAAACACACACACGCACACACACACACACACACACACACACACACACACCACACACACACACACACACACACACACACACACACACAGGCCTGCTTTACATAAACCCATCATATGCACCGACAGTGTTGATGTAATTACTCAGAACATGTGTTGAGAGTTTCCACCTCTAAACCTACTGTACTAAATATAGTTGTATAGTCATTAATGGGTTGAAAACACACACACACACACACACACACACACACACACACACACACACACCGGACACACGCTGAACAAACACACACACACACATTTGAGCGCTCCATGTTTATTTCCGTCTAGATGGGATAAGAGGTTGATTTATAATTGCTCCTACATATTTCATGAGCGCGATATTAGACTTGAGTGTGTGTGTGTGTGTGTGTGTGTGTGTGTGTGTGTGTGTGTGTGTGTGTGGTGTGTGTGTGTGTGTGTGTGTGCGTGTGTGCGTGTGTGGTGTGTGTGTGTGTGTGTGTGTGTGTGTGTGTGTGTGTGTGTGTGTGTGTGTGTGTGTGGTGTGTGTGTGTGGTGAGGAGTGCACAGACATTAGGAGACAGAGAGAGAGAGAGAGGCGTAACACACTCCCACTCATTCACAAACACAACATCTGAGTCTATTTTACTAAACAAAACATGAACAGACAACAGGGGCCGGTTTCCCGATAACGTCATCTCTTAGCGCTACGAAGACTCCTACGAAGACTCCTACGTTATGACTTACCAAAGTTGTTTACCTCTGTAGTCGTGGTTCCCGAACCGTGTCTTAGGAGAAGCACTCCTTACGTCGTTCGTAAACTGCTGAAATCGGTTGCTCCGAGTTCGATTATCCATTTCCTGCTCATTTCATGCGCAGCTGCATCTGTAGGCTATGCTGTCTAATCAAATCTACCCGTGCATTTCTAGTGTAATATAAAGTCATGAATTAGTTTGTTGAATCATCATCTGTGTTTTGGAACTCTTGTTTTATAATCTAAGTATCTTTAAGAACACTAATCACGTTACTTGGTGGGTCAGTAATGAAACTGAAAGTAGATATAATATCGCCAATAGCCTATATAAATAAAAACAGACGGCCCAAACAGCGTCCAAATGAGCTAAAATCCTAAATACAATAAACAGTAACATGGCACACTTATTTTAAGGTAAGCTCTAATTGATTATTCATTCATTTTTTCGCACGTTTACATGTTTTGAGGCGGAGGATCCGACGCACTCTGCCCGGGCTCAGCTGAGAGCCGGTGTGGAACACAGTGCGGAGGTTCTAGTGTTAACCATGTCGAACATACTACCATAGCCTATACCAATTTAAAAAAAGATATAGAAAATATAGAAACAGCGGAGGAGATGAAGATTGTTACAGCAATTATTTCCATCATGAATGACTTGTGGCAGTTCCATGCGCAACAGGGATGTCACTCATGTCCGTTTTACGCATGGTGCTTTACAGAAGGAAATGTGGGGGTTTGTATCTCTGGCGATGCCACAGCGATCGCAGGGACTTTCACTTGTGTCATTAAACTTATAAATCTGACTGTATTTCATATCACAGGGATACAGCGATGACTGTAGCCTATTTAATAACAAACTGATAAAAACGATCCGACTGTAGGCTATAGTGTATCACGTATTGGTATTTTCATATTGACGGACATCGCATCCATTCAGTTAATGCTGATTGTCAAGTCAGTTAGACGACTAAAAAGTAGGCTACTTGTTCATATATTTTGAACACTTTGTGAATCAGAGTTAATGGCATTCTGCTAAAATATATAATAGCCTAAGCCTACTTTAAATATACGTGATATACACTATACAGTTGGATCGTTTTTAACAGTTTGTTATTAAATACAGTCATCGCTGTGTCCGTTTGATATGAAATACAGTCAGATTTATTAGTTAAATTACACAAGTGAGAGCTGAAACATCCATACGGTAGAGCTAAGAAGGCTCTGAGGGCGCTCCAGGGGCCGGTTTCCCGAAGCCTTCTTAGAGCCTTCTTAACGCTACGTCATTCGTAACCCCTACGTAGAGTTCCTACTTAACATTTCGCCTGTTTCCCGAAACGCTCTTTGCTACGAATCTCTTTCGTACGTCATACGTTGGTAAGGTTGGTCTGGAGCGCCCTCAGAGCCTTCTTAGCTCTACCGTATGGATGTTTCAGCTCTCACTTGTGTCATTTAACTAATAAATCTGACTGTATTTCATATCAAACGGACACAGCGATGACTGTATTTAATAACAAACTGTTAAAAACGATCCAACTGTAGGCTATATAGTGTATATCACGTATATTTAAATTAGGCTATTTGATATTTTCACAAAGTGTTCAAACTATATGAACAAGTACTTTTTAGTCATCTACTGACTTGCATTAACTGAATGGATGCGATGTCAATATGAAAATACTTTATACGTGATACACTATAGCCTGCAGTCGGATCGTTTTTATCAGTCTGATAGGCTATTCAATACAGTCATCGCTGTGTCCCTTTGATATGAAATACAGTCAGATTTATAAGTGTAATAACACAAGTGAAAGTCCCCGCGATCGCTGTGGCATCGCCAGAGATACAGACCCCCACATATCCTTCCGTTAAAGCACCATGCGTAAAACGGACACAAGTGACATCTCTGTTGCGCATGGAACTGCCACACATTCATGAAGAAAGTAATTGCTGGAAACAATCTTAATCTTAATCTCCTCCGCTGTTTCTATATTTTCTATATCTTTTTTAAAATCAGTATAGGCTATGGAAGTATGTTGTCTCCTGGGCTGCAGCTGGATGTGTTCCACACGGCTCGTCTGGCTCAGCTGACAACAGCCGGGCAAGTGCGTCGGATCCTCCGCCTCAAAACATGTAAACGTGTGAAAAAAGTAATTAATAATCAATTAGAGCTTACCTTAAAATAAGTGTGCCATGTTACTGTTTATTGTATTTAGGATTTTAGCTCATTTGGACGCTGTTTTGGCCGTCTTTTTCTATTTATATAGGCTATTGGCGATATTATATCTACTTTCAGTTTCTTTACTGACCCACCACGAAATGTGATAAGTGTTCTTAAAGATACTTAGATTATAAAACAAGAGGTCCAAAACACAGATGATGATTAAACAAACTAATTTATGACTTTATATTAGGCTACACTAGAAATGCACGGGTGGATTTTATTATGCAGCATATAAAGAGAACGCTGGCGCTTTAGTGTTAAATAAATGTTTCTACCCAGAAGGAATTGTAGCAATCTTTTATTCGCAAAGACTGCAATACGTTTTCTAATAAAGCCTAGTGGTGTTGTCATGCAGCTGCGCATGAAATGAGCAGGAAATGGAAAATCGAACTCTGAGCAATCGATTTCAGCAGTGTACGAACGACGTAAGGAGTGCTTCTCCTAAGACACGGTTCGGGAACCACGACTACAGAGGTAAACAACTTTGGTAAGTCATAACGTAGGAGTCTTCGTAGGAGTCTTCGTAGGAGTCTTCGTAGCGCTAAGAGATGACGTTATCGGGAAACCGGCCCCTGACCAACCTTACCAACGTATGACGTACGAAAGAGATTCGTAGCAAAGAAGGTTTCGGGAAACAGGCGAAACGTTAAGTAGGAACTCTACGTAGGGGTTACGAATGACGTAGCGTTAAGAAGGCTCTAAGAAGGCTTTGGGAAACCGGCCCCAGAATAATAACTTTTCAGACTGATTTTATTAACAGACCCCTTTCTTTACAGGCCCGTTTACAGAGCCTAGGCTGTGTATTAAGACTGGATTTT
>CM047517.1:2406391-2416391 GCA_026122265.1 Ammodytes dubius
CCAAATATTGTTGTACTTTTTGATATGTAGGCATATCTTATGGGACTTTATTTTGTAGTTTTACTTTGGAAAAATGTCAATATTTAACTGAGTGATAGAAATAAAAATATGGAGCACAATTAATTAATAAGTGACTTCTCATGCAAACGCACTCTTAGAGGATATTCTAAATGTCCCTATTGTTGAATTTAAAATGTATTTTTTTGCCGTTTAAAACAGCAGAGGGGGGGAGGGGGGGGAGGCAGACATGACAGATGCACCGTTGAATAGAGAGGGGGAAAGAGTTGGAGATGGAAAAAGCAACGAGGACAACCAGAAAAATTAAAAAGCTTTGCCTTTGTTTACACTGAGTAGCACGGTTCGGTACGGTACGGTTCTGGTAGGTTAGGAACAGTAAAACCAGATGTGGCTTTGCGTTCACACTGCAGACAGCACCGTTAGTTGGTAGGTGGGGTTTTTTAAGTCAAGAGTAGAGTGTCCCTGCGTTCCAATACCCATACCTTCCCTACTATTTAGTATGCCAGAAAAAGATTTAGGATGTCCCAATACATACATGCACGTTAATTGTAGTATGTTGAAAATACATAAACGCCCCACTAACTCCAATAGCATTTTGGGAGTATTCGTCTTTATTCTTGACATTTCTCAAAATAATTTTAAAAAAAATCTTCCTCATCTGATTTTTTTTCTCTCTCGTGGCCCTAAAACTCTTCTGTACTTTAGTATGGAGTATAGTAAAAAGACAAAGTATGTGATTTGGAACACAGGGTATATATACAGTTACATCAGCTGTTTAACTATGGTGACATCATAGCAGTGGGACACAGTGTAGCCCGCTCATATATTTAATGAAAATGCACAATTAAACAGAGAGCTAAGGGTGAATTGTTTTATCTAAACACAAGACTCTTCACTCTTGCCGAGGTGACTACACACGGCGGTTTATCTCTCGCACGGATATATGATTCTTTCGACCAATCAACGGACTGCATTGTGTAGCTCCACCCCCTTTTGGGACAGCTTGGTACCCAAAGGAAAGGGTAACGAAAATATGTGTAACACTGTTTGCTTATTATGGTAACCTGGTGGAGTTGCAAATAAAAATGTGTACCATACCACACCGTGCCGCACTCAGTGGAAACTAGGCTTTAGATGCAGTGAAATACAGTGGGATGAAAGTGTTCAAATCAATCTGTCTTTTACAAACAGTTTAATTTCCTATTTCATTTGATGTTGTACAGTCCAAAATACGTAGTTTCTGTAAATATTCGTTTAAAAAAATCCCCCCGCCTCCCCCCACCACACAAGTCATTTTCTCTCATTTTCTATTTTTTTCTTCCTTTTTTTTATTATTATTGTTTTGTAATTTTTTCCGTTTTTTTTGCAATAATATCAGCTTTTAAAGGGGAAGAGAGAGAGAGAGAGAGAGAGAGAGAGAGAGATGAGAGAGAGAGAGAGAGAGAGAGAGGAGAAAAGAAAGAAAGAAAAAGAGAAAATTAATTATTTACAGTGAAATAATGAGATAAAACAGACGTGATGAAATCTAACTGTAAAGTAAAAGTAAAAGTTGCACAAACACAAAAAAAAAAAAAAAAAAAAAAAAAAAATCAGAAAAATTAAAAATTAAAAATTAAGAAAAAAAAATAAACAGCGTGCGCTCCGTTGTCCATCCAGAGTCGATGGCCTTGTATTTGGGAGGAGATTTTTTTCTCAGAGCTCTTGGGGATTTTTCGCAGACATGGCTGAGTGTGGGATTTTTAGGTTGGCGGTAGGGGGTAGGGGGTAGGGGGTAGAGGGTACAGGGAGAGTCACATAGGGCAGATTGAGGGGTTGAGAGGGGCGGGGGGGTAAAGGGGTAAAGGGGAGCGCTGCGTTTTGTCTTGGTTAAGTTGGGATGATGCCGTCACTTCTAAGGCCGCGCTTCAGCTCAAGATCCTCCAGCTTCTTCCACAGATCCTCTCTCTCTTTCTCCTTCTTCTTTTCACTGGGAAACACACAGAGAAACAAACATGGCCGGTGAGATTTGAGTGACACATCAAATTAAAATGAATACCCTCATATCCTTAAAGAAATTGAAACATATTATCTTAAATCTGCCGAACTAAAATCAAAATCAAATCAGTTTTATTTGTGTAGCCCAATATCACAAATAGACATTTGCCTCAGTGGGCTTTACATTCCATACAATATGATACAATATGATACAATATGACACCCTGTGCCCTTACACCCTTAGCTCGGCTGAGAAAACACTACATACTAAAAGCCCTACTAACGTCCTCCCTCCTACATACTCAACATGTATATACTACATACTGTCTACTTAACCTATTGATAATCTGCCTTCTTCTTCTCACTGGAGAAAACACACAGAGAAACAAACATGGCGGTTGAGATTTGAGTGACATATCCGGTTGACTCAGCCATTCAAAGTGCTGTGGAAGTGTTTTCCCACTTCTTAGGTATTTCTTAGGTCACACATTAGGGTTGCCACAGTAGTCAGCGCTAAAAGTTAAAAGTGCCTGTTTTGGGGGCACCCGTGGCACAAATTGAAATTATGTTATTTGTATTGTGCCCGTTAATAAAACTGTTAATACAAAGTTGAAAAAAGAATTCATGAGCTTTTGATCACATGATTAGAACTTTGCGCCATCATGCTCACCGCCATGTAGGGCGCAGAGGCACGGCACAGATCAGGCTGTTTACGTCAGATTAAAGGTCTGCAGCTAGGCAACAGGCAACAGCACAACCCGGGAAAGGTAGAAGGAAAAGAAGAGGAGGAAAATCACTTTATTTGCCATGTTTTTAAGTTTGTTGTTGTTAGTCCGATATTTATTTTTTTATTTATTTTTTTAAACTTTATTTATACAGGTAAATCCCATTGAGACAAAGACTCTTTTTCAAGGGAGACCTGTTTTCCTTTCCCACGTTACCATTCACACACACATTCATACACCGATAGCAGCAGGCTAACTATCGACATTCACATGAGGCAAGGTGGGTGAAGTGTCTTGCCCAAGGACACAACAACCATGACACAGGTGGCAGGGTGGGGATCGAACCTCCAACCCTTTGAACATCGGCCAACCCTCTTTCAGGGAGAGAGAGAGGGAGAGAGGGGGGGGAGAGAGAGAGGGGGGAGGGAGGGAGAATGTAAATGTATAGTCATTCTTATTTTCCTTACCGCTGGCGGTCCGACTTGTACGTGGCTGTGAGTTCATCGAATAAGGTGCTGTTCATCTCCATGAAGGCTTTCAGCACGTTGTACACCAGAGCCACGATCGCCCTGACAACAAGGAGGCAGAGACTAGGGTTAGCAACAAATATATCGTTTTTTTTTTTTGTTTTTTAAACCTTTATTTATTTTATTTATTTAGGTAAATCCCATTGAGACCGAAGACTCTTTTTCAAGGGAGACCTGTTTTCCTTTTCCCACGTTACCATTCACACACACATTCATACACCGACAGCAGGCTAACTATCGACATTCACACGAGGCAAGGTGGGTGAAGTGTCTTGCCCAAGGACACAACAACCATGACACAGGTGGCAGGGCGGGGATCGAACCTCCAACCCTTTGATCATTGGCCGACCCGCTCTACCAACTGAGACACAGTCATTTAAGTCTAATGTCTATTCAAGGTTTCAAAGTTTCTTTATTTATCCCTTGGGAGAAATGTGTCTTGGAAAAAGGGCAACGTTTGATCTTATCTCTAAGTTTAGTTGTGTGTGTGTGTGTGTGTGTGTGTGTGTGTGTGTGTGTGTGTGTGTGTGTGTGTGTGTGTGTGTGTGTGTGTGTGTGTGTGTGTGACATTGTTCCGTGTTGTTGACAGTAAACACAGACGGCTTACTGTGTGTTGTGGGGAAGACATCAAAGATAAACCACAGTCTGAGCGTGGGAACAGAGGATGTGTATACCTTTTAAACATGACATACAGGTCCCAATAAAAACAAATATATATTTTTATATATATATATATATATATATATATATATATATATATATATATATATATATATATATATATATATATATATATATATATTTATATATATATATATATATATATATATATATATATATATATATATATATATATACATATATATATATATATATATACATATATATATAAATTTAATTATATCTTGATTTTTGGTCTTTCGGAAATATGACTCATACTCATACTCCTACAAATTAAAATCAAACTAATGTTTATACATGATAGTTGTTTTACTGGTACCAGTGCATATAAAAACAAGTTGTAAATATCGTTCTAAAAAGGTACCTTACGGGTTCCAGTACATATTAAATAAGCTGTAAGTATCTTTCTTAAGGGTTTCAGTATCTTAAAAAAGACATATAAAGGTTCCTTATGGGTTCCAGTAACTTAATAAGCACCTGTATAAAGGTTATATGAGTAAAGGTTCTATGTGTAGAGGTTCTATGTGTAAAGGTTATATGTGTAAAGGTTCTTACGGGTTCCAGTGCTCTTTATAAACACGTAAAGGTTCTTATGGGTTCTAGTAAAGGTTCCTTACGGGTTCCAGTACATATTAAAACTGTTAGTATCGTTCTAAAGGATCCTTACGGGTTCCAGTACATATTAAAACTGTTAGTATCGTTCTAAAGGTTCCTTACGGGTTCCAGGACATATTAAAACAAGCTGTTAGTATCGTTCTAAAGGTTCCTTACGGGTTCCAGTGCTCTTTGGAGATCCTGTAGAGGCTGGAGAACATGATGGGCAGGATGACGCTGGAGTTTTCCTCGATCAGACTCATGATGTATTCATTGTTCCAGTAGTAGAGAGCTCGCTCTGCAACCTGACACACAGAGAGAAGAGATACAAACACAGTCAGTCACTCTGCAACCTAACACAGGGACAGACACAGGCTTACTTTAAATATTCTGAATGAGTACCTGGAAGTGTGGGCTGGACACACATCTGGAGATCTGTTTGAAGAGCGGCTCCTGGATCTTTACAAACTGTGTCGGTTCAATGACGTCCAAGATCTCCTCCAGCTCGCCTAGAAACATCACCTGGGAGAGAGAGAGAGAGACAGGGTGGGAGACAGAGAGGGAGGGAGGGAGGGAGACAGGAGAGAGAGAGAGAGGGAGAGAGAGATAGAGAGACAGACAGACAGACAGACAGACAGACAGACAGACAGACAGACAGACAGACAGACAGACAGACAGGCAGACAGACAGACAGACAGGCAGACAGGAAGACAGGCAGACAGACAGGCAGGCAGACAGACAGACAGACAGGAGGTAGACAGACAGACAGAGAGAGAGAGATGGAGGAGGGAGGGAGGGAGAGAGAGCAAAACCATTGATTATACTGAAGTCCATGTGTTCTAAACTGTGGTTAATTTTTCATTCATTTCATATATTATATTATGATATTTTTCCTGTTAACATTATGGAGGGGAAATTATTTCAAACACAGACACAATAACAGACAGACAGACAGACAGACAGACAGACAGACAGACAGACGCCCTCACCTCTTTTTGACTGCAGGTTTTTGGCCAGAACTTGAGTAATCCTCTGATGACCTGAGAATGAAGTAGAGACACAGACTTCACAGACACACAGTTCATTCTAGGGGCTTTTCTCTCGGAGCACAGAATACATAAAATAAAAATAAAAATAAAAATAAAAATAAAAATAAAAATAAAAATAAAAATAAAAATAAAAATAAAAATAAAAATAAAAATAAAAATAAAAATAAAAATAAAAATAAAAATAAAAATAAAATAATAATAATAATAATAATAATAATAATAATAATAATAATAATAATAATAATAATAATAATAATAATATTAAATAAATAAATAAAAATCCTAATAATAATAATAATAATGATAATAATAATAATAATAGGTGTGCTTGTGTTTATTTATATAGCACCTTTCAAAACAATGGTTTACAAAGTGCTTTGACATAAAAACATATAGGAGCGAATACAAATACATACTAATCATACATTACATATAGCATGTAGCAATAGCACTGTTTTCCTGCACGTATCACCCAAATAATCAACTTCACACTAAGGTATTGTGGTGATAACTTAAGTATAATATGTAAGGGATAATGTAGAGCGAACGGGTCACGTGCTAGAAATAAAGACCGACAAGCTGAAGCAGGAGCCCGACGCGCAGTATTAATAACTGATCATAAAAAAATGATAGCAAAACTAGACCTATTATTGTAGTTGTTGATAGCACATGCGATGGTAAAAACACGTAGAACAAATGACTGAAGAGAGTTGACATCATGGGGACAGTGTACTTACTGGCTCTGTTAATGTTGGGTCTTTCTCTAGGAACTGTACAATGCAATACGCCAACTGTGGACAGAGGAGAGAATACATGTTTTAAATACTTAAGACTTTCAAGGGGTTTCTGCATGTTTCAATAAGCTACATTTAAAAAAATGTAATACCATTTTAAACCTGCAGTGTGTAGAATTTTGGGTTTTATTTCCTAGCAGATTTTGTAGAAAGTAATTATAATATCCATAAGTACATTTAATTTAGTGCATAATAGCTGAAAAAAATTGTTTTTATAATTTTTTTTCCCCTTAGAAAGGGTTTCATATATGTCCATATTTTGGACCAAGGCCTAGTGCCGCCATCTTGCAAGTGTCATAGTTGGAATGTCATCAGGTGCATTGTTTAAAATGTAGAATTGTGTGTGTGTGTGTTATTACCTGTGCGTGGAAGAGGGAGAGACTCCTGACAGTGTGGAGTGGGATCAAGACTTTGACCAGAAACTGTTTATGTTCAGCTTTCAGCGGCAGAGCAAAACCATTGATTATACTGAAGAGAGAAGAAATATACACATTCATTAAATATGAACACATACAATAGTTTCATTGTCACCATCTTGAGAGCAAAGATAAGATCAATAGGCAGCACAGAAAGAGGACTGTTTGTATGGCTCGTGGGTTAGTGGGTTAGGGTTAGGGTTAATCTTTTTGGGTTCTAGAATTCTAAAATCAAGTCTGGAAAAAAAAAACTATTCATATGTTATTATACAGCAAGACAAATGTGATGGCTCCTTCAATTGGATTAACAAAAGTTAAACTAAGAGCTAATTCAACTTTCAAATGTGAAACAAATTTAAAAAATCATGACTTAAAGCTTTGGAAACATAACAGGCCAACTTTTTAAAATACTCAGGTTTCCTTGGAGTGAGTGAGTGAGTGAGTGAGTGAGTGAGTAGATTCCTTATTTTCGAAATGGCAGCCAGCCTACTGTTCCTCTATGTGTGTGTGTGTGTGTGTGTGTGTGTGTGTGTGTGTGTGTGTGTGTGTGTGTGTGTGTGTGTGTGTGTGTGTGTGTGTGTGTGCGTGTCCACATACCTCCCCAGGATCTCCAGCAACTCAGCCACCCCGTTGAAGTGCTCCGTCTCATAAACAAAACTGCACAAAGACACACACACACACACACACACACACACACACACACACACACACACACACACACACACACACACACACACACACACACACACACACACACACACACACACAGAGAGAAAAGACAGGGATGAGACTAGGAACTTTAAACAGCCGGTGAAGGTCAGAAAATTGTATAAAAATAAAATATACCGGAAATGATTTAGCTAGAAGACAAATGCATTGGTACATACAATACAGACTGAGACAAGTTTAATGAAATTGAAAACCAATTTTACTAAAACCAGAACTGTTTTGAAAGGCTTCGTAGAAAATAAAGTTTACAGTTTTTTTTATTATAATTTTGTTAAAGGTGAAGTAAGCGATTTATTTATGTTAACATAAGTGTTGAATCGCTCTTTATTCATACAGTGATCACAAGAGAGAACGCTACAAACCGAAACCCGTCTCACTCATGGTCTCACTGCCGGTGCACGCCAGAGCGACAGATGGGTGAATGTTTAAATGCGCCTACAATGGCGGAGCAGGTAAAAATCCTTCCCAATGTCTGTTTTGATGGTTTTTATCATGTTTTATCACACTTATGGATCTGAGATGATGCTAGATAACTCGCTGCTTGAAGAGCGCAGTGCATTAATGTGGTGACGTAGGGACGAGCGAGGGGACTGCTAACTGCAGTAACTAACAGGAAGTTAGCTAAAAGAACCATTCCGCTTACTGCACCTTTAATTTTACTTTTATTTATTTATGACATTGAGACGCGGGGTTTCAAGAGACACTTGTTAAAGCTGGGGTATGTGATTTCTGATTGGTCAAAGTTAACATGAGCTGTACACTTTGACCAATCAGAGCGAGGCTCCGATTCTCCGTTCTTATTGGCTGTTGGGACTGTCCATTCACTTTGGCACGACTTTGTTGGTGTAGAGCGTGTCAGGGAGGGACCATAGGGGAGGGACCAAAGAGAACAAGTGGAGCGGTTGAGGTATTTGGATTCGAATCTCTATCCCAACTGCTATTTTCTCCCCAAATCCTCCACCCCAGCTTTAATCATGATCAGCATTTAGATTAATTTAAAGAAATAAGCTGGAAAAACCCAACTCACCGTAGAAAAATATTATTGATCTGTTTTCGTATAAAAGCCCTCAGCCCCAGGAATTTCCCGTAGATTCTATGAAGGACCGTCTTCAGGTAGTCTCTCTCCCGCGGGTCCTCGCTGTCAAACAACTCCAGCAGCTGAGACACAAAATAAGATTAGATAAGATAAGATTAGATAAGATTACATTAGATAGCCGTTATTGTTTGATTTGATTTGATTCAATTTTATTTCAGACATATCAAAAAAAGAAAAATTAAAAGCATGAAAATACAATAAAAAAATATGTTCAAATGATTTGACAAAATAAATTAAAAAAATAAATAAATAAACAAATAACATATTGAATTGATATGCCTGAAAAGGATTGTCATTGTACAGTCACCTATACAACAAAATAGGGAGTGCCAACTGAAGGTGCATTACACATACCAAAAACAAAGAATTTAAGTTAAAAAAAATTAAAAGTTTTAAAAAACAAGACACAGAAATAACAAGTGGGACAGGACAAGGACAGGCGATGTTATAATAAATGAATGTAAAAAGCAGTAGGCAGAAAGGAAATACAATCAGGGGAATATAGAGCATGTTAAACTGATATTAAAAAGGTCTAAATTTCAAATCGCTTCTCACAAAAATAGTTGAGAACACACATTAAATGGTAACTCCTGAGTTAAAGGTGCAGTATGTTGTTTAAGAGGAGGGGGATTGTTTAAATTCACGGAGCCTGCAGTTTGTATGCATAACATATTTTTTCTACATGTCATTATTATTATTGAATAATTCTATCATCATTAATCCAAACTAAATTATTATGTGAGGAACCTAGAACCAAATGTAAACCAAACTGTGGGCCCTGCTGCTGTAAACAACAACAGTGAAACAGTAACTTTTCAGGAAGCTTTCTAACTTCAAACAGTGTTCCAGGGATCACATTTTCCCTGTGAGGAAAGTTTGTTTATTCAGTTATGGAGAATATACCTTAGAAAATGTTTCACTTCTCTGACACACCCAGAGTTACACAGTGCACCTTTAAAAGTGATGCTTAAAGTTCTTTAACTCACCTGTAGGACAAACTTCTGGTCTATGTACTTTTTGGCAATGCTCGGCTGGAATTCCTGACTCTCCAAGAACCGGATGAAGAACTCGTATACCAACTAGAGAGAGGGAGGGAGGGAGAGAGAGAGAGAGAGAGAGAGAGAGGGGGAGAGAGGGGGGGAGGGAGAGAGAGAGGGAGGGAGGGGGAGGGAGGGAGAGAGAGGGAGGGGGAGGGGAGAGGGGGAGAGAGAGAGAGAGAAAGAGAGAGAGAGAGAGAGGGAGGGGGGGAGGGAGGGAGGGAGGGAGGGAGAGAGAGTGAGTGAAAGAGAGAGAGAGAGAGAGGTAATGTAATGTTATATTGTTTGTTTACCACAATAGTTATGCCAATAAAGCTTTTTTAATTGAATTAAATTGAGAGAGAGAGAGACAGTAAGTAC
>CM047517.1:2418891-2433891 GCA_026122265.1 Ammodytes dubius
GGAGGGGGTGGGGGTGTGTGGTGATGAGTGAGAGAGTGTGAGAGTGTGTGAGTGAGTGGTGTCTGTCTGTGTGTGGTCTCTCTCTGTATGTGTCTGTATGTGTGTGTGTGTGTGTGTGTGTGTGTGTGAGAGCAGAGCATACTCCCTAGATTACACTTCAAAGGGCACGTTTATCATTTTGAATTCTACACTCTCTCTCTCCGTCTCTCATTTAAATTAGCAAGACACTTTTAAAGTCACAGTGGAATAACTTCTTCAACTCTTAATAACAATTAGAAAGTGATTAGGTCATTATATTAATTAAGCAATAGATATATTACTTTGGGCTCTAGGAACGAGAGAGAGAGAGAGAGAGAGAGAGAGAGAGAGAGAGAGAGAGAGAGGGAGGGAGAGAGAGACAGAGAGAGAGGAGAGAGAGAGTGAGAGAGGAGGGAGGGAGAGAGACAGACAGAGAGAGAGAGAGCGACACAGAGAGACAGACAGAGAGAGTGAGAGAAAGCGAGACACAGAGAGATAGATAGAGAGGGAGCGACAGAGAGAGACAGACAGAAGTTAGTTCCTTGGAAACAACTTGTTCATCCCAATGTGTTTGGTTCCTCCTGCTTCAGCTTCAGTCCAACTAGGCCACAGCCACAGTGACTAACACAAACCCTTCACAGCCACAGCCAGCCCACAGCCTCAGCCTACAGCCTCTAACACAAACCCTTCACTCTGATTGCCTGGCACCCGTCCTAGGCTCTGTAATCCCAGCAGCTACACAAACTTGGTTAGAAAGAGGAACCCAAGAAGCTTAACCCAGTAACATCTATGTATGTCTAGGAGAAAAACAGAATGTTGATGTTTACTACATTCTAGTTTTCATTCTCAGCGTCTGTGGCACTACAGTAGCTTGAAATAAAAAAACATTTGAAAAGCGTGAAATTTTTTGGATAATTTTCCGCTAAAATCAGTGAATATCTCCTCATGATCCACTACCTGACCTTTTCTGTACTGTGTGCAGAAAATAATCTGGTGTTAATACACAGTTTAGGCTCTGTAAACAAGCATGTTAATAGCTACAGTGGCCCCCCTTTGTTTACGTTAGGGCTGGCCCGAATGCCATTTTTCAGGCTTCGAATATTCGTTGGTTTTTCCGAGCAAATATTCGAATATTCGTTCCAGAAAAACACACCATCAAAAACAACATTAAAAAAAAAAATATATAGGGGAAGGTGGGGTGATTTGTGCATTTTGGAAGTTGCAAAACCCCTTGTTTCTAGAAAACCGTGGAAGAAATTGGAAATGTGACCACATATTTAAGAAGAGCCATCCATTTGACTCATCCTGTAAAGAAGGGAGACACAAGGAATAAGATATAAGCACATTTAAGCTAAAAAAACTGTGTTTTGCCTTTCAAAGTAAAATTTCCATGATCAAGGTTTTTTGATTATTGTGTCTGAACAATTATAGACACGTTTGAAAACATTTGACACATGTTTTAGTGCTTTGGTATGCTACACTTTGAGTCTATATAGTTAGCACAATGTCAACCCTAAATTGCTGCATCATGCCTATTATCCAAAATTCTGGGGATGGGGTGATTTGTGCGCAAGGGCCTGGGTGAGTTATAAGTAAGTAAGTAAGTAAAATGTATTTATAAAAGCACATTTATGACAGTTTGCACTGTCCAAAGTGCTGTACATAGTGCATTCAGTAGGTAAACAATGAAGGTAAAATAACAATAACCAAAATAAAAGACGTAAAGCCCATACATCCACATAAACACAGATAGTAGTGCAGAGGTAAGTAAGTAGTGCAGAGGTTAATGGGGAGGAAACACCAGGGTGTACATATGGGTTTTGAGCCTTGATTTAAAGGCAGAAATGTAGGGGGAATCACATTTGTCAGGTGGCAGTTGGTTCCACAAGCACGGAGCAACTAGTGCAAAGTACATTTCTGAGAGTTGTGCCAGTGGCATGGCTGTATACGCTGGTCACCAAAAGAAAGTGATTGTCTACAGTAGCTCAGAAGAGAGTGACATCTCAATTCCACTTAACGACACCACTGATGAGACTTCAGATGGCCAGAAAGATGATGATGGTGACTTTGTCATTGTGACACAATGACGCACAAATCACCCCACTACGTGGGGTGATTTGTGCGACAAGACAACTTTTTTTCCGAAAGCTATATTTCTTAAACAGTTTATTCCAGATCCAAAGTTTTTATTGCCAGGGATGCACAACATCCTGAAATATATGTACATATTTGAGTTGGAGACATAACTGTCAAGGCCTCACTTTAAAATCACTTTGAGTAAAAAGTTGCACAAATCACCCCACCTTCCCCTATATATATATATATTTTATTTTTTTTAATAATCCCTATATACTCCCTGGAACCGATTTTGACAGTATCTGCATATTTTGTTGAAGATTTACGTGCTCGGAGGTGAAGTAATGGATGCGCTATGACACTTAGTGATGTAATATCCTCCTAAATGAGCAATACTACTACTACAATATTACTAACTTTTATATCCAAATATAAAATTATTTGATGACATTATATTGCAGTACTAGCTTCTTGCAAAAAAAAAATTGGGGAAAAAAAAATACATAAAAAAAGAAAAAAAAGTATTCGAATATTCTAATCATTCGGGCCAGCCCTAGTTTACGTACCAGTTTACAGAGCCTAGGCTGTGTATTAACAGCTGATTCTTAAAATGTAATTCTTATGTGACTACAAAAAAACAAAACATCAAGGGGGCAAGATTTTCAAAATACAGTTTCCAGAGACCACATTACACTGGCAGTACGGGGTGCGTCTATATGTGTTTATGCATTCTAGCCTGTAATGTATATGGATCAGGGGGAGATGATACAACCGGACAACATTATCACTCTGGCAAGGACTGTGTTGACCTATGGCACACTCCTAATATGTATGTTTAAAGGCCTACTTCACCGGTTTGAATATGAAGGTGTATTGAATTCTGAGATCCTATGTAGTATAAATGTGCAAAAAAAATTAAAATCGGTTCATCCTAGCCTGAGAAAAGGCAGAAAGAGTGTTTTTTTTAACCCTATATTTCTCTTTCTCGTGACATCACAGAAAGAGAAATAAAGGGTTAAAAAAAAACGTACTTTGTAAATATTACTGTGATGAGTGAGTGAGTGAGTGAGTGAGTGAGTGAGTGAGTGAGTGAGTGAGTGAGTGAGAGAGAGAGAGAGAGACTGACTGAGCGTGCAAGCCATTGTATGCCATTGTCCGTCTTGCTGAAGTGTATACACTCCACTATAGTATATTACATTAATGTCTGGCCTTAGGGTTGGCGGTGTGTGTGTGTGTGTGTGTGTGTGTGTGTGTGTGTGTGTGTGTGTGTGTGTGTGTGTGTGTGTGTGTGTGTGTGTGTGTGTGTGTGTGTGTGTGTGTGTGTGTGTGCGTGTGTGTGTGTGTGTGCGTGTGTGTGTGTGTGTGTGTGCAGCTCTGCCACTATAGCAGCAGGAGAACGGCCTTAACGGAAGGAAGCTATTAATAGACTGATAATCACACAGGACACAGTAATCCCTTTATAGAGAGAGAGAGCTAACAGGCTCTGTGTGTGTGTGTGTGTGTGTGTGTGTGTGTGTGTGTGTGTGTGTGTGCGTACGTGTGTGTGTGTGTGTGTGTGTGTGTGTGTGTGTGAGTGTGTACAGGTCCTTGTGGCCTAGAATAACACCGAATTCACGCACACAAACCACGCACGCATGGTAAATGGGTATGTAAACAAAGGAGGCCCACCATAGCTAGCATAGCAAGTAGCAACATCCCCATTCACAGAGCCTAGGCTGTGTATTAACACTGGCATTTTTTTTTTCAGCACACACACAGTACAGACAGGTAGCGGATCATGAGGAGATATTCACTGATTTTGACAACAAGCGTTCTCCAGAATCACTGAAACAACCGACCAAAGCAGTAGTGTTTTTTACCACGCCAGCTGTTGTTCCTGGGTGAGCGTATACCCATGACAAAGGCATTAAGAAAAACTATAATAAAAACAGCCTTCTTTGCACTGATGGTCTCGTTTGCTGTTACATGTAATTCATGATCATCAGAGGACAAGATGAGACTGATTCAGAAATATTTAAAAGTTCCTCGTAGCGACTTTAAATGTATTTAATATACACACCGATTAAAAGTGCAGTGTGTAATATGACATCATCTAGAAAGTTCTACAAAGTTCTAGAATGCAACACTCCCTGGGTAACCCCAACCCTTTAGAATAATAACAGAAGCTACAGTGGCCTTCAAGGACAAGAACAATTCTACATTTTAAACAATGAACCTGATGACATTCCAACTATGACACTTTCGAGATGGCGGCACTAGGCCTTGGTCCAAAATATGCAGAAATATAAATAATTCAAAACGTTTTTTTTTCAGCTATTATGCACTAAATTAAATGTACTTATGGATATTATAATTACTTTCTACAAAATCTGATAGGAAATAAAACCCACAATTCTACACACTGCAGGTTTAAATGTATTTAATATACACACCGACTAAAACAATTTGTTCCAAGTCCCAAATTTAAAGTCCCCGTATCATGAAGGGCATTCACTCTTAAACTCAATCTTTATCCCTCAATCCATTTAACTGCTACAAATGACATCAGTTATAATCCAGCACACACACACACACACACACACACACACACACACAGAGACACACACACACACAAAGAGACACATAGAGACACACACACACACACACACATCCTGTGCGTAAGCCAAAAATCATTTTCAGGATTATTATACTATTATGGTCTACATCCGGTTACCGCAGCAACAGCTTAGAAGTCAGAGTGGCTTACAGCACCTATAATAAACAGCCTAGGCTCTGTAAACTGTCAATATCATGTTGTAACTGACTGTTTTCAAGGAGCATAAGGCCTCTTAAAGACCTACTTCACCGGTTTGAATATCAAGGTGTATTGAATTCTGAGATCCTATGTAGTATAAATGTGCGAAAAAAATTGAAATCGGTTCATCCTAGCCTGAGAAAAGGCAGAAAGAGTGTTTTTTTAAACCTATATTTCTCTTTCTCGTGACATCACAGAAAGAGAAATATAGGGTTTCAATTTTTTTCGCACATTTATACTACATAGGATCTTCATTTATAGGAGAATTCAATACACCTTCATATTCAAACCGGTGAAGTAGGCCTTTAAGGTACAGGCTATATTGCTGTGCATGGCTATCCCTGCAGACATTGCGTTGCGTACTAATAATAGCTTGGCCAAATAGATAAACTAAATACTCGATTGATCCTCAAAGAATGCAAGCAATCCCTACAGTTTGAGTTACACTGCTTGTGCCCATCCCTGTGTGTGTGTGTGTGTGTGTGTGTGTCTGTGTGTCTGTGTGTGTGTGTGTGCCTAGGCTCTGTAAACCTAGCCTACTTGTTGCTATGGTTAGCGCGTGAGGGAAAAGAGTACGTAACCTTCTAGTTTGTTAATGGAAAATATTTGAGTGGTGTGCTCAACTATTCTTAGGTCGTATTGGTTCTACACACACAGATTTCAGTGGAAACGCAACTCTAAGAAGGTGTAAGGTAACCGGGTGACATACTGCCTAGACACACACACACACACACACACACACACACACACACACACACACACACACACACACACACACACACACACACACACACACACACACACACACACACACACACACACACACACACACACACACACACACACACACACACACACACAGTAAAAGGGAAAGCCCCTTGAGTGTGTGAGTGTGTGTGTGTGTGTGGACCCTTGAGTGTGTGAGTGTGTGGTGTGTGTGTGTGTGTGTGAGCAGGGCGAGCAAGCTTGAGTTACTGCAGGAAAGAGAGAGAGAGAGGGTGATTCAAACTCAGCAGGACCCCTTAGCTTGAAGGTCAGTTTGTTAGAGATTATGTGCAGACTGTGACCATATGCATGTACACACACACACACACACACACACACACACACACACACACACAGCTATACTTGTGAGGACATTCGTTGATATAATACATTCCCTAGCCCCTTACCCTAACCCTAACCATCAAAACTAAATGCCTAACCCCAACCCTTACACTAACCCTAACATAAACCTAATTCATACCTGAACCTTAAAACCTAGTGTTAACCCTCAAACATCCCTTTAAAGGCCTGTCCTTAAAACATAGTGTTAACCCTCAAACAGCCCTTTAAAGGCCTGTCTTTAAAACCTAGTGTTAACCCTCAAACAGCCCTTTAAAGGCCTGTCCTTAAAACCTAGTGTTAACCCTCAAACAGCCCTTTAAAGGCCTGTCCCAAAGGGAGAACCGGACAAAATGTCTTCACTTTCCAATAATGTCCCCACTCTAAAAGGTCTAGAACTCAAATTGGTATTCAAGTACACACACACACACACACACACACACACACTCTCTATCTCTCTCTCTCTCTAAGAGGTATAAACAGTCAAGGTTCAGGTGCAGTTGAGATTAGTAAAACCATTAGTCAGACATGTGGAGCTATTGATGTAGGAATGTGTGTGTGTGTGTGTGTGTGTGTGTGTGTGTGTGTGTGTGTGTGTGTGTGTGTGACCTTTGCCCTCCTAACAGCTGGTGGCTTCTCATTAACCTTATTCACACAGAGAAAGTTGAGTTTTTGCATTTCAGGTGCAAAACCAATAAGTCTCTTGAGCAGTTAGTTAAACTTTATTTTTTTAAATTAATTCTTAAGTTATCTTTATTTTTTATTTTTTTAAAAGATATTTTTTGGCATTTTTATGCTTTATTGATAGTGTAGAGACAGAGTTGAAATGGGGCAGAGAGGGGAGTGACATGCAGAGAACGACCGCGGGCTGGAATCGAACCCGGGTCCGCTGCTGGCCGAGGTCCATGGGGGGGGACGCCTTACCAACTGAGCTAAAGGCGCCCCTTAAGTTATCTTTATTAGTCAATTTACACAAGGTATATTGAAATTTGTCTTTCCGCATCTCCCCTCTCAAGTTCCCACACTCCAGAGGGGGTCAGAGCGCAGGGTCAGCCATAGTACAGCGCCCCCTGGAGCAGTTTGGGGGTTAAGTGTCTTGCTCAAGGACACAACGGTAGAGATTGTGGGCACCGTAGATGTAATAGCAGCCACCACTAGTTTTACTACTTCGGTCCAAAGTAAGTTGAAATCTTTGGAGTTTGCTGTTGTCTGTGAACAGGCTGTACAACAAGACTTCTTTGTGTGTTTTTGATTTATTGCATTTAAAGGTGCAGTGTGTAATATGACATCAATATAATATCAAGTTCTACAAAGTTCTAGAATGCAACGCTCCCTGGGTAACCCCACCCCTTTAGAATAATAACAGAAGCTACAGTGGCCTTCAAGGACAAGAACAATTCTAAATTTTAAACAATGCACCTGATGACATTCCAACTATGACACTTTCAAGATGGCGGCACTAGGCCTTGGTCCAAAATATGCAGAAATATGGACATATATGAGACCCTTTCTAAGGGAAAAATAAATAATTAAAAAAGAAAATTCAGCTATTATGCACTAAATTAAATGTACTTATGGATATTATAATTACTTTCTACAAAGTCTGCTAGGAAATAAAACCCAAAATTCTACACACTGCAGGTTTAAGGCACTTATTGTATGAAGGGTATATGTATGGTGTAAGTGGGTGACTGTGTGTGAGAGAGAGATAGCGAGAGAACGAGTGTGTGTGTGTGTGTGTGTGTGTGTGTGTGTGTGTTATTGATATTATATATTTTTTTAAAGGCATTATTTTAAAATTAATTTATTAAACGCCTTCTAAGTCTTATAAAGGGTCTGTAGAAACGCTTTATAAACACTTCAATTGTTTCCTTTCATGTTTCCGGTGGATGACAATCACTGCTGTCACCCGTAAGCCTCTCTGTGTGTGTGTGTGTGTGTGTGTGTGTGTGTGTGTGTGTGTGTGTGTGTGTGTGTGTGTGTGTGTGTGTGTGTGTGTGTGTGTGTGTGTGTGTCCGTTACATAAAGGATTACAGTGAGAAGAGATGACTATAAACTATGACTGTCATCTCACACACACACAGGATGACTGTCACCACATCTGTTCTGTTCCGTTCTGTTTTCAAAAAAACACACACCACACACACACACACACACACACACACACACACACACACACACACCACACACACACACACACACACACCGGAAGACAGACGTGACCCAGCAACATGCCGTCAGCTGTCCATGCAAATCTGCAACAGAAACCAACTGCTCCGCAATCAATAGACAGACAGACACACACACACACACACACACACACACACACACACACACACACACACACACACACACACAGAGACAAAGGGGCACACACAAAAGGACAGACAGACACACACACAGACAGACAGACAGACACAGGGGCACACACAGACAGACACACACACACAGAGATGGGACAGTCCATTGATATGTTAACTTGTGAAAAATATTTGACATGCAATTTACATTATTTCAATGGTAGGCGACCCCGTCACTTTAACAGGGTGACAAACTGCAGGGCATGAGTCAATATTTTAGGGGGGCGCTTGTGGTGTAGTGGTAAGAGCCCCCCCACCCCCATAGAGTCTCAGTCCTCTTCACAGCAGACCCGGGTTAGAATCCAGCCCGGGTCGTTCTCTGCATGTCATTCCCCTCTCTGACACATTTCAACTCTGTCTCTACAAACCGTCTAATAAAAAGCCAAAAATTGTTTTAAAAAAATCTATAAAAAAAAAATTGTTTTAAAAAAAATCTATAAAAAAAAAATCAACAATGTACTCAAAATTCAATCGATAAGTGAATAGGTCATGTGTCTGTCATACACACACACACACACACACACACACACACACACACACACACACACACACACACACACACACACACACACACACACACACACACACACACACACACACACACACACACAACACACACACACACACACACACACACAATGAAGACTGAGTCAATAAGTCACACTAAGGTTGAACTAGATAACAGTGCACTAAAGCAAACCCATTTTTGATTTTTATCAACCGATCAATCGACTGTATAAAATTGAAATAGCAGAATTTTTAAGAGCCCAATGTTACAACTTAAAATGAATTATTTTGACATCAATATTCAGTTTTCATTGTTATAAAACAGGTGGAGTCAGCGATTCTGGACAACACATAACAAACAAAGGATATGTAAACAAAGGGGGGCCCACAGTAGCTAGGAACATGCCCGTTTACAGAGCCTAGGCTGTGTATTATTAGAATAAGCACCTGCCTGCACCTTTAAATTTGTGCTAGTGATCAACTAATGTAATATTCTTCTTAGCTACATTTATGACCCAAAAAATGACGGTGGTTGGATCCCCCGTCTCCCCGCCACATGTCCAAGTGTCCCTGGGCAAAGAGACACTGAACCCTAAATGTCTCCTGATAGTTAGCTTGCACCCTGCGTGGTAGCTGCTGCTGCTATCGGTGTATGAATGTGTGCTCCAGTTGTAAGTTGCTTTGGTTAAAAGCGTCTGCTAAATGACATGTAATGTAATATAATATAAAATCACATAACAGCATGACCAAGCATGTGAGTGAGTGACACAACAGTTTGATTTATTATACAGTGGACTTTGGACTTCAGATATCCCACTTGTTATTGATTTGTAGATACATTTCAGATATTGTTTTATATTATATAACCACTGCAAGCCCTGTTCCCACCACGGTGCATTATCAAGCAATGTTGGCATGGAAATCATTACATAAACCTATTACATTTTGATTTATGAAAGTGTTGAAATATATTTTCCTAAAAAAAGGTAAAAATTCAATTTGTTTGTTAACAAAAAAACATGAATATGTTTAATGATCCTGAATTTGAAATGGACTTTGTAAAATTAAGTTTGAGCTATCCATCCGTTTTGTGTGACTTTAGTACCTGAAAATGTATCTACTTTCTTTCTGTTATTATACTGTTGGGTGGGGGCGCCCTTAGCTCAGTTGGTAGGGCGTCCCCCCCCCATGGGCCTCGGCCAGCAGCGGACCCGGGTTCGATTCCAGCCTGCGGTCGTTCTCTGCATGTCACTCCCCTCTCTGCCCCATTTCAACTCTGTCTCTACACTATCAATAAAGCATAAAAATGCCAAAAAAATATCTTATTAAAAAAAAAAATGCTCTAAATGACAATGTATTGTGGATTTGGTAGAAATGTTGTCAGTAGTTTATAGTATAAAACCAAAATGTTATTCCGGAGCTGTATAAGACATAACAGAAGCGAATGGCAAATCTTAATGAACTAAACTACAACCACAAGCTGCATATTAAGCCTAAAGTCATTTCAGCAAAGCACAGATGTCCCGTATTCAACTAGTTGTACTCTGTTTACGGTACATTACCATAGCATGTACTGTAAATACAGGTGTGTGTGTGTGTGTGTTGGAAGAACTGACACATAAATAAATATACGTTCACAAGCTACACGTGCCCCTATCTATGTCCATGTTCTTTGGTGTCATATAAGCGTCCACACACACACACACACACACACACACACACACACACACACACACACACACACACACACACACACACACACACACACACACACACACACACACACACACACACACACACACACACACACACACACACACACACACACACACCACCCGGGCGGCTGTCAATCATTAACATGTTGCAGTGCGTCCTGGGTAAACTTTGTTCCCAGCTACTGTAACTGACCAACCAAACAGCAGATAGTAAAAGCTACAGAGGCCAGAGACACACACAGTTTTTTTGTTAACCTTTATTTATACAGGTAAATCCCATTGAGACCGAAGACTCTTTTTTTCAAGGGAGACCTGTTCCCATTCCCACGTTAACATTCACACACACATTCATACACCGATAGCAGGCTAACTATCGACATTCACACAAGGTAAGGTGGGTGAAGTGTCTTGCCCAAGGACACAACAACCATGACACAAGTGGCAGGGCGGGGATCGAACCTCCAACCCTTTGATCATCAGCCGACCCGCTCTACCAACTGAGCCACAGTCGCAGTTGGTGTTTAACGAACAACTAAAGGGTGCACCCATACTTATGGCAAATGGTAAATGGACACCACTTATACAGCTCTTTTCCCTGGTTTTTCACAGATCCAAAGCTCTTTACATTGTTTTGTACACATTCACCCAATCACACACACATTCATACACCGATAGCAGCAGCAGCTACCACGCAGGGTGCAAGCTAACTATCAGGATGTAAACAACATTCATTTATTGCTGGACAGACCCTCACATAACTGACAGGTCACATGGTTGAACCCCCGACAGCTGATGTGTCATGTCTAAACGTTCCTTCAGTAAAAGTAAAGTAGCAACACAACTTGTCTGTTACATTACATTCCATGTCACTTATCAGACGCTTTTATCCAAAGGGACTTACAACTGGAGCACACATTCACACACCGATAGCAGCAGCAGCAGCTACCACGCAGGGTGCAAGCTAACTATCAGGAGACATTTAGGGTTCAGTGTCTCTTTGCCCAGGGACACTTGGACATGTGGCGGGGAGAATTTGGAAACGCTATTATATTGGACTTAAAAAGGTGGAGTCAGTGATTCTGGAGAACGCTTGTTGTCAAAATCACTTTGTCAAAATCAGTGAATATCTCCTCATGATCCACTACCTGTCTGTACTGTGAGTGCTCTGAAAAAAAATCTGGTGCTAATATACAGTCCTAGGCTCTGTAAAAAAAAACTGGTATGTAAACAAAAGGGGAACTACATTAGCTAGCTAGGATCACTCGTGTGAGGAAAAGTATCCTATCGATCCATACACACAATCTTCCCGGAAGTAAGTACTCATCCGGGCATTTCTCGCCTACACAAACTCGCATACACAACCACAACATACTCAAATTGACGTCAAGATTAGTATGAGTAGGACGTTAGTAGGGCTTTAAGTATGAGTAGGACATTAGTAGGGCTTTAGTATCAGTAGGATGTTAGTAGGGCTTTTAGTATGAGTAGGACGTTAGTAGGGGTTTAGTATGAGTAGGACGTTAGTATGAGCAGGACGTTAGTAGGGCTTTCAGTATGAGTAGGACGTTAGTATGAGTAGGACGTTAGTAGGGGTTTAGTATGAGTAGGACGTTAGTATGAGTAGGACGTTAGTAGGGCTTTTAGTATGAGTAGGACGTTAGTAGGGTTATTCGAACACAGCCTTGGTTTCAATTGAAAAAGGGTTTTGATACCCGGCTACACACTGAATCTGGATTGTCAACAGTAAACACAAACCAACACAATACGTTCGTCCACATTGAACCATAAATATAAAAACCTTCTCATTCAAACTGTCAACTGTCCATTCTCCACTCTGCCCGTTACCACACTCCACTTCTGTTACCGATCGCAGTCCATTTTTAAGTCTACCTTTCCATCACACACACACACACACACAGGCGCACGCACACACACACACACAGGCACACACACACACACACACACACACAGGCACACACACACACACACACACACACACACACACACACACACACACAGGCACAAGCACACACACACACAGTAGCAACGACAGCTCTTGACAGCAGGGGCTAACTTTAACACTCTCAGCTCCTGTGCTAAAGCTGGCAACCTCCCCCCAACACACACACACACACTGACCCACACACACACACACACACACACACACACACACACACACACACACACACACACACACACACACACACACACACACACACACACACACACACACACACACACACACACACACACACACACACACACACACACACACACACACACACACACACACACACTCACTCACTCACACACACATTGACACACACACACACACACACATTCTGTCACTCACTTTAACCAGGTTTCCTCTCCCAAATGGGCAGCAGCAGCAAAAGTTAAAGACTCCAGCAGTCATGTACGTTGCGTTCTGCGCTGATTTGAAATAAGTTTAGCCGACCCCACGCTAGTCTGGTAGCTTGTTATCAGCGAGTGGTGGCTCTGAATATGTAAAGAGACACCGACTGGGTCAGATTTCTCAGTGGAGGGGGGCTAGAGGGGGGGTGTGTGTGTGTGTGTGTGTGTGCATAGGGGGGGTGCATGCAGTGAGTCCGTGGGCTTCATTGGCTATACCGTATACCGTAACGTATTTATTTGTGCAGGCTTTTGCCTAATTTGTTCTTGGGGCTGCTATGTTTTATCACTGTATTGTAATTGGCCTTTTAAAATGTATGTATATTTTTTTAATCTGCTTCCCATTGTGAAGCGCTTTGTGACCCTGGTCTCTGAGGGGCGCTATATAAATAAAGTTTACTTACTTACTTACTTACACAGCCCTCAGGAAGTTGTCTCTTTCTATTTTTTTACTTAACTCTTTTTATTTCATTTTTTTAAAAGCTACAGTGCGTAACTTCTGTCGCCCCCCATGAGGAATTCTGAGTAATTACAACAACACTGTCTATCGGTGCATCGCCATCTACATGAGGTAAAGCCTTCAGTGATGGCACATGGATTTTATACCTTCTGCTGTATACGTCCAGGTTTTTTTCTTAGCAGTAGAATCAACAACTTTAGCATACTACAATTTACATGCATGTATTGGGACATCCTAAATCTTTTTTCTGGCATACTAAATAGTAGGGGATTGGAACACAGGGACTGCGTTCATGCTCCACTTGCACTAGTTGACCCCATGTAGCTGATACAGGCTTACTGCTCATCCACTGAGCCGCAGACACCATCAGTTAAGCTCCATTGTGTTTCATACTGAACTAAACACAGACAGGCAGGCAGACAGACAGACAGACAGAGACAGACAGACACTACCATACACACACACAAACACACACACACACACAGACACACACTCACTCACACACAGGTAAACAACACATTTGGTCCACGCGTTGCCAAATAGCTTAGCCACACACTCATTAAGAAGTGATTATGGCGCTGTGTAGTTTGTTTATGTTTTTTTTTCAGTTATACAAATGAGCCTTAGTGCTTTCTAGGAGGTGTGTGTGTGTGTGTGTGTGTGTGTGTGTGTGTGTGTGTGTGTGTGTGTTCCTTAGTGCTTTCTAGGAGAATTAGTCGTGGGTTGTTTTGAAACAGTTCAAAGCAGGCTGTGTGTCTGTGTGTGTGTGTGTGTGTGTGTGTGTGTGTGTGTGTGTGTGTGTGTTCCTTAGTGCTTTCTAGGAGAATTAGTCGTGGGTTGTTTTGAAACAGTTCAAAGCAGGCTGTTGCAGTGTGTTTGAGGGGGTGAGTAAGTGTGTGTGTGTGTGCGTGTGTGTTTAGTTCAACATTTTCCCGCTCTTTCTTTCTACATGCATATAAGTCACAATTTCGGGTCAAATTTCAGCCAAAAATCACCATCATAGTCTTGGTTTTGCGCGGTGGATTACACATTATTACATAAATCCTTTCTTTGGCAGGTGTTAGCTCGTTCCTAGATGTGTGAGAGGAAGGTGAAGGAGAGGGCACAGCTTCCTCAGGGGATCCCCGGGCCATGGCTGACGTAAACACTGGGACATGGTCACAATAGATTTATGTGCTTAAACTGATAGGGACTTACCTCTCTGAATTCCTTTTATAGTTATTAAATTAGACTCACTCACTCACTCACTCACTCACTCACTCACTCACTCACTCACTCACTCATCACACACACACACACACACACACACAGGTATGCTACATACAGCAGCTGCCCGTTTTAAAAGTATGTGTTTTGCGTCACAATGCAGTATGCTACAATTGGGACGCACGTCGGTTACATTCAAGCCATCGCCAAATGAGTTGACACAAAGTTGATTAAGCCTATTATCAGCTCCACAAAACTCTCTCTGTATTTCTCAGTATGGCAGCGTTTACAAACTGGTGTCCCCCCCCCCCCTGACACTGGTGCAGGAGCTCAGAAAAATCCCAAGAA
>CM047517.1:2438891-2446391 GCA_026122265.1 Ammodytes dubius
CTGTTTTGTATGTGTTTTGCGTGCGTGCGTGTGTGTGTGTGTGTGTGTTCTAAAGAGTGCCGTGTGGTTTACTACTTATTAGAATAATATTCAAGAAAACAAACTATTGGAATCGCAGCAGAACTGAAGAGTTGAGCCGATTCTCAATGTGCTATCCACACACACACCCACCCACCCACACACACACACACACACACACACACACAGTAACACAGACACACACACACACACACACAGTAACACACCCCCCCCCCCCCACCCACCCACACACACACACAGCTCTGATCAAACAGGCCTTTACTACAATTTTTTACTTACTCCATGAGCAATGTGAAGAAAAAAAGTTCCTGCCAACTTCAATGCCGATGGCTACAATGAATATTCAATGAGCAGTCAATGCTTTATGCTTACAACACCACCAGTGAAAAAACTACTAGAATATATTATATATACTTATATTTTTAAATATATCTAGAGAGATTTGAGTTGAGCTTACCTTTGCAAAGGGGGACTGGAATCCCCATGTACAACCATCAGTCCCTCATACAGTCTCTGTCTGTCTGTCTGTCTATGTGTGTGTGTATCTCTCTCTGTCTGTCCGTCTGTGTGTGTATCTCTCTCTATGTCTGTCTGTCTGTCTCTCTGTCTGTCTGTCTGTCTGTCTGTATCTCTCTCTCTGTCTGTATCTCTCTCTCTGTCTGTGTATCTACCTGTCTGTCTGTCTGTCTAGCAGGCTAGTAGCTCTATTATAGCTAATGTTGAAGACACATACACACACGGTATATCGCAGCACTACAGCATGTGGCACAGAGGCTACAAAGACATTCTCCTCTCCTCTCTATCTCTCTCCCTCTCTCTCATTCTCTCGCTTTCTCCCCCTCCCTCTCTCTCTCTCTCTATCACACACACACACACACTCTCTCTCTGTCTCTCTCCCTCTCTCGCTTTCTCCCCCTCCCTCTCTCTCTCTCTCTATCACACACACACTCTCTCTCTCTCTCTCTACCAGGCTTCTTACATAACGGAGCAGATGACATCCACACAGACAGAGGGAGAGAGAGGGGGATTAAGAGAAAGAGAGAGAGAGAGAGAGAGAGAGAGAGAGAGAGAGAGAGAGAGAGAAGGGATACAGAAAGGGAGGAAGAGGGAGGGAGGGAGCTGATTTTCAAACGGAAGTCAACAAATACACAGCTAAGAGTTGAGAACAATAAACCCATACCAACACACACACACACACACACACACACACACACACACACACACACACACACACACACACACACACACACACACACACACACAACACACACACACACACACACACACACACACACACACACACACACACACACGGACATATGGAAAGTTGTTTCTGTCATGTCAAAGAAAAAACATTATCAAAATTATTATTATTTAGAATTTAGAATGTATCTAATGTGAAAATTGTTTATGTTATTGTTTATCTTATTCTACTCTATATATTTCTTTATTGTTCCTATTACACTGTGGGTCAGAGTAAATCAAGAGACCAGTCAGGATTTTTCTTCAATCTTTATCTCTACATTACTTAATGGAAATGCTCTTTAATGACAATATTTTTTAGGGGGAAATTTGGTAGAAATGTTGCCAGTGGTTTATATTATAAAACCAAAATGTTCATTCTACTCAAACATATGCCTATAAATAGTAAAAACAAGAGAGACACTGAACATTTGGAGTGTTCTCTTGATGTTTTCCAGAGCTGTATTCTACTATTCATTTCTACAGCAAGTCTCCTGTTGCCGCTAAACGCTGCAATCTGGCAGCAAGTGTAACTGGTGTGATTCATTCATTCATGGGATAATTATGCTGTGCGCACACACACACACACTGTACACACACACGATTGTACGGCTATACTTGTGAGGACATTAATTGACATAATGCATTCCCTAGCCCCTTACTCAACCATCAGAACTAAATGCCTAACCCCAACCCTTACACTAACCCTGACATAAACCTAATTCATACCTGAACCTTGAAACCTAGTGTTAACCCTCAAACAGCCCTTTAAAGGCCTGTCCTTAAAACCTAGTGTTAACCCTCAAACAGCCCTTTAAAGGCCTGTCCTTAAAACCTAGTGTTAACCCTCAAACAGCCCTTTAAAGGCCTGTCCTTAAAACCTAGTGTTAACCCTCAAACAGCCCTTTAAAGGCCTGTCCCAAAAGTGAGAACCGGACAAAATGTCTTCACTTTAAAAGGTCTTAAAACTCATATTGAGTCTCAAAAAAATATTGCACACACACACACACACACACAGACAGACAGACACACACACACAAGCACACAGTACACACACACACACACACACACACACAACAACACACACAACAGACAGACACACACCACACACACAGACAGACAGCACACACACACACACAAACAAACACACATGCGCACGTACACACACACACAGTTGATAATAGGAGGCGGTTACTTCACTACAGTCATCATAAACACAACAGACTTTGGATGTTAAACTTTCACTGGCTCGGCCCTCAGCCTGCCTGTGACATTCAAACACCTGGATGACACACACACACACACACACACACACACACACACACACACACACTCTATCTCTCTCTCACACACACGCGCACACATCAAATACCATCTCTTATGATGCATAACGCCACACCTAATCTCTGGCATGCTGCTGTCATTTACTCATAACTGAATGGGCAGAAATGAAAAGTAAAAGTTTCAGCAACAAGCTTGTTTCTCTACACACACACACACACACACACGCACGCACGCACGCAATAAACGTGTAATATAATTTCTTTCTGTAACAACTAAACAATATTAAAAATTAGACAATTTAAGGATTAAATAAGTGCATGCTTCTTCTCAGTCCTTTTCAGAAGTGTGATCCGAATAATAAAATGTTTTTCGACATGTTTTGGCATTATTTGCTTCTGAAACATCTATCTATCTATCCACCTATCTATAAATCTATCTATCAATCTATCTATCTATCTATCTATCTACCTACCTATCCACCTATCTATCTATCTATCTATCTATCCACCTATCCACCTATCTATCTATCTATACATACATCCATCCATCTATCTATCTATCCACCTATACTTGTATCTATCTATCTATCTATCTATCTATCCACCTATACTTGTATCTATCTATCTATCTATCTATCTACCTATACTTGTATCTATCTATCTATCTATCTATCTATCTATCTATCTATCTATCTATCTATCTATCTATCTATCTATCTATTCGAGTGTTTTTAAGGAACAATGCAATCAGATAAAAATTATGTATTATACTAAATGCAGACACGGTACAATAAATAGCTATGTGGTGGGTTTGAATTGAAAGTTAGTTGAACATTGATTGTACCGACAGTTGTCTTTTTAGGTAGCAAGGAAAAATTGTATTCAAGTGGTGTATATATACAGCTCTGGACAAAAATGAAGAGACCACTCCAAATGTTCAGTGTCTCTCGTTTTACTATTTATAGGCATATGTTTGAGCAGACTGAACATTTTGATTTTATAATATAAACTACTGACAACATTTTTACCAAATTCACAATAAAAAAATATTGTCATTTAGAGCATTTTCAATAAGTAATGTAGAGAGGAAGATTTAAGAAAAATCCAGACTGGTCTCTTAATTTGTATATACAGTAAGACAATGACATGCAATTTAATGCAACATCATGTTTACAGTTATCACAGCCTGAGCAGCAAAGTCATGCATGCACTGTATGAGGTTATGAATCAAGATATTTAGGATTTAATCTGCTTCTACCAGTAAAATAATACAATACAATGAAAGTCTTCCCTTGATAATAAAAAAAACATCCCCATGATAAGTCATAATTACGAGCCAAAATCTCATAATTTATGACTTTTTATTTCATAGTTGTGACTTTATTTTTCATAATAATTACAAATGTTGTATATTTTTTTCTATAAATTAAGACTATTTCCTCATAATTCAGACTGAATATCTCAAAAACTTCGACTATTTATCTCAGAAATATGACTTTCCATTTGGGGATATTTTTTAATATCAAGGCAAAAATTTCCATCTTCATATTATTTATTGTATCACTGGCGGAAACGGTGTACCTTACTAGCGTTAGCCACCTAGCAGCAGAATAGCTTCCCGATTACAAAGCGTACGAATTAAACGCTTAAACAGTTAGCTAGTTGTCTGTTCTTAGTGCACACACCACTACATTGTTATAAACATGTAGACAAACTACATTTTCAATCAAAGATGTCATGATTTATGTCAGAAATTAGCTTTTGAATTTAGCGCTAACGGCTATCGCGGGTTAGCTACAGTTGGAGCATGTAGCAGCCTTTAGCTACTTAGCCGCCGCCAGCTAGCTTTTGATAAACAATGATTTAAAACATGCTTAAAATTTGAATTAGTCAACACGTTTACATGTGTGCTAATAAAATAAATGTTACCTGGGCGGGTTAGGGCGATCACCCATCATCCCAGATGTAAATAGAGAAGACAGAAGAGGGTGGGAAGGGGGGGCTGTGCTAATGTCGCTACCGTTAGCTAAACACACCGAGTCCTCGAAGGGAGCTGCAGCCGACTTGGACGCACCTTTCTGGGGTACTTTACCTTGATCCTTTAGGGTTCGCAACGGAGACGGCGGAGAGGAGTATATCCTATGTGATTTTTTTTTTAGGGAGATCTACCGGGCTAAATCCAGCCTTTCCCCCCCCCCCAAAAGAAGCAGCAGGCAAAATGAAAATGTGGCCTGAAACAAGCCCAAAAAAAACCCACGAGTGCAAACGGGAATAATCCTCAATGTCCCATTAATATTAATAACAAAAACACAGGCTGTGTAAAAACGCAATTTTACATTCCTGGCACTGTTTCAAATGCTGTGTTTTCCCCCCCAAAAAAATCCCTTTTTGGTGTATTATCCTTTAGCTAGGTTTTGTTTCTTTTCACCCCTTTTGTCAACACTGCACACACATAACACAAACGGGTTAAGGTCCACGTACGACGCCCATTGGTTGTTGGATAGGGTAATGCTGGACGCTGATTGGATAGCGGTGGGTAAAGCCGGGCGCTGATTGGACGAGGGGAGGTGTCAATCATTTCGGGATACAGTTTACATGGAGCCTGGGGCCTATTGCATAAAACTAGGATAAGGGATTAACCTAGGATTTTTCGGTTATCCTGGCTTGCGTTAGCCATGATCCGGTTGCATAAAAGCGGAGGGACATAAGTTACCCTGGAGATTCATCCTTTACGTTTAGCCTGGTCCCGACCAGGCTAAACGTAAAGGATAAACTTATTCTGTTGCCTGACTGGCTCAGTCAGCTGTCAGCTGAAGGTGTTTAACAGTTATTCCATGATCTTCTGTGTAATGCTTAAGTTTCAATAACCTGTTTTAAAGTACCATATAAAAGACTGCATTGTCATTTAGTTAAATAGCCTAATTCTTCTTTTATATTATTTAACCTGAACCATTTATAATTAACTTAATTATAATTACATTAAGATGAAATTATATAAATTATAATAATTTATGTGATAGTCTGTTCATATTGCGGGCTATATTTATACAATTGATTATCGATGGTAGATGACGTTGCAAATGTGGGTCAAATAAATTCACTTTGTACTTATAACTATATCGAGGTGCATCTAAAACAAAATTAAATATCTATGAAAGTTTCCTTTTTTCTGTAATTTAATTCAAAAAGTGAAACTTAAATATGTTCTAGATTCATTACACATTAAGTGAAATTAATCTAGAATAAACATACTTTTCAGAAGGTCGACATTTCTGATTGGTTGTATGCAATATTATAATATTTTGAGATACTGGATTTTTTATTCCACGATCAATCGATCATCCAGGGCGGCAGTGGCGAAGTGGGTAGGAAGATTGCCTCTGGAGTGCAGAGTCGGAGGTTCGATTCCCCGCCTACCCGCCACATGTCGAAGTGTCCCTGGGCAAGACACCGAACCCCAAATTGCTCCCGATGGTTCAGAGAGCGCCTTGCATGGCAGCTACTGCCATCGGTTTATGAGTGTGTATGAATGGGTGAATGTGGTAAGATATGTAAAGCGCTTTGGGGCTGAGAAAATCGGCTAGAAAAGCGCTATATAAGTCAAGTCCATTTACCATTTACCATCCAAAAAGAAGGCCTGACATATTTCACTTTGTGTAGCCTAATGAAAGTTTCACTTTTTGAATGGACTTTCCATGATATTCTATTTTTTAAATGCACCTGCAGACTGCTCACTGTCAACTATTTTATCATAAAACAATGCAGGGACATCAAGATTAGTTGGCAGAGATGACATCCCCTGTATAAAATGAACTGCCCCCTGACTTACGGTTTAAACTAGCAAGGCATTGTGGGAAAATGGGCCGTCTTTTACATTTTTACATCAGTAAATCTGTGTTCGATCTCTGGGTCTACTTCTGAAAGCTGTGGGCTGGCACTTAACAGAATGACTTACACCTGGCTTGACAAAGCGGCTCCTTTACATCCTGGATTGGCGTTTATGCAACTGACTAATCCGAAGTGCCCAGGCTAGACTTTGTCAAGGCTGGCTTTATCAATCATCCTGGATGTCTTTATTCCACTTTTATGCAATAGGCCCCTGGGCTGTGCTGTATATCCGTTTGGTTTTGAGGTTTGGTGGACGAGAAGCGACAAGGCAGGCGAATGAAAAAAAGGAAAAGAGAGAGAGAGAGAGAGAGAGAGAGAGAGAGAGATAGGAAGAGCGATGAAGAGAGGGAGAGAGAGAGGGAAAGAGAGAGAGAGGGAGGGAGAGAGACAATTATATTTGATGCTTTGCTTTGGCAATATTGTTTTATTTTTTACTTTGATGCCAATAAAACCCTATTTGAATTGAGTTGAATTGAGAGAGTGAGAGAGAGAGACAGGGAGAGGGAGTGAGACAGAGAGAGGGAGAGAGAGACAGAGAGAAAGGAAAAAAGAGAGAGAGAAAGAGAGAGAGAGACGGAGGGTTAGAGTGGGAAATACAGTAGAGAGGGAGAGAGAGAGAGAGAGTGTGTGAAAGAGGAGTACATTAAAGGAATGAGGCTAAACCTGTCCCGAGGCCCAGCCCTTTTGAGCGGCTTCACTTATGTTTTTATTTGAGCGATTATGAATATGACACTTATTTCATTAGTATGTGCAATTAGAAGTCTACTGGTAACTTCAATATCATGTTTAAAAATGTACTAAGGAAATATTATGGTGACTGTCTTGTGAATACTTCTTATAGTACAGCTGTAAAGGTCCCATATTATGCACTTTTCAGTCAATGTTATATGGTCTAAGAAGTAGTAGTAAATAATACTTATTTTTTTAGCTGTTTGCTGAAAAACCCTTTCAGATCATTTATTGTATTTCGTATTGCTCATATTGCACATTTGAATTAATTAACTATCGTTTCTCATTCTATTAGTGTAATAGACATGAGATACAAAAG
>CM047517.1:2455139-2467639 GCA_026122265.1 Ammodytes dubius
AATCGGTCTGGCTTTCTGTCCAGATGTTTAGTGGTTAATGCCTCGAGTGTGTGTGTGTGTGTGTGTGTGTGTGAGTGTGAGAGAGAGTGCATGTGTGTGTGTGTGTGAGTGTGTGTGTGTGTCAGAGTGTGTGTGTGTGTGTGTGTCAGAGTGTGTGTGTGAGTGTCAGAGAGTGTGTGTGTGTGTGTGTGAGTGTGAGTGTGAGAGAGAGAGTGAGAGAGAGTGCGTGTGTGTGTGTGTGTGGTGTGTGTCTGTGTAGGTGTGTGTGTGTGTGTGTGTGTGTGTGAGAGAGAGTGTGAGTTGTGTGTGTGTGTGTGTGTGTGTGTGTGTGTGTGTGTGTGTGTGTGTGTGTGTGTGTGTGTGTGTGTGTGAGTGAGGTGTCATGCATTATTTCCACATCTGGCTCGTCTGCCCTTTAGCTCACAGCTGGTTAGAACAGCTGGTGTGTATGAAAGAAATGTATTTAATTTATCAAATCAAATTAAATATTTCAAACTTTACCACAGCACTTTACACTTATTTATAATTTTATTAATTTTATTTTGAAAAACTAAAAAAAAATCTACCTGTTGCTATCACCAAAATAAATCACTTTTATGAACAAGTTTTTATCCAATTTTTTTGTGAGGAATTTGGTCGTTTTGCTTAATCTTTATCACTGAGAAAGTTATAATTCAATTTATATATTTTTTTAAATAATAAGAGTATAGGCATCATAAGCCAGAGCTTCAGCCTACTGAGTTGAGAAGCATTTGGTCAGATTGATGTTGAAAGAAGTCAGTCTGGAATAAACGTCAAACTTCAATCGTTAGTGACATTAAAACTACAACAGTGTAGTTTTAATTAATTTAATGATGTCATAAGGTGAACTGGAACATTTTGTGCTACAATATAAGACTGCTGTGTGTTTTTTAACAATATAAAAAAAATCTCTTTTTGGTCCAGAAAAAGTTTTCAGGAATGAATTAAAATATTTTGAACGTCACACATTTTTTTCTTTTCTTTTTTTATATATTTTTCGACTTCAGTCTAATATTTCCGGTCGTGCTACTCCGCCTGCTTTACCTTAAACCAGAGAAATGTCTTTATCTATTAATATATACATACAGTATATACAGCTCTGGAAAAAATTAAGAGACCACTCCAAATGTCCAGTGTCTCTCGTTTTACTATTTATAGGCATATGTTTGAGTAGAATGAACATGTTGGTCTTATTCTACAAACTACTGACAACATTTCTACCAAATTCCACCCCAAAAATATTGTCATTAAGAGCATTTCCATTAAGTAATGTAGAGATGAAGATTGAAGAAAAATGAAAAATCCAGACTGGGCTCTTAATTTTTTCCCAAAGCTGTATATATATTTTTGCCTGAGCTGAATAATTATCCTCTCTCTCCTCCCATTGAGAGCAACTCTAATAGGAAGTCAGTTTACAGTGTTAATAAAAATTTTAAAAAATAAAAATACCGATGCAAGCAGGTCAGATTCCTGTCTGCTTGACAACAGTATCAATAAAATTTAAAAAAAAAATCTATTAAAAATCATTTTCTGTACATTTCTCCCAACATTAAGTGACACGTCCTTCCTTAGTGGTTGTACAGTATGTGCCCATTTGTGGCTGTGTTTGAAAAGCCCTACTAACGTCCTCCCTCCTACATACTCAACAAGTATATACTACATACTAAAAGCCCTACTAACATCCTCCCTCCTACATACTCAACATGTATATACTACATACTGTATACTTAACCACCCATTGTGTATGCGAGGTTCGTCGGACCGTTTACACTGAAGTAATACAGAAGAATTTTATTTTTTAACTTTCGTGTCGTTTGAAAAGACGCAATGCATTGTGGGGCTGGTTGAGTAGGAAAAAGTAACCTATCGATCCATACAAAAAATCTTCCTGGAAGTAAGTACTCATCCGGGCATTTCTCACCTACACAAACCTCGCATACACAACCACAACATACTCAAATTGACGTCAAAATACATAGTATGAGTAGGATGTTAGTAGAGCTTTTAGTATGAGTAGGACCTTAGTATGAGTAGGACATTAGTATGAGTAGGACATTGGTAGGGCTTTTCCAACACAGCCTGTGTCTTTGCTTCATCTCAGGAAAAGCAAACGATCTCAGAGAAACTAGAAGATCACTATCCCTTAGTCTGATTATAGACAGAAATAGTCGAAAACTGGGGGCGTCCTTAGCTCAGTTGGTAGGGCGTCCCCCCCCATGGGCCTCGGCCAGCAGTGGACCCGGGTTCGATTCCAGCCCGCGGTCGTTCTCTGCATGTCACTCCCCTCTGCGCCCATTTCAACTCTGTCTCTACACTATCAATAAAAGCATAAAAATGCCAAAAAAAAAAAAAAAAAAAAAAAATAGTCGAAATCAGAGCAGTGGGGCTGGCCCAGGTAATTCAAATATTCTACTTTTATCTGGTTAGTATTCGGAGCTCGCAGCAGAGTGGAAAGAGCCCTTTAAGGAACCAATATAAAATGTGCTTTGATCAGACGATGTTGAAACGATCTGATTTCAGTCAGTGGTGATAAAAACAGGAATCTCCATCAATATAAACGCTGATAAAAGGAATAAGAAAGTAGAAAATCAGAAGAGCGATCTTATTGCTTTGAGAGGAAGATCACATTAATATTAAGAAGCTTCCTGACAAAGAACCAGACACAGTTTGAGCCTCAAACTTGAACTGAAATGTGATATATAAAATATTTATCATCAGTGATGAATACTATGTCTACATTTTTTTGTATTGTATGACAGTCACTGATTTATTAGATCATCATTACATCATGTGGCAGGGACTCATCCACAAGGTTTCAAACTAATTTTCTAAACCCTTTTTGTTCAGTTTAAGACCGATAGCATTCTGTGAAATTTTTAAACTCAAGTTGCTATTGAAAAAGTCCTTTTTACCAACAGAAATTCTTGTCTGGTTCTTTGCCTGAACTCTTAATAATATTAGCATTAATAAAAAAGAGACATAGGTAGTTTCTCAGTAGCGAGTCAGTGGCGTGTTAAGTCTTCCAGAGGCCACTGTGTGATAGGTAGAAGTGGTAGGAAGAGGAGTGGATGTCGTGGATTTTAAAATTAATTTAAAAAAACAGGACAGGAAGATTTTAACTCGAGGTAACTAACAGTCAAGGCCTTTGAAAAACCTGTGAAAAGTTGCTACTAGTTTGTCCTTCTGAACCCAAACTAAAAAAAAACTGAAAACATGTCGGCGTACAAATCAGTATCCGGGTTTTAATTAACTTTAAACCAATGGGCTGATTAGACTGGTCCCAGATGGTCAATCAGATGTGAAAAAAAAACCCAAAATAAACTGCATTTTGAGTGTCAGTCAGTGAGTGAGTGCATCTTTTGACATAGGCCACGCCCATTTGCAATAGGATAGTTTTTTTTTCGCTACGTCGCAAAAACTGTGCCAGTAGCCGTTTCGTCGTACTCCTCCTACAGTTTTTTTGCCCGATGGATTCGGATGAAAACAAAAGAGATTTATGCTCTACCGACTCCCACGAGCAACAGTTGTATAAAGAATCTTTTGACCGGTTAGACTGGTCCAAGATGGTAAATCAATTGCTAAAATAAAAATAAAAATAAAAATAAAAATAAAAATAAAAATAAAAATAAAAATAAAAATAAAAATAAAAATAAAAATAAAAATAAAAATAAAAATAAAAATTAAAATTAAAATTAAAATTAAAATTAAAATTAAAATTAAAATTAAAATAAAAATTAAAATAAAAATTAGAATAAAAATAAAAATTAAAATTAAAATTAAAATTAAAATTAAAATTAAAATTAAAATTAAAATTAAAATTAAAATTAAAATTAAATAAAATGCATTTGTGGGTAAGTCAGTGAGTGAGTGAGCGAGTGTACAATCCAATCAGGAAAGGCCTATGTAGCTAAAAAGCTGCGGTACTAAGAATAGCCCACTGAAACCGACTGTGCCGTAGACAATGTATCGATAGGGCAGCTCCACTTCCATGTGCTGCCTTGCTTTCCTAACATCGTCGCAAGGAATCCCAAATACTCTGCACACTAGCGGGATGGTAATAGCTTTCATTAGCGCCCGCGTAGCCACTAACACTATAACGCCTATGACAAAACGTAGCACGGCAGCTAACACCAAGCTAGCCGTGAGCGTGGGCATAGTGAGTGGGAGTTGGTCGCTGGTGGGGTCCGGTAGTAGGTCTAGCATGTAGTTGACGTGGGAAGCTAATGCTATGCCCGCGCCGGTACCCAGGATTTGAGCGGTGTCTCCCCGAGATGTGCTCCACGTGTCCAGGGTGAAAGAGAAGAGACCCAGGCCCAGGTGGAGGGCGACGATTAGCACGGGAGCGTAGCCACACGACAGGTTGAAGCCGTCGATGTGGTCGAGGCAAGGCAGGAAGACCAGGAGGATTAGAACGCTGTAGAGAACGCCCACTATCACATCCTGGAAGACACAGAGAGAGAGAGGGGGAGAGTTACATAGAGATATACAGGGAGGGAGAGAGAGAGAGAGACTACGTTACCCACAATGCATCATGAAAGAGAGAGAGAGAGACTACGTTACCCACAATGCATCCTGAAAGAGAGAGAGGGGGAGAGAGAGAGAGAGTTACATAGAGATATACAGGGAGAGAGAGAGAGAGAGAGAGAGAGAGAGGAAGACGAGCAGGATGAGAACGCTGTAGAGAACGCCCACTATCACATCCTGAAAGAGAGAGAGAGAGAGAGAGAGGGGGGAGAGTTACATAGAGATATACAGGGAGAGAGAGAGAGAGACTACGTTACCCACAATGCATCCTGCAGGAGAGAGAGATATTTGTAACACATTTAACCTTTATTTATACAGGTAAATCCCATGAAAGAGAGAGTAAGGGAGAGAGAGAGAGGGGGGGGGGAAGGGGGAGGGAGAGGGAGAGAGAGAGAGTTTCATAGAGATATACAGGGAGAGAGAGGGTTAATGTTAGTGTTCCTATATGACTGTTTGATTAATTTCCACTGTATGTCCAATCAGTACTTTTAACTTTAATATCATTTTAAATATTATGAAGGAGATTTTGTGTTTTTTTAGGCGAGAGAGAGAGCGAGGCAGACAGACAGACAGAGAGAAAGAGAGACAGACAGACAGACATACAGACAGACAGACAGACAGACAGACAGACAGGGAGACAGACAGACAGACAGAGAGACAGAGACAGAGACAAACAGACAGACAGACAGACAGACAGACAGACAGACAGGGAGACAGACAGACAGACAGAGAGACAGAGACAGAGACAAACAGACAGACATGCAGTAAAGGGCCGAAGCTGGATTCAAACCCGGGTCTGCTGCAACCAAGGACTTTAGTAGATTGTATAAACTCCTTATCAGGCGAAACCATTTATTTCGGTGTCAACAAAGTTCTATGTAATCTCTTCTCTGATCTTATCTCGACCTTATTACCCAGAATGCATTAGTGAGAGGTCAGATAGAGGTAGATTAAAGGTGCAGTGTGTAGAATGTATCGGATCATTTTCACAGCAGACTTGGTAGAATGCAATGTGTGTGCTTCCACCATAGACTGTAAATAATAAAAAGTATAGAAAATGATCTACTTTGTCTCAGTCCAGCAGTCAGCAGATACACAAGGCTTCTGATTGTTAACGGATAATTCAGAACATAACAGATATATCAGCGCTGCTTCAGAATGCATGGAATGTCTCTCATCCAATCAAATCACTCGGTCAGAACCAACTGCTGTATAAAGGAAGATATTTTGTTACATAATAGTGTTTATTTTATTTTTTAAAAAAAAATCTATATTTTTTTATATATGAATGTTTATAACTTTTTCTTCTCCTTCAATTTTATTTATCTTCTTTATTTGTTTTTTTATATTTTCTTTGCACAAAAAAAAATGTGTAGGGTGCTGTAAATTTGAACAGTAACAGTAAGATGATTTTTGCTCCTACAATTATAACAAAAAAACTATATAAAAAAACATTTTGTATTAGTGTATCTGTATTTTTTTGCTGATTGGCAACAGTTAAGCATCCGGTAAATGTAAAATAATAATAGATAACCTTAGAATGAGCCTCATAAATCAAAGAGCATGACACATTTTTTATTAGGGCTGTCAGCGTTAAGCACAGAACACATCGATATAGATAGGAAGTCAGACACTCAAACAGCAACTAAAACATCCGGTAAAAGTTTCAGATAAGGACTATTTTTGCGATGTTATCATATTTATTAGTGGAGTGTGTGTGTGTGTGTGTGTGTGTGTGTGTGTGTGTGTGTGTGTGAATGTGTGTGTGTGTGTGTGTGTGTGTGTGTGTGTGTGTGTGTGTGTGTGTGTGTGTGTGTGTGTGTGTGTGTGTGTGTGTGTGTGTGTTTGTGTGTGTGTGTGTGTGTGTGTGTGTGGGGAGGAAGGTTGAAGAGAGTTGAACAGGAAAGAGAGACTCAGCGATCTCAGCATGGCACTGACTCACACGCACACACACACACACACACACACACACACACACACACACACACACACACACACACACAGAATCAGACACACACACACACACACACACACACACACACACACACAGAATCAGACACACACACACACACACACACACACACACACACACACACACACACACACACACACACACACACACACACACACACACACACACACACCACACACACAAAGGTCATCGGGGAAGTGTATTTATTATTCCAAACTGACAGTCACTTCCTTGTGTTTACTGTACGAGTGGATGTAACTCCTACTGAACTCATCCACCACAGAAGAAGAATTGTGTGTGTCGTGTGTGCTGCATATCAATAAAATCCAGACCAGAGGTAATAAATGTCTTGAAACTTTTTAGCTTGGCAGGAAACAAAATAAATGTTTCTTCTGAGAATTTACAGAAGCTACGGTGGCCTTCAAGGACAAGAAGCTATAGTTACTAAAGATGGCTTCATCCACCACTGCCTCAAGTCTTTCCACAATATCAAGTGATGAGGTGAAGATGTATTTAGTTATTTATTCTATAGTACTTCTTCTTCTTCTTGGTCTTCCAACAGGTGCATTCCCCCCCCCCCCCCCCCCCCGCTCCTATATGTAGATATTAAAGGCTTGTTATAAAAAGGTCTTACAAAACTAAAACTTGTATCGTCAAGCGAGCACTGTATTTACTTTGTTCCAGGACCTAACAGTAAGTGTGTTATCAGCATCTAGTTGCCCCGGATGAGAAACCAATGAGGGTTAAACGGTGACCACACACACACACACACACACACACACACACACACACACACACACACACACACACACACACACACACACACACACACACACACACACACACACACACACACACACACACACACACACACAGAGACACACGTCAGCAGTTGGATGGAAACCAAAAGGTCCTGTTACTGTTTAAATATCGATGTGGCGGCTTGAATACAGGTTGTGTGGTGCGTTCAAAGCCCTGATGTCACCGTGGGTCATTCGCCCACAGATCTTACTGTATGTACTTACAGCAACAAATTAAACTAAATACCTTCATATCTTTTAACCAATTTAAACAAACTATCTTAAATCTGCCAAACTCTACCTGTAACTGTTTTAATTAGACTATATTGTACTTTCACCCATTTTTTTTAATTGCTGCCACTCTTCACCACTGTGTAAATGTTTCAATTGTTTTTTCTCTTCACCTGCTGTTGTGTATTTGATGTTTTTGCATTGAATATTGTTTATGTATTGTTGTTTTTCCTTTGAATTTGTTTTGAACTCGACGTCATTGTAAATGAGGGCCACCCCTCAATTGGTCTCTCGAGGATAAATAAAAGTTAAATGAAATGAAATAAATGAAATGTCACCAGCACACACTCCACTGCAATACACTGTAAGCATTAAAAAGGTAAGCAAAACTCAAATTTTCAACGCAACTGTCTTCACGACATGCATCCACACTATTCACACTTTACTTTAGTATTACCATGTAATCACCTGGTCAATGATCAAATTCCTTCGTGATTTTTCTCTACTTATGACATCTATTGCAGCATGTCCGTCCTGGGAGAGGGATCCCTTACTCTGTCGACTCTCCCTGAGATTTCTTCAATTTTTTTTTAAATCCCGGTAAAGGGGTTTTTACTGGGAGTTTTTTCTCAGCCGAGCTAAGGGTGTAAGGGCAGGGTGTCATATTGTATCATATTGTATGAAATGGAAAGCCCACTGAGACAAATGTATTTGTGATTTTGGGCCATACAAATAAAACTGATTTGATTTGACATTTTTTTTAAGGCTAAAACGAAAAACTCCAAAACCAGCCCGGGTCGTTCTCTGCATGTCATTCCCCTCTCTGACACATTTCATCTCTGTCTCTACAAAACTGAAAAAAGCAAAAATGCCTAAAAATAAATAAATTACGCTTTCATTAACAAAATTAAAAATTAAAAATGGACACGCAAAAAACACCTAAAATCTTAGTGAAATAACCCAGTGTCTGGTGAAGAGATTTGGAGCTGTCAACAACTTGGTCAGTAGCAGAACAATCTCTTTCCCTGAGAACAAAGGAATGGGAAGTACTTTGATTGGGCGTGATGATTTCCAGAACACATTAAGAGTCCAGCAGACTATGTGTGTGTGTGTGTGTGTGTGTGTGTGTGTGTGTGTGTGTGTGTGTGTGTGTGTGTGTGTGTGTGTGTGTGTGTGTGTGTGTCTGGCAGAGCAGACACCGCTAAGTGACAAAGTGACTAAATGTCTCACCATGTGTTTTTAGGCTCCACTCCCTCAAACACAACACTACTGCAATCTTTGTGTGTGTGTGTGTGTGTGTGTGTGTGTTTTTTTCTAGGAGTGTGTGTTTGTGTGTGTGTCTCTAACAGTGTGTGTGTGTGTGTGTGTGTTTTTCTAGGAGTGTGTGTTTGTGTGAGTGTGTGTGTTTTTCTAGGAGTGTGTGTGTGTGTGTGTGTGTGTGTGTGATTCTGCAGAAATCAAACCGTTTTATCAGCAGTGTTGCCAGGTCTCGTGAAATAATCAAGCAAACCCGGCCTATAAAAACAAGCCGAAAAGTCGCTGATAAAAAGAGGACATGGCAACGCTGGCTGATTCATTCCACAGAACTACAGCCCTGAAGTCTCAACCCAAATGTTGTGTTTCTGAGATCACCGTTTGAAACAACCGGAGCTCATGTGGTGGATGAGGATTTACCTTCCAACATTTAAGCTACTGCCAGTGGTGTGATCTTCACAAATTATTTAGTTTCCTCAGCAGAACACTGACAGTTTTCTTTCTCTGCCTTTGTCTCATTTTTTTTAAAGATACATTTTTGGTATTTTCAAGCTTTATTAGATAGTTGAGTTGAAATGTGGAGACAGAGAGAGACAGAGACAGAGAGAGAGAGAGAGAGAGAGAGAGGAGAGAGAGAGAGAGAGAGAGAGAGAGAGGGGGGATGACCTGCAGTAAAGGTCCACGGGTCGGATTTGAACCCGCGACCACTGCAACGAAGGCCGGAGCCAATATGGTACGCGCTCTATCCACTACGCCACCGGAGCGCCTGTCTCCTTCCTTCTTTAGCAGATGCTTTTATCCAAAGCGATTTACAGCTGGGCAGTTAGGATTAAGCATCTTGCCTAAGGACCCTCACTGGACTTGCCTTCTCTTCACAGTTTAGACACGGCCCTTTATGACCTCAGGGTTCTAAAAGGAACATTTGGTTCCAACTTAGAACCAACTTATCAGGTTCAGAACTAAATTTATTTTTAGCTCTGAACTCGTCGGCTGGTTCAAAATTAGGTTTGAGAACCGGAAATGGTATAAAAGCCCCTTGAAAGGAATTAAGGGCACACTATCTCTCTCACACACACACACACACACACACACTCTCACACACACACACACACACACACACACACACACACACACACACACACACACACACACACACACACACACACACACACACACACACACACACACACACACACACACACACACACACACTTTATGACCAAGGCGTGGGTGGACAGAGATAATCTCCAGTATTTTAGTGAAAGATTAACTAGGAAGATTAGTCAGTGAACTTCTGTAACACGGGAAAAGGGACTTTGAAATGTTAGAGCCGGAAGAACAACAACAGATGTTTTTTTTTTTAACTTTATTTCTACAGGTAAATCCCATTGAGACCAAAGACTCTTTTGCAAGGGAGACCTGTTTTCCTATTCCCACATTACCATTCACACACACATTCATACACCGATAGCAGGCTAACTATCGACATTCACACAAGGCAAGGTGGGTGAAGTGTCTTGCCCAAGGACACAACAACCATGACACAGGTGGCAGGGCGGGGATCGAACCTCCAACCCTTTGATCATCAGCCGACCCGCTCTACCACCTGAGCCACAGTCGCCACAGTTTAATCCAGAGTTTGTTTTTCTATTTAAACGACTACTATGAAGAACTTTTTTTTTTTTTTTTTAAAGATTATTTTTGGACATTTTCAAGCTTTATTAGACAGTACAGAGTTGAAATGGGGAGACAGAGAGAGAGAGAGAGAGAGAGAGAGGGGATATGACCTGCAGTAAAGGTCCACGGGTCGGATTTGAACACACACACACACACACACACACACACACACACACACACACACACACACACACACACAACACACACACACAAATGATTAAACCCCTAATCACAGTAATAAACTCCCTCTGAGGCGATCGAGTTACTCATTAAACGGACTGGGATTAGTGATGCATTAGGTTTGGTGCAGGACTGAACTTGAATCTGTAAAAATGAAGAATGCCTCAGGTTAACTGCTAAATTAATTCATCATCTTCAAAAGGTGTGTGTGTGTAATATCGGAATATTTAGTGACATCTAGTGGTGAAAGTTCTAGATTGCAACGCTCCCTTGCTAACCTCTGACCCTTTGGGGAGAATTTACAGAAGCTACGGTGGCCTTCAAGGACAAGAAGCTATAGTTACTAAAGATGGCATCATCCAACACTGCCTCAAGTCTTTCTGTTGTTCAACAGTTACTTCCTCTGTGGATGTTACTCAATATTTTTTTCTACTGTATTTGCATTTTACAGAAAAACAAAAGTAAACTTTCCCCCTGAGAACTGCTTACACAGGCATGCGCGCACACGCACGCACGCACGCACACACACACACACACACACACACACACACACACACACACACACACACACACACCTGGGAGAGAAGCCAGTGTATCGTAACGTCTGCCCGTACCATGCCTCCATCCATCAGTCCCTAATACCAACCAGGGACTGACATCATACACCGGAGAAGGAAATTACTGCCGTGCTAATGTGAGTGTGTGTGTGTGTGTGTGTGTGTGTGTGTGTGTGTGTGTGTGTGTGTGTGTGTGTGTGTGTGTGTGTGTGTGTGTGTGTGTGTGTGTGCAGAAGGTTAGTACCCCTCTAATGTGATCAGGGCGTGGACAAACATCTGTAGGAGACGTTTTAATTATTAATGTCCGGATAACTCATGGGCCAAAATCATCACACACACACACACACACACACACACACACACGGTCTATAACCCAGGACTATGACTATCTAGAGGTCTAATGATGAACTGTATGCTGTCTGTGGAATTAGGTTTTATTAGTACATTTACCTCGTATGTAGGCATATCAATCAATCCAAATTAACGATATTGTCATTTAAGTTTTGATAAACTTTACAGAAATTCTGTTTAGATGAGGCTATGGGCTATACTCTTTATTTATTTATACCTTTATTTATACAGCTAAATCCCAGTGAGACCGGAGACTCTTTTACAAGCTAGACCTGTTCGTTACCATTCACACACACATTCAGGGCTGGACTGGCCATCTGGCATACCGGGCAAATGCCCGAGGGGCCGGCAGCCTTTTGGGCCGGTGAGGTTAAAAAAAAAAAAAAAAAAAAAAAAAAAAAAAAAATTAAATTAATTTTTTTTTTTTTTTTTTTTTGGACCCTCGGCTGTGTGACTCGGCCCGGCCCGGCCAAGTCACACAGCCGAGGGCCGAGGTCCCTTCCCTCTCGGGAGTGCCATGGACATATAAATGTGCGTGCAGGCTGTCAACTTCACCTGAAAGTTACCAGGCCATTACTCATTATGATTGGTTCTAGGCTAGGCCTGGCCCAATCACACACACAGCAGAGGGCCGCCCATTCAGAGGCTGCATTGAGTTGTATTATATGACGCATTCAACTTGTACTCAGTAATTATGAGCATCTGACGATGGTCAGTTTTACGTTCAGGGCCGTTGGACTGCGGACAGGCTTGGGGGGCCCAAGGCAGAGGGGGGCTGCACCCAAGAAAATAAAAACTTATTTTTTTGATTTTTATTAATTGTACTGGCTCAATATAGGCCCCTGATCTTTGAAGGCCCAGAAAAATTTCATTTAGGGGAAAAAAACAGATATCAGGGGCCTTTCATTCATCAGTACATTTTTGTTATTTTTT
>CM047517.1:2482639-2490139 GCA_026122265.1 Ammodytes dubius
AAATAAAACAAAGAAAATAAACCATGTTAGAAGTTAGATAATAGATATTTACGATAGAGAGAGAGAGAGAGAGAGAGAGAGAGAGAGAGAGAGAGGAGAGAGAGAGAGAGAGGAGAGAGAGAGAGAGAGAGAGAGAGAGATAGATAGATAGATAGATAGATAGATAGATAGATAGACAGACAGACAGACAGACAGACAGACAGACAGACAGACAGACAGACAGATAAATTACTTATATCACCACACAAAGATGCATCAAAACACATTAAACATTGTCATCACCATACGTACTTTATTTGATACTCAATCACCTGAAGGAAAAAAAAATGTCATTATCCTTTTTCAAAATAGTTCATCTTAAATATGGAATATGCATTTTTTCATCAAAATATAAATTCTCATTTTAAAATATCAAGCTCCTCTTCAAATTTGTTTTCATTTGTTTTGTTTTGTTTGTTTGTATTTTTCATAGCAGGATAGGGATTTTTTTTTTTTTTATCAAGATGCACATTTTCAATCAGTGAAACTCATGGACACACAGAGAGACCTTAAAACACACAGAGAGACACTGGAAAAGTATTAATCATCATACAGCAGATGAGGAACTTTCATTTTTTGTTAATTTTAGCGCCCCCCTTTGGACAAAAGCGGTAGTGTTTTTTTACTACGCCAGCTGTTGTTCCTGGGTGAGCGTATATACCCATGACAAAGGCATTAAGAAAAACAATATAAAAATAGCATTCTTTGCACTGATGGTCTCGTTTGCTGTTACATGTAATTTATGATCATCAGAGGAAAAATTAGACTGTTTCAGAAATATTTAAAAGTTCCTCGTAGCACATTTAATGTCTAAAGGGCTAAAAAATATACCTTCAAACTAATCATTTGGTGTCGAAGAGAGGACATTTTACCTTTTTTTTAAACTGCAAAAATAGAGAAACAATTTTCAGAAATAAACAAATTATTCCTTAAAAAGGGGATAGCATACGACAAAGATTAATAATAAAACTTAACTTGAACCTGCAGTATTTAACATTAAAGCATTAAAGCACTCTGTAAACCCTTAATGTTTGTTTTAACACACTATCATGCAGTTATTTAACTTTTATTTAATTTGTCAATTTACACAAGATATATTGAAATTCATTCTTCGCATCTCCCCTCTCAAGTTCCCACACTCCAGAGGGGGTCAGAGCGCAGGGTCAGCCATAGTACAGCGCCCCTGGAGCAGTTTGGGGGTTAAGTGTCTTGCGAAAGGACACAATGGTAGAGATGGTGGGCACCCTAGATGTAATAGCAGCCACCACTACACTATAAACTGATGTAAAGACATGTCAAGTGATCGTCAAACAATATACCTTCTCCTATAAAGTCGTATTTTATAATATTATCACTATATTGTCATTTAAATATGTTTGTTTACACAGACATTATCTTAAATCTGCCAAACTCTACCTGTAACGGTTTTAATCAGGCTATATTGTACTTTCACCCATTTCATTTTAATTCCAGCCATTCTACATCTGTGTAAATGTTATAATTGTTTTTTCTCTTTATCAGCTTGTTGTGTATTTGCATTGTATATTGTGTATGTATTGTTGTTTTTGCTTTACATATTGTTTGACTCAACATCAGTGAAAATGAGGGCCACCCCTCAATTGATCTTTCCAGTATAAATAAAGGTTAAATGAAATTAATTTGGACTTGCTTAGAACTGGATAATAGTGTGTTAAAATATACAACATGTTTCCATATACTGCTTATAAATGCTAAATGGTTGGACTTGAAAAAATACCGCAATTCCTGCTTTCCAATACACATACTTCCATACTATTTAGTATGCCATACAAAGATTTAGGATGTCCCTATACAAGCATGTCAAATGCAGTATGCAACAAAAATACCCATACATCCAATATCATTGTGTAGTACACAAACCAGCATGATTTAGTATGTAGTATAGTAAAAAAAAAAGTATCCCCGCGTTCCGAATCGCATACTTTCTACTATATAGTATGTAGAAAAAGATTTAGGATGTCCCGATTCTTGTGGCCAGATTTAGGATGGTTAGAAGCACCCGGATGTCCTACTTCATCCGGCCAAGATTGTTAGTGTTGAAAAGTGCATCTATTTGGGGCGATTCTGACCCACAATCCAGTGCGCACGTGAAGTGACATCACATCGACAAAGCCTCCATATGAAAACAAACGGGGATGCGACGGATATAAAAGCAAGAGGCAAGATCAAGGCGCAATGTTATGATGAAATAAAAGAGTAAAAGTATGTCCCAATAGTATGCCTACTGCTTCCTAGCTAGATTCTTTTTAACGTCGGATGTAGTATGTAGAATAGAAAAAAGAAAGAGTATGCGATTCGGAACGCAGGGCAAGTTATTTGGAATGCAGGAAATTTTTTTCTGCATAGGGAGATTTTGAACACATCAGCCACTTTGTTAATAAGCGGCGTCATTCATGGTGTCAACCAGAAGAGGGCAGCAACGTTATGCAAAAGGAAAAAAACTGACAGTATATTGAATGGACACAGGACATCAAATACAGAGGGACACAAATACAATCTTCCCACAGGCAGTAAACGCACCTCGAAACGGGTCTTGAGATAGCAGTGACTGACAATTCACATGGTCCAGGGAATTTTTTTTTTTTAAGAATTTTTTTTAGCAGAATATTTCATAAATCACACAGTAGCATAAAAAGATTAACTGAAGCATATTTTCAAGGTGCATTAAAAACGTTTAGCTTGCAGTCTGTACATCCCTGAAGAGGCTCACGGAATCGCATGAGCCAAACAAATTACAATATAAAAATCACAATATCGAGAGCAAAAAAAAGGAGAAAAAAAATCCAGCTTGTTTTTTGAAGTCTTTCACATTAGAATAAATGGCAGTGTGTGTGTTTGACATCAACATCAGATAACTTGTTGATCCCGAGGCGGAGAGAGGAATCAGGTTGGTTTTTTCTTTCACAACGCCTCAAATCGTTCACTATCAAAACAGACCCAAAGACGAGTGTCCCCTCTGAGGTTTTTGGTGAAATTGCCGCCTCTCTCTTGGTGGTTTTTTTTTTAACAAGATGTTTTCCACATGCCCCGTAACATCTCACTAGATTTATTTTTAGTTTTGAGTCTAAAAATTAAACTTTCTAAAGTTTGAAGGAAAACTGTGCCACATGTGAGACAACTTTTGTGGAGATAACTTATCAACCATATGTATTGTAAGCTAAATGTAACTTTCACATGTCTAAAAAAAACTTAATATTTCTATGTCTACAAACTAAGGATTTCAAATAAAAAAATTCTCAAATAACTAACTAAATTCTGTCATACAGATAACACAAGCATAAAACCAAGTCAGTCTAAATGTTGATTCAAACATTATGAAGAATGGGCGCTCCGGTGGTGTAGTGGATAGAGCGTGTACCATATTGGCTCTGGCCTTTGTTGCAGTGGTCGCGAGTTCGAATCGAACCCGTGGACCTTTACTGCATGTCATCCCCCCTCTCTTTCTCTCTCTCTCTCTCTCTGTCTCCCCATTTCAACTCTGTACTATCTCTCTCTCTCTCTCTCTCTCTCTCTCTCTCTCTCTCTCTGTCCCTCTGTCTCTGTCTGTCTCCCCATTTCAACATTGTACTGTCTAATAAAGCTTGAAAATGCCAAAAATAATCTTTAAAAAAAAAGAAAAAACATTAAGAAGAACTTTATGAACAAAATAAATTATAAGTTCGCTCAACTTTAACTCTTTGGGGTTCTTAGTATGTTGAAGTTAGAACTCACATTACATATGAATGATACGTCATCCCATTTGAAGATTATTAGTTGGCCAAATGTTGACAGTTTTCCTTCAAACTTATTTCACCTATTTCTAGCCTCAAAACTCAAAAATCTAATGAGGAAAGTTGACTCAAAATTTTGAGTTTATCCCAAAAAAATAAAATAAATGTACCATGATGATTTTAGACACTTCTCAGCTGTGAAAAGACTCAGTTATAGTCTTCCGTTGTCGTCCGTTGTCAAATTTGAAGACAGTGGCCTTGAAATCTATCTTTTGTTTACCTATTTTTCCTTTTTTCCAAGATTATTTAAGCCACTTTTCCTATAGCTGTAAAAGGTCATCCATTTGTCATCTACATTGGTCAATGGTAAATGGACTTAACTTATATATATAGCGCTTTTTTAGCCGATTTTCTCAGCCCCAAAGCGCTAAAGACTAAGAAAGTTGACTCGAAATGTTGAGTTTTTCCAAAAAAAATTAAAAAAATAAAAAATGTACCATGATTTTTTTAAGCCATTTTACCCAGCTGTTAAATTTCATCCATTGTCATCTATATTGTACAGCAGGACTTGATGGTTTGGGGTAAGGCCCGGGCACGTACCCAATGTGTACGGGTAGCATGAAGGCATGAGGCGGTAACTAGAGCAGCAGTCCATCACTAGCACCTTTAACCTCTTCCTCTCCGGGTATATCAGCTCCCTCTCCTCCATCACTTCCTCTATCTCCTCTTCTTCTACTGAATCATCTTCTGCTGATTCCTCCTCCTCTTCTGTGGCCTCCAGGTCCTCCAGCACTGAGAGGAACGGGACACAATCAGAATGTAATGACTAAAGTGTTGAAAATACAGTACCTGTCAAACTAATTATTTAGTGTCACATAAAAAAAAATATTATGACTTAAATTAATCCGAAATTAAAACCAAGAAAAACATTTTTAAACTGAAATACTTAATAATTAGTATAAGATATTTATGATAGATTGTTTATTATAGTATATAGTATAGTATAGTATTAAACATGGTCACCTTACATACTTTATTTGATAATCAATTACCTGAAAAAATTGTTGAATTAAACTTTTTCAAAATACTTTATTTTAAGGTCCTCAAACTAATTATTGAGGGTGAGATTTAAAGCAAAAAAAAATTAAAAAAAATCCCTAAAAAAGGAAAATCAACAAGGATTAATAAAAAAAACTTCACTTTAACGCGCATGCACTATCTAACATAAAAGCCACACACACACACACACACACACACACACACACACACACACCTTCCAGCCCTTCCTCTTCTTCATGGCTTATCTTCCTCATGAGGTTGTTGATGAGGGACCGATCGCCGTAGATACGCCTCGGGATCCTCCAGGAACCGAAGCTTCTCCAGGGAAAGCTTCAGGATGCAGCCGCGGTCCTCTGGCAGGATCAGGTGCTGAGGGACAGACAGACAGACGGATGGACAGACAGACAGACAGACAGACAGACACACAGACACAGACACACAGACAGACAGACAGACAGATGGACAGACAGACAGATGGACGGACGGACGGATAGACGGACAGACACACAGACAGACGGACGGACGGACGGACGGACAGACAGACAGACATACAGACGGACGGACAGACAGAGACAGAGACAGACACACAGACAGACACACACACACACACACACACACACAGACAGACACCAGACACAAAGGCAAGAGGGTTAGTTTGGGCTTTTAACAAACATATCCATACATACGGGTTAGATTGGCAAGATTATAACACTCCCTTCCTAACCCCTGGTGGACACGGCCCTTAAGGCCGTTAAGTTTGTCCCTTCTGGGCTACTGTAGAAACATGGCGGCGCAACATGGCGGCCTCAGCGCCCCGCTCCTATGTAGATATAAAAGACTCATTCTAAGGTCCGTTTCTGAACTGACAGCTGTGACTTGGATTTCAATGTAGGGGGAATTCTGTCACATAAGATAAACAATGGAGTTTATTAGAAACTCTAAGGCAAGGCAAGTTTATTTCTATAGCACAATTCAGACAGAAGGGCACTCAAAGTGCTTTACAGGGGCATGACATACATCAAGATTAGACATTAGACATTGCCTTTAAGAGATAATAAAAACAAAGAAAATACATCAAGATTAAAAAGATGAAACAAGCATTGATGGATGAGATGTTCAGGGACAAAACGAAAACACAAAATCACACAGAAAAGAAAGACAAAGAGAGATATGAATGAATGAAGAAAGACAAAGAGAGTTATGAATGGATGAAGAAAGACAAAGAGAGTTATGAATGTTTTTTCTTTTAATATAATAAATATATATTTTTTTTTACTATGGAAAAGGGGTAGGATTAAATAAGTGTATACTTCTTCCTGCTCCTTTTCAGGCATATCACATTAATATAGATAATTTTTTTTCTTTTTTTTTTCTTTTTGTGAAGACATTTAAACATAAATTGTTTATTGTATTTTTATGCTTTACATTTAGTTTTGTATTGTTTTTGATATGTCTGAAATAAAATAAAAAATGAAATGAAATGAATGAATGAATGAATAAAGACAAAGAGAGTTATGAATGAATGAATAAAGACAGAAGAGTTATGAATGAATTAATTGCGTAGCAGGAAATAACATGTTCCTACTTTTTGTAAATATCCACGTAGGCCTCCGTGTAGATCCTCCTCCTCCGCATATTTCCTCTTGAAATAAGCGACTTTCGACGTTGTTGAATGGTTTGGTCGCTCTCACAGGGAAGAGGCTGCTGCAGGAAAAATAACAAAGATGTCAACCATATACCACCATTAGCAAATAAGATAACTTTTTATTTATTTATTTATTTTTGGCATTTTCAAGCTTTATTAGACAGTACAGAGTTGAAATCGGGAGACAGAGAGAGAGAGAGAGAGGGGGAATGACCTGCAGTAAAGGTCCATGGGTCGGATTTGAACCCGCGACCACTGCAACGAAGGCCGGAGCCAATATGGTACGCGCTCTATCCACTACACCACCGGAGCGCCCGAATAAGTTTATTGTTAACACTCTGATGAGACTAAAATGTAAGTTTTTGAACTCTGAGATTTACAATTTTTGTCGTAAAATTTGAATAGCTAGCTTAAAAATTTTGGGGTGTTAAGATACAAGGGAAGGGGCTGCTGGAGGAAAATTAACAAAGATGTCAACCATTTTCCACCATGGACCAGATCAATATTGTAAATAAGAAACTGTTCTTAATGTTTTATCTGGAAAAATAAAGGTTTAAATAAATAAATTAGCAAATATGATTACTTTTGTACACTTTGATGGGACTAAAAATGTAAGCTTTTGAACAATTTTGCCATCTTAAAAAATGGGGATTTTAGGACGCTGACCAAAATTATTAAAATGTATGTTTTTAATTTCAGTTTTAAATCAGTTTTTTAAGTTTATCAAAGGTGCTCCGAGGAACTTTCAGTTTGTGTTAATTCTAGCGCCCCTTTGGACAAAAGCAGTAGTGTTTTTACTACGCCAGCTGTTGTTCCTGGGTGAGCGTATACCCATGACAAAGGCATTAAGAAAAAACTATATAAAAATAGCATTCTTTGGTCGTTCTCTGCATGTCATTCCCCTCTCTGCCCCATTTCACCTCTGTCTCTTCAAACTGTCTAATAAAAGCAAAAAAAAATTATCTTTAAAATTTTTATTTATTTCAAAGCATTCAATTGAATCCCAAA
>CM047517.1:2495139-2497639 GCA_026122265.1 Ammodytes dubius
GATAAATTCTCCCAAAACACTTAAAAACCGTCAAAATACTTTCCATATAATCTCTAATCCACCACCAATAACACAGGGGGATAAAGTGTGTGTGTGTGTGTGTGTGTTTGTGTGTGTGTTTGTATCTGAGTGTGTGTGTGTGTGTTTGTATCTGAGTGTGTGTGTGTATGTGAGTGTGTGCGTGTGTGTGTGTGCGTGCATGCTCGTGTGTCTATCTGTGTGAGTGTGTGTGTGTGTGTGTTTGTCTGTGTTTGTCTGTGTGAGTGTTTGAATGTGTGTGTGTGTGTGCGTGTATGCGTTGTGTGTATGTGTGTGTGCGTGCATGTCTGGGAGTGTGTGTGTGTTTGTATCTGAGTATGTGTTTGTCTGTGTGTGTGTTTGTCTGTGTCTTTGTGCATGTGTGTGTGTGCGTGTGTGCGTGCGAGCGAGTGAGAGTGAGTGAGTGAGTGTGTGTGTGTGTGTGTGTGTGTGCGTGCATGCGTGTTTGTTTGTATCTGAGTGTGTGTGTGTTGTTGTTGTTAGCCATGACCTCATTCTGTGTATTAAGACATTATAAGACATTTAACCAGCAGAGCTTTAGAGCGGAGAGACAAACCCAAGACAACAGATGGCAGACAGACGTTACCACAGTAGGGATCTTCTGGGTTTTTTATTTTGGCAACCACAGAATCCCTCTCTCTCTCTCTCCCTCTCTCTCTCTCTTTTCCTCCCTCTCTCTCTCTCACTCTCTCTCTCTCTCTCTCTTTCCCTCTCTCTCTCTCTCTCTCTCTCTCTCACTCTCTCTCTCCCTCTCTCTCTCTCTCTCTCTGTATCGTAAACTTCCAACTGTATTCTTGTAACATGATTACAAAACAAATTCTTGCAAAATGACCACATTAATTTATCATAATATTACAAAAAAAATTCCCCTGGTCCAGGCCTTGACATTATCAGAATCCTGCCCTGTCTAGTCCAACAACCGTCCCATGCATTGCAATCAGCATTTTATTTTATTTCTTTAACCTTTATTTTATACAGGTAAATCCCATTGAGACCAGAGACTCTTTTTCAAGGGAGACCTGTTCCCATTCCCACACCGATAGCAGGCTAACTATCGACATTCACACGAGGCAAGGTGGGTGAAGTGTCTTGCCCAAGGACACAACAACTATGACACAGGTGGCAGGGCGGGGGATCGAACCTCCAACCCTTTGATCATCGACTGACCCGCTCTACCACCTGAGCCACAGTCGCCCCCAAAGGAACAACAAGAAGGCTTCATGCACATTTTAATTTAAATCATCTTATTCCGTCAACATGTTTTTTTTTTCAACTGGAAAAAATAGTTACAGGCACTTTATCAGAGTATCACATCTGTCATACAACCAGAACAGAGCATGCAGACGTGTTGAGTCAATATATACAATAAAAATCCTTAAGAACATTAAACATTTACTATCTTATAGAAAATATAGAATAGACATCGTAGATTTTTTTGTACAACAACTCAACATGCATGAAATTATATAACCAGTCTGTGCAGGTAAGTATGTTTAAAAGGTGCTACGAGGAACTTTTAAAAATAGTTCTGGAACAGTCTCATTTGTGTGTGTGTGTGTGTGTGTGTGTGTGTGTGTGTGTGTGTGTGTGTGTGTGTGTGTGTGTGTGTGTGTGTGTGTGTGTGTGTGTGTGTGTGTGTGTGTGTGTGTGTGTGCGTGCGCGGTGTGTGTGTGTGTGTGTGTGTGTGTGTGTTAGCTCAAATAAGGAACTGGATTTCTGCAACAGTCTAATTTTTTTTCTCTGATGATCATGAATTACATGTAACAGCAAACAAGACCATCAGTGCAAAGAATGCTATTTTTATATAGTTTTTCTTAATGCCTTTGTCATGGGTACACGCTCACCCTGGAACAACAGCTGGCGTAGTAAAAACACTACCGCCTTTTGTCCAAAGGGGGCGCTAGAATGAACACAAACTGAAAGTTCCTCGGAGCACCTTTAATATAATTTTTAAATTCACACTCTTCAGTATTGTAAGAACAGAATGGTTGACATCAAATTGTGTGACTTGTCAGAAATGCCAACGGAAACTTCATAGTAGTGTTAGGTCAAGATAAGCATTTAGAGCCCTGCGTTCCAATCCCCACACTTCCCTACTATTTAGTACGCCAGAAAAAGATTTAGGATGTCCCAATACATGCACATCAATTGTAGTATGCTGAAAATACATAAATGCCCCCACTAACTCTAATAGCATTTTGGAGTATTCGTCTTTATTCTTGACATTTCTCAACATAATGAAAAAAAATCTTCCTTATTTGATTTTTTTTTTCCTCTCCTGTCTGTGGCCCTAAAACTCTTCTGTACTTTAGTATGTAGTGTAGTAAAAAGACTAAAACTCTTCTGTACTTTAGTATGTAGTGTGTAGTAAAAAGAAAGAGTATGTGATTTGGAACGCAGGGTTATTGACAAGGAAATTACAAGCAATACATAGAATACTGCTTTTTAACATTAACAGTAG
>CM047517.1:2516316-2548816 GCA_026122265.1 Ammodytes dubius
ACTTTGTAGAACTTTCTTGATGATGTCATATTACACACTGCACCTTTAATGTCTATTTCATTCTTACAACGTATAAGTGTCCAAGGGGGGACAACAGCCTTTTTCATTATATAAAATAAAAAAAAGTTAAGTAGAGGTCTTAAAAATGCATGTTCAGCATTGCTTGTGCTAAAAATGATTGTGCTTAGAATTATTATGGAAAGTTTAGTTGATGTAAGTGCTTTAGAAGTTGAGATGTTTTGGTTCAGAGTTTTGCAAAAATAAAAACTAATGTTGAGATAATGTCCGTTAAAGATGGTTGTACAGTATAGGAGAAATATACAGACGCAAACAGACAAGGTTAAGTCAAATAAACACCTGAATGTACATGTTGGACATTTATACTAGTATGAAAGAAGACATGTTATGGAAGATAAATAGACAAAAATCTCAAAACTGACCAGAGCTTGAAAAAACTATATTTTTGACTTCAAGGTCTCATCTTCAACCCGTTTCCTGACATAATGTTATTTTTTTTTTGGCATTTTCAAGCTTTATTAGACAGTACAGAGTTGAAATGGGGAGACAGAGACAGAGAGAGAGAGGGGGAATTACCTTCAGTAAAGGTCCACGGGTCGGATTTGAACCCGCGACCACTGCACCAAAGGCCGGAGCCGATATGGTACGCGCTCTATCCACTACGCCACCGGAGCACCCCAACAATGGCACTTTTTCTAATCATAATCATAACCAATATCATTATGTATCCATCACTTTAGGCACATTATGGTCAAATACAAAACTGTATATTGAGGGAGCAGAGCATTTGTATCTCCATTACTGAATAAACTGATGTAGTGTCGCCATCTGCTGGTGACAGGCGGCATTACAACTCTTCAACAAAACACCAGCTGTGATATCACTGATTTTAATTTTTCATTTTTATTTAATTCATTTTTTTAACCTCTTATTTATACAGGTAAATCCCATTGAGACCGGAGACTCTTTTGCAAGGGAGACCTGTTTTCCTTTCCCACGTTACCATTCACACACACATTCATACACCGATAGCAGGCTTAACTATCGACATTCACACAAGGCAAGGTGAAGGGTGAAGTGTCTTGCCCAAGGACACAACAACCATGACACAGGTGGCAGGGCGGGGATCGAACCGCCAACCCTTTGATCATTGCCCGACCCGCTCTACCACCTGAGACCCAACTGATGGAGGTGAGTTGGAACCCTTAAATCCCAAATAAATTCTGCAGGAAACACTTGATTTTTGTATTTTTTTTTAAATACGTCGACTGTGAGATTTGCTAGTTACTAAAGATGGCATCATCCACCACTGCCTCAAGTCTTTCCACAATATCAAGTGACGAGGTGAAGATGTATTTAGTTATGTATTCTATAGTACTTCTTCTTCTTCTTGGTCTTCCAACAGGTGCATTTCCCCAGGACGCCCACTATACTATATATAAAAATTTAAAAACGTGTAAGGCCGTTAAGTTTGTCCATTCTGAGCTACTGTAGAAACATGGTGGTGCAACATGGCGGCTTGTGTCAAAAATATTTAATATGAGGTGAAGATGAATTTAGTTTTTTTTATTCAATAGTAAAATAGTATAAATTCTACACACTGCACCTTTAAACAGGTCTCGGTATCATATTCCCATCAAAACCAGAAAAGTAAAATCCTCATAACAACAGCAGGTGAAACTCAGCAATCAAACATGAAGAATAGGGGGGGCGCCCTTAGCTCAGTTGGTAGGGCGTCCCCCCCCCCCCCCCCCCCATGGGCCTCGGCCAGCAGCGGACCCGGGTTCGATTCCAGCCCGCGGTCGTTCTCTGCATGTCACTCCCCTCTCTGCCCCATTTCAAACTCTGTCTCTACACTATCAATAAAGCATAAAAATGCCAAAATAAAATAAAAACATGAAGAATAGAATCAAATATAATTGTCTCACGGGTTCGTCTTGTGTCTGTAGCTGCCGACTGAGTTTCAATGGATCGTCCTTCACTCGTCATGTCTTCAACTAACTTCTTCCGACTTTTATTCTCCTCAAAATAATATATATTTCGCCCCAAATTCCCCTTATACATACACTTAACTTCTCGGTTAACTCTCTCCTGTATGCCCTCTATGCTATGTGCCTATCCTAACCAATGCTCGGTGTGTGTCTGTGTGTGCGTGTGTGTGTGTGTGTGTGTGTGTGTGTGTGTGTGTGTGTGTGTGTGTGTGTGTGTGTGTGTGTGTGTGTGTGTGTGTGTGTGTGTCAATCATCATAGTTTTCCTGTCTCCACCTTAAAGAGGCGGACCTTCCCTTCCTGCAAATATCACCCAGACACAACAACATGAAAGCAAAACGGAAGAACCAGAAACACACACACACACACACACACACACACACACACACACACACTGTTTAGAGAATAAGGGAATGTGATAATGTCTCCAAGCAAAAGACCTTTAAGATACTTATACCCATATGAATATTTATCCCTTTTTTTTTTTTTTTTTTAAGATATTTTTTTGCATTTTTATGCTTTATTGATAGTGTAGAGACAGAGTTGAAATGGGGCAGAGAGGGGAGTGACATGCAGAGAACGACCGCGGGCTGGAATCGAACCCGGGTCTGCTGCTGGCCGAGGCCCATGGGGGGGGGACGCCCTACCAACTGAGCTAAGGGCGCCCCCGAATATTTATCCCTTTGAGGATTATTTGAAATGAAAGTGAGACGAGTGTGGTTTCCCGTTAGGCAAGAAAACTCCATTAAAAAAACAAGAGAGCTCAAATAAACAGGAGAAAACACCACACACACACACTCTCTCTCTCAAACACACACACACACACACACACACTCTCTCTCTCTCTCTCTCAAACACACACACACTAACACTCTCTCTCTCTCTCTCTCAAACACACACACACACACACACTCTCTCTCAAACACACACAAGCACACAAAACACACACACACACACACACACACACAGACATTAAATATTACTCATGAGTCCTGAATGAGAGCTCTCTCCCATGAATTAGACATAGAACGATTCTGAAACTAGGCCACAAGAACCAGAAACACACACACACACACACACACAGGCTCACACACACACACACACACTGTCTCTCTCACACACACACACACACACACACTGTTTAATGGAGCACACTGAGATTTATTTGATGCTGGTTTGTTTGCATGTGGTTTCTGAGCCATATCCTGATTTCTGTCTTTTTAAAGGATAGTATGGAAGCCCATAAAGCTCAAACTAGCTTTTAAGAAAATAGGAATTTAAGGGGTAAAATCAGTTCTTTTTATGGAATTTTATAGCACACAAACACTCACTCACTCAACACACACACTCACTCACTCACTCAAATCTGACCCGTGGACCTTTACTGCAGGTCATCCCCCCTCTCTCTCTCTCTCTCTCTCTGTCTCCCCATTTCAACTCTGTACTGTCTAATAAACATGCAAAAAAAAAATCTTTAAAAAAAAAATGTGTCTAGTTATCGCAAGTGATATCATCAAGTTATCCTGATATCCTTCAGCCCCTATAACTAATAACTTATATATATATTTTTTTTGGCATTTTCAAGCTTTATTAGACATTACAGAGTTGAAATGGGGAGACAGAGAGAGAGAGAGAGAGAGAGGGGGGGGGGGGGATGACCTGCAGTAAAGGTCCACGGGTCGGATTTGAACCCGCGACCACTGCAACGAAGGCCGGAGCCAATATGGTACGCGCTCTATCCACTACACCACCAGAGCAGACCTGCCTATTACTAATAATAAGAATAATCTCAGCAGATGCGTTACTGTCTCTTTAAATGGACCATGGAGTTCACACAGGCTCTCAGAGGACCTGTTTATAAAACAACACACAAATAGAAAAACCACTGCCATGCACTGCAGAGAGAATTTAAGGAATATATACTAGCCTAGAAACACACACACACACACACACACACACACACAGAGAGAGAGAGATTAAGACACACACACACACACACACACACACACACACACACACACACAGATTAAGACACACACACACACACACGTCTCTCTCAAACTGTCTTGAATAATTCGGTTTAGGAGATATATAAAATAATTTGGTTTTCACGAAGTAGCCATGATGGGGCAACTAAGCAGTGGTTCTAATAATAAAGGAAAATCAGAATATTGTGTGTGTGTTGATACTATTAATAGGCTATGCATTACATTACATTACATTACATAACTGTACATTACATTACATTACATTACATTACATTACATTACATTACATAACATATAATAAACGCTTTAGCCCGAAGCTAGTTCCAATAAGTGCATTCAACCATGAAGGTACACACTCAGAAGAATCAACTATATGTACATTAGCTTCAAATAAAATAAACTGCACAATGCCACATCCTGTAGGTGCAATTGGTGTGTTGGTGTGTGTGTGTGTGTGTGTGTGTGTGTGTGTGTGTGTGTGTGTGTGTGTGTGTGTGTGTGTGTGTGTCGAGCGTGCGTGTGTGTGTGTGTGTGTGTGTGTGTGTGTGTGTGTGTGTGTGTGTGTGTCGAGCGTGTGTTGTGTGTGTGTGTGTGTGTGTGTGTGTGTGTGTGTGTGTGTGTGTGTGTGTGTGTGTGTGTGTGTGTGTGTGTGTGTGTGTGTGTGTGTGTGTGTGTGTCGAGCATGTGTGTGTGTGTGTGTGTGTGTGTGTGTGTGTGTGTGTGTGTGTGTGTGTGTGTGTGTGTGTGTGTGTGTGTGTGTGTGTGTGTGTGTGTGTGTGTGTGTGTGTCGAGCGTGTGTGTGTGTGAGCATCAGCTTAGGCCCTAAAATATAAACAAAAGATGTGGATAATAAAATGCGAAAAAAGCAACAGTAGCCTTAAGGTAAAATGAGATACAAAGGCTAGAGATACAAAATTGTCCTACACATCCGGTCGCTAACACACAGTGAACGCACCATGAGGATGGATGGAAAATAAGGGATAATTTGGTTCAGTAGAAATATAGATAGGTTTTAAAAAAGTGGCTAAAATAAGGCAACTAGGCCTATAAATACTGATCAGGCTATAGTAGGAATATGAAGGGGAAATCATTGCCTAATTATGTGTTTAATTTAGGCTAAAATAGGCCCATAAAAATGATATATAGTATGGCTAAAAATGCAAAAAAACGACAATATTTTGGTAAAACTAGATTCAAAATCGGCTTACACATCCTGTCGCTATAGTCTACGCTGGAATATTAAAGACAAATCATAATTATGTGTTTGTTTGAGGATGAAATAGGTCCTTAAAATGATAAATAATATGGCTAAAATTGCAGAAAAGCAACAGTAGTTTGGTATATTGAGAGTAAATTGGCCTATACATCCTGTTGCTATTAATCTCAGCAGGGATATTAAAAGAAAATCCTATTCATGTGTTTGTTTAGAGGCTATTATAAGCCATAAAATGTCAAATTAAAATGGTAAAAATGAAGAAAAACGACAATATTTTTGGTAAAACCAGATTCAAAATTGGCCTACACATCCTGACGCTAACAGGCAAGCGAACGCACCACAGGGGGAAACCATGAAAACAGACTCCATCACTAAAGCAACATCACCGTTAGCTAAGCGAAAACATTTTATATTTTAAAATCGGTTTATTTGTATTTTTATAGCACCTTTCTTGCCACTGTTGGTTAACATATAGGCCTACAAATAAAAGCCTAAATAACCTATTGAGAAAAGGAATACAGACAGACAGATCTAAGCACAGAAAAATTAGGCTAGGCTAGAATATCAAAAGAAAAACAGTGTTAAAATAGGTTTAAATAGAATATAAATGGTTGTACTTACTGTCAGATGCCATTGTAACAGCGTTTGTTTATTTCCCCTCAAACGGACCGATGAACTAGCGGACCAGAGGCAGCAGCGTCCCCGGCGCTCCTCATCTCAATCCCCGCAAGATCTGCAGCCACGCAGCGCTGAACGGGGAGGCCTTCAAGGACCGTAGGAAACTACGATACTATAGGCCTATATTGGGGTTTATTACATTACATTACATTTTATTTAGCTGACGTTTTTATCCAAAGCAACTTCCATTAAGTGCATTCAACCATGAAGGTACAAACTCAGAACCACAAGAATCTCGTAAGTACTATAGCTTCAAATAAACCAAACTACTTCAATTTTTTTTTATTCCCGGTAAAGGGTTTTTACTGGGAGTTTTTTCTCAGCCGAGCTAAGGGTGTAAGGGCAGGGTGTCATATTGTATCATATTGTATGAAATGTAAAGCCCACTGAGACGAATGTATTTGTGATTTTGGGCTATACAAATAAAACTGATTTGATTTGATTTACAAAGTGACACATGTAAGTGCTACATGGAGATGTAACAAGTGCAATTTTATATTTCTGGACTTTTTAATAATGGGAATATCCTGCTAGAGACATTAAAGCATGATGTTATAAGTTCATTCTTGATGTTGTTTTTTTTGTGTGTCAACTGAGCAATTTTTTTAAATGTATTTTGTTTGTTTGTTTGATGTTTTTAGCATTTAAAAAATAAAAATAAAACATTTTAATATTGGTTTAATACATTTCTCCTTTTTCTATAGGCCTATAACTTGACCGTTCATATAATATAATCAGTTTTAAACACATGAGCCAAATAATTCTCTCAAATCAATCATATTTAAGGAAGGAATAGTGTCATATTTACCTTTTTGTTCATATCTCCCACGGTCCTTGAACGTGTCGTGCATCCATAAATACACCATGTTGTATATACAGACCTACAAAGCCAAAATAAGCACCAAACTAAATAATCAGTTTTCAAATAGTATCACAAACTTTATCAAAGGGTGGACTGTTTGTTTTGCTTTTTCCCAATTATTATTATTATTATTATTATTATTATTATTATTATTATTATTAAAAACTGAAAATTATGCAAATATATAGCTGTAAAATGTACAATTTTGTAATAAGAAAATAAATAAATAAATTCTGTCCAGATTTTTTATTTGTTTGTAAATACAAGGACGTCCACATACATTTGTCCATTCAATAAAAATGAAGTCTATCGATTATCGATCAATTGTTTCGTCTTAATAAAAAGTCATAGAAAAAAGAGAAAGAGAGAGAGGGACACAGTAGCTATAAAAACTGGTTTTATATAAAAACAGTCAAACTTTATAAAATATTTACATACACAGTGACGGCTGAAAAATAAAAAAAAGTTAAAAAAAAGTTTAAAAAAAAAAAATCTTCAGCTTTCATAAATTGACAGACATTTTAACATTTTACTTTTCAAGAACAAAAGCAATCTTAATCTTTTTTTTAAACAGATATCTTTGTATGTTTTAGTGTCAGCCAGTAGAACATTCATTAACTCTTTTCTACATTAATAAAACCATTTAAAAATAGTTAAAACTTCACATTTTTCTTTTGTCACAGAACTGTTTAAAACATTCAAGATTATAAAAAAAAAAAAATTAAATTTCTGAAATATGTTGATTGTGGCCTGTGAATGTCTAACCTGGCTCAAAATACTTAGGTGTAACTGGGCAAAATGTATGGTTAGACAGTGAGACCATCAAACACTCTTTCTGCCTTTTCTCAGGCTAGGATGAACCGATTTCTAAAACATTTTTCCACATTTATACTACATGGGATCTCAGAGTTCAATACACCTTCATATTCCCACTGGTGAAGTAGGCTTTTAAGATGATACCAGGTTTTGTGATGATAAGGCTTTTTTGTAGAGCAAATATCACTGGATTTAGCAATAGAAATATGTGCTGCCCTTCCAACAGGCACATAGTTATAGACAATAATTAAAACTATATCGAAAATCCAAAATGTCCTGTAACAGAAAGTGACAGTAAGTAAAGCAGGTTGACTTCTCACTTCTTCACCACTTGAACTTTGTTGATCTTTTTGGTTTCACTGTAAGAAGAGAAAAAGACAAAATTAAAATTGAAATTAATCACAGGTTGCGTTCCGAATCGCATACTTTCTACTATATAGTATGGTAGAAAAAAGATTTAGGATGTCCCGATTCTTGTGGCCAGATTTAGGATGGTTAGAAGTACCCGGATGTCCTACTTCATGCGGCCAAGATTGTTAGTGTTGAAAACTGCATCCTATTTGGGCGATTCTGACCCACAATCCAGTACGCACGTGAAGTGACGTCACATCGACGAAGTCTCCATATGAAAACAAACGGGGATGCGACGGATATAAAAGCAAGAGGCAAGATCAAGGCGCAATGTTATGATGAAATAAGAGAGTAAAAGTATGTCCCAATAGTATGCCTACTGCATCCTAACTAGATTCTTTTTATCGTCGGATGTAGCATGTAGAATAGAAAAAAGAAAGAGTATGAGATTCGGAACGCAACCATAGTTTCTATATTACAGAACGTGCAAATGTATGAGAGAGTGTTACGTAAACATTAAAAAGGTGCTACGAGGAACTTTTAAATATTTTTTCACTGAAAAAGCAAGACAAACAAGTACAAACACATTTAGGCTATTTAATTTATGCAATGGAGGAAAAAAAATATTAATTTAATTTTTTTTTTAAATACGAAAAACAGCGTTATGTTGGTGTAATATAATTTTCCGTTTCGGCCAAGAATGATCATTTTGGGACTTTCTTATTTCGACATATAAAAATGTGTTCTGATGAATTTTTTAAAACCAAAAAAATGTGTGTTTCTCTACAAGTCAGTGAATCATATTGATTACTATCACATGTATTTATCATTGTGTTAAATAAAGCAACAGTGAAGTTATTAAAGACATGTCTGATTTTTTTTTTTTAACCTTTATTCATACAGGTAAATCCCATTGAGACCGAATACTCTTTTTCAAGGGAGACCTGTTTTCCTTTCCCACGTTACCATTCACACACACATTCATACACTGATAGCAGCAGGCTAACTATCGACATTCACACAAGGCAAGGTGGGTGAAGTGTCTTGCCCAAGGACACAACAACCATGACACAGGTGGCAGTGCGGGGATCGAACCTCCAACCCTTTGATCATCAGCCGACCCGCTCTACCACCTGAGACACAGTCGCCCTGTGTCATGATGCTTACATTCGGGAGCGAAATCGACCGCAGACATTTGATGGATCTTAGTCGCCTCTCTCTCTTCTTCTTTCCTCGCGTCAACTGATGAAAGATTAAAGTTATTGAGAGTTAATTCAACATATATTTAAGATAACAAGGGGTGGCTCATGGTGTAGTGGTTAGAGCCCCCCCCTCCCCCTCCATAGAGTCTCAGTCTCAGTCCTCTTCACAGCAGACCCGGGTTAGAATCCAGCCCGGGTCGTTCTCTGCATGTACATTCCCCTCTCTGACACATTTCATCTCTGTCTCTACAAAACTGTCTAATACAAGCAAAATTATGATGATAGAATTATTCAATACTAAGAATTACATGTAGAGTAAATAATATGTTGTGTAAACCAACTGCAGGCTCTGTGAATGTAAACAAATCCCCCTCCTCTGAAACTGCACAGTGACCCTTTAATTAAACGTTTCAATAGACATCTACCTGTGATGTTGAGCCTCTCCACAGTCCTGGCTTTGAGTGACAGTTTAGTGACTTTGGAGTATCGCGATGCGTTCGAGGTCCGGACTCGCTGCTCGTTAAGTCCAGCTCCACCTGCCGATGACGTCGAGATTTGGACGCCTAAAACACACACAGTATATAAAACACATAAACATACAATATTAAATGTATTAAATATGATTTTTTTTTTCTTTTTCTGTTGCATTTTTATGATGAAAAAATTGTAGATTTAAGTTCAGAGTTGATACAGCTTTTTAAGTGTAAAGTTCCAGGACTTTTCCAAGTACATTCAAGAAGAAAAAAAAGTTCAACTTTCATTGAAGGTATTTAATGGTAAATGGACTCCACTTATACAGCTCTTTTCCCTGGTTTTTCACAGACTCAAAGCGCTTTACATTGTTTTGTACACATTCACCCATTCACACACACATTCATACACCGATAGCAGCAGCAGCTACCACGCAGGGTGCAAGCTAACTATCAGGAGACATTTAGGGTTCAGTGTCTCTTTGCCCAGGGACACTTGGACATGTGGCGGGGAGACGGGGGATCGAACCACCGACCCTGTAACCCAGTGGACGACCGAACCGCCCAACACACTTCACCACAGCCGCCCCTGTAATGTAAACAGAGGTTGCGTTCCGAATCGCATACTTTCTACTATATAGTATGTAGAAAAAAGATTTAGGATGTCCCGATTCTTGTGGACAGATTTAGGATGGTTAGAAGTACCCGATGTCCTACTTCATGCGGCCAAGATTGTTAGTGTTGAAAAGTGCATCCTATTTGGGCGATTCTGACCCACAATCCAGTGCGCACGTGAAGTGGCGTAACATCGACGAAGCCTCCATATGAAAACAAACAGGGATGCGACGGATATAAAAGCAAGAGGCAAGATCAAGGCGCAATGTTATGATGAAATAAAAGAGAAAAGTATGTCCCAATAGTATGCCTGCCTACTGCATCCTAACTAGATTCTTTTTATCGTTGGATGTAGTATGTAGAATAGAAAAAAGAAAGAGTATGCGATTTGGAACGCAACCTAAATGTATAACTTGAGATACAAACCTCGGTCGCCTCTCCGTAGGCTCTGGACTTGATGGAAGCGAGTCTGTCGGCTCTTTGTGAACACTGAGGAAACAGAGGAGGCAGTTAATGCACAGCGCCACCTTCTGGACAAACTTCATATTACATCTTTAGAAGAAAAGTACAGGTGAAAAGGTGAAGGTTTGAATTTAAAAAGGTGCTATGAGGATCTTTCAGTTTGTGTTAATTCTTGCGCCCCCCTTTGGACAAAAGCGGTAGTGTTTTTTACTACGCCAGCTGTTGTTCCTGGGTGAGCGTATACCCCATGACAAAGGCATTAAGAAAAACTATATAACAATAGCATTCTTTGCACTGATGGTCTCGTTTGCTGTTACATGTAATCTATGATCATCAGAGGAAAAATTAGACTGTTTCAGAAAAATTTAAAAGTTCCTTTCCAGTACGGACGAGTTTAAGGGCTAGGTTGAGGTGGGGGGGGGGGGGGGGGGGGGAATAAATAAAAATGTAACTCACTTCCTCTTGAGATGTCCCTTCACCACTGTCGTCCTTTTGTTCTTTCCCTTCATGCCCATCCTGAAAACATGGACAGAGGACAAACGAAAGGTTAAAGGAATACTTCACCCACACGGAACCGGTGTGATTTTGACAACAAGGGTTCTCCAGAATCACTGACTACATCTTTTTTTTTTTTTTTGGCATTTTTATGCTTTATTGATAGTGTAGAGACAGAGTTGAAATGGGGCAGAGAGGGGAGTGACATGCAGAGATAACTCACCCTGTTCTGCTGCCACTGGTAGAAGCTGACCACGGTCTCTCTGAGCTCAGGAACCAGATCTCTACGAGTCAGAGCGACAAACGAGGGATCGGCCGACGCACACGTCTTCAGCTTATCGTACAGCTCATGGATGTTTGACAACTCCTGAAACAAGACAAGACAGCACGAAGGAATAAGAAATACTACACAATGTCCTTTAAAGTTAGGTTAGTTAAATACTGAGATTAATAGTATGATACACATTTAAAAATAAAAATAAATACTTGTTTAAAAATAAAAAAAATTATCAATTTGTCATGGTATATTTTGAGAAAAAAGTTGAAAATGTCCCCGGTTTTTAAACAGTATTAAAATAAATCAGAATTCACCATAAAATAAATAAATATGCATAAGTAAGTAAACATAAAAAATAAACAAAAAACATACGGGAGATCTCATGGTAAAAACAAATAATGTATATAAAAGCATGCAGCGTCCTTGTTAAAATGGCCCAGGTATATTACCAGGTATATATACCTCAATTGGTCTCTCGAGGATAAATAAAAGTTAAATAAATAAATGAATATACTGTATATAAATGGACTAACCTCCAGTAGTTCTATGTTGATGAGCTCTTGTGGTCTTGAGGCTCGCTCCATGAAGTCTTCACACAACACAGAGCGCTCCACTTTACGCTTCTTCTGAAACATCAGCTGGAGGGAGAGAGAGGGGAAGAGTGTTAAAGCAGCTCCGAGGAACTTTCAGCGTTTGTTAATTCTAGCGCCCCCTTTGGACAAAAGCGGTAGTGTTTTTACCACGCCAGTTGATTATAAATTATATATAAAAGGTGTTGACATAATCTAAGCAGCGTACCTGTTTCTGCATGGCGGTGAAGAGGAAGGCTTTGTCGGACATCATTTTTCTGAACACGTAGATGACGTCGAGGTGTTGGGCGTCCATTGCGTCTTTCTCAAACTTCTGCACGTGGCTCCAGTCCTTGAATGAATGAATGAATGATTTTATTTGACCATTTTGATATAAAAACATGAACAGCATTCTGTCACACATTAAAATACATAAAATAGCCAGGGAGGGATAGACACAAAAAAGCCCGAAGGCTTATTTCCATTGTGGTCCCTGTACACAAAAACATACACAAAATATACACATACATAAAAATCACACACACAACAATGACCCCCACTAAGGCAAGCCTAATTATTTTTTTAGGGCCTTTTTAAAATTGCCCAAACTCCCGACCATCTTGAGTGCTCCCGGTAACCTGTTCCACAGTGCAGCACCCGTATAAAAAAAGGAACCCTTTCCCATGTTGGTCCTCACCCTTGGTGGTACAAAATCAGTGGTGCAACCCCTAGTGGCATGTGTGTGAACTTCACTTACACGATTAAAATAGTTTCTAAAATATTTGGGAACATCAACCCATCAAACCTTCAGAGAGACGCGTATGGCCTCGGGGGGCTCGGCCAGCTGACTGTGGATCAGCGCGTGAAGCAGGTAAAGGCCTCCGACGCGGATCTGGAAACTGAACGGAGGGAGGAAGAAAACACACGCCTGGTCCAGGATCAGCCGGGTGAACGATCGCTGCTCAAACCTCGTGGTGCCGCTGCAGAAATAAACAAGAGGAGAAGGAGAAGAAGATGTAGTTTGAAGATTTAGTTGTACTCATTATTATTGGTGATGGAATTATACATAAGTTTGATTGTTTCACACTTTACTTTAGTATTACCATGTAATCACCTGGTCAATGATCAAATTCCTTCGTGATTTTCTCTACTTATGACATCTATTGCAGTATGTCCGTCCTGGGAGAGGGATCCCTTACTCTGTCGACTCTCCCTGAGATTTCTCAATTTTTTTTATTCCCGGTAAAGGGTTTTTACTGGGAGTTTTTTCTCAGCCGAGCTAAGGGTGTAAGGGCAGAGGGTGTCATACTGTATGGAATGTAAAGCCCACTGAGGCAAATGTCTATTTGTGATATTGGGCTATACAAATAAAACTGATTTGATTTGATTGTTTCAGGTATAAAATAAATCACAATTATGAGGATACAATGTACCACTGCAGAAATAACAACGATAGAAGAAGAAGAGTTAGGCTGTGTTGTAAAAATATATAAAACATAATAATATTTAGATATTTTATATCAATATAAAACATATATCCCTACATTTTAACGTTTATTAGTAGCCTAGTACCTATTTGTGTAGATATAAAGATAAACATTAAAATAAAAGCAAAATAACAAGGGAAGAAGAAGAAGAAAATAAATAAATAAAAGTATGAGGAAGTTAGTTTGAAGGTTCAGCCCTGTATTCTAACATTATTGATGAAAATATATTTAAACTGGTTTGTTTCGACATATAAAACAATAAATCACAATGATTTAAAATGTATTTAATTTAAAGAAAAATTGCAGTATGTCCCTATACATAAATCTCTCTCTCTCTCTCTCTCTCTCTCTCTCTCTCTCTCTCTAAATATATATAATTTAACATAAATTAGAATACTGCACTGTCGTCTGTACACACCATGTAGGCTACATTTGTAAAAACATACAACAAAAAATGTAGCGTAAGTAAACTGTTAAACTGTAAAGTGGCAACAGAATTAGATAGATAGATAGATAGATATTTATTTGTCATTGCACCATTACAGAACAACGAAATTGCATTCCAGTTCACACCCCACCAAGAAACATATAAGACAGTCATTCATCATTCGTCTTGTGGTCTGACTCGACTCCTATATCAGACAGTAGCCTAAACAACATGAATGGGATATATCATATAAATGTTCTTTATAGAGGTCCAAACTCACTAGAATATCTGAGAGAAGTTCATTTCTTTCCAGATGTCGGTGAATATCTGGAGTCGCACCGAGTCGGTTTTCTGGAAGCGACCGAGCAGCTCCTCGCAATCCGCCTTCACCTGCTTGCGACAGAAATCCATCTCCGCGCTGAAAACTACAAACCTAATAATCAAACTACAACTCAAACCCTCCAAACTAACACCTTAAATACATTAAAAAACGCTTAAAATGAACGTAAAACATTTAAAATAAGGTTTAAAAGCTTGAAACTAGAGCATGTTCCAGCTGAACAAGCTTCTCACTGAGCTGAAATTACGATGTAAACAACACACGGCGCTACAACGACTGGCGACGGTTTATGGCGTCATCAAGTGGCGAGCTCATGATGCCTTCACGTACCGTTCTGGTTTACAGCAACAAATTAAAAAATAAAAATACCTTCATATCCTTTACCAATTTAGACATATTATCTTAAAGTTGCCTGTTACTCTACCTGTAACTGTTTTAATTAGGCTAATATTGTATTGTACTTTCACCCATTTAATTTTAATTGCAGCTATTCTACATCGCTGTCTAAATGTTTCAATTGTTTGTTTGTTTTACTCTCGAGTATAAATAAAGGTTAAATGAAAAATTAAATTAAATGTTTAGCCGCTAAATACCGATATCTACTTTTGAACAAAGTGTATATAAAAAAAACAGATTATAAAAACAGACAAAAATATAAATAAAATAGCTCTAGGTCCCATCTGTCTGTCGTACAGCAAGTGTCCGTGAACGCACCACTCGGATATCCGTGAGTGACGTGTATCCGGCGCATACGGAAGTAAACAAATCTCCAGCTGACGTGGAGCAGAGAGCGGACTTTACCTGCGCTAAATCCACCTGTTTAGATCAACATTTCCACCTTTTCTGCTATTCTGGGTTCATTTTTCACGTTATAGACAGTATTATTATCATTTAAACTCTCGCGAGAACTCATAAACACCCTCTTAATCCAAGTAACCATGGCGGCAGCTGAGGAAGACGCTAGCAGACCGTTCGCAGGTCTTTCGGATGTATTTATCTCGGAGGATATCCCCGTGGAGGGCGACATAAACGTGCCCATGGGGAGTGCCTCTAAGCGGGGTGGGGAAGATGAGTTTTCGACCCTGGACGAGCCGGTGAAAGAGACCATTTTGAGGGACCTGCGAGCCGTGGGGAATAAGTTCGTGCACGTGTTGTATCCCAAACGCAGCTCGGCTCTGCTGAGGGACTGGGACCTGTGGGGCCCGCTGCTGCTCTGCGTCACACTGGCGCTCCTACTGCAGGGAGGGGCGGCCGATAGCGACGATCAGGGGGGCCCGCAGTTCGCTGAGGTATGGGGGGGGGGGGGGGGGCCTTCAATTATATATTTACTGTAATTTATTTAAAGGTGCAGTGTGTAATATGACATCATCAAGAAAGTTCTACAAAGTTCTAGAATGCAACGCTCCCTGGGTAACCCCACCCCTTTAGAATAATAACAGAAGCTACAGTGGCCTTCAAGGACAAGAACAATTCTACATTTTAAACAATGCACCTGATGACATTCCAACTATGACACTTTCAAGATGGCTGCACTAGGCCTTGGTCCAAGATATGCAGAAATATGGACATATATGAGACCCTTTCTAAAGGGAAAAAAAATAATTAAAAATATTTTTTTCAGCTATTATGCACTAAATTAAATGTACTTATGGATATTATAATTACTTTCTACAAAATCTGCTAGGAAATAAAACCCAAAATTCTACACACTGCAGGTTTAATGAGAGAGTCACTAAGAGAGTCACTTTTAGGCCTCAACTGGCCAAGTTGTTGTCTGTTACAGTAGTGTAAACTTTGGCAAAGTGGGACAGGTTTGGAATTTCAAGTTTTATGTCCCCCATATAACAACAAAACACATATTTTGTAATACTATACTAAGGTTAATTTTTAAACAATTTAAAAATTAAAATGGAGAATGCTCGCTGTCAAAATCTTTGTTTGCCTTCTTCTGCTCTGGAAATTGACATGTTGGCTACAGTGGGCTGGGTCCCCATTGTTTACATATCAGTTTACAGAGCCTAGGCTGTGTAATTAACACTAGAAGACAGACAGGTTGTGGACCGTGAGGAGATATTAACTGATTTTGAAAAAAAGTGATTTTGACAACAAGCGTTCTCCAGAATCACTTGATAAAATGCGTTTTTTTTAAAAATTGCATTTTATCATCAATTGTTATGTTTATAATTTGTGAACACACTAATATAATTTGAACTTTTTGAATCCAACAGAAACCATGTAAACCCTTTGTAGAATAGGATTTTAGCTTTAACAACTCACTAAAACCATTTAAAAAATAATCTTTCTTGGCATTCAGTCTGTGGAAAACAAAGGAAGAATTTCACTGTATGACTGAGAACATGTTTCTTATTGTGCATATGACAATACACACTTTGAATCTTAAAAAAATATACAGTATCTCACAAAAGTGAGTACACCCCTCACATTTCTTCACATTTTTCTTTATATCTTTCCATGGGACAACACTGAATAAATGACACTTTGATACAATGTAAAGTAGTCAGTGTACAGCTTGTATAACAGTGTAAATTTACTGTCCCCTCAAAATAACTCGACACACAGCCATTAATGTCTAAACTGCTGACAACAAAAGTGAGTACACCCCTTAGAAAAAATTTACAAATTGGGCCCAAAGTGTAAATATTTTGTGTGGCCACCATTATTTTCCAGCACTGCCTTAACCCTCTTGGACATGGAGTTCACTAGAGCTTCACAGGTTGCAACTGGAACCCTCTTCCACCCATTTATGACAGCATCACAGAGCTTGTGGATATTAAAGACCTTGCGCTCCTCCACCTTCCGTTTGAGGATGCCCCAAAGATGCTCAATAGGGTTTAGGTCTGGAGACATGCTTGGCCAGGCCATAACCTTTACCCTCAGCTTTTTTAGCAAGCCACTGGTCGTCTTGGAGGTGTGTTTGGGGTCGTTATCATGTTGCAATACCACCCTGCGGCCCAGTTTACGAAGGTTGAGTGCACATGGTCAGCGTCGTACACAGAGGTTGGCTTTGGAAAATAGACGTATGAGTGCTGCCAGCATTGCTGAAGGGCTTGAAGGGGTGGGAGGTCAACCTGTCAGTGCTCAGACCATACGCCGCACTCTGCATCATACTGGTCTGCATGGCTGTCATCCCAGAAGGAAGCCTATTCTAAAGATGATACACAAGAAACCCCACAAAAAGTTTGCTGAAGACAAACCGACTACGGACATGGATTACTGCAACCATGTCCTGTGGTCTGATGAGACCAAAATACATTTATTTGGTTCAGATGGTGTTAAGAGTGTGGGGCGGCAACCAGGTGAGGAGTACAAAGACAAGTGTGTCTTGCCTAGAGTCAAGCATGGTGGTTGGAGTGTCATGGTCTGGGGCTGCATGAGTGCTGCCAGCACTGGGGATCTACAGTTCATTGAATTCTAACGTGTACTGTGACATACTGAAGCAGAGCATGATCCCCTCCCTTCATAAACTGGGCCGCAGGGCAGTACTGCAACATGATAACGACCCCAAACACCCCTCCGAACGACCACTGGCTTGCTAAAGAAGCTGAGGGTAAAGGTTATGGACTGGCCAAGCATGTCTCCAGTCTTAAACCCTATTGAGCATCTTTGGGGCATCCTCAAACGGGAGATGGAGGAGCGCAAGGACTCTAATATCCACCAGCTCCTTGATGTCGTCATGAATGGGTAGAAGAGGGTTCCAGTTGCAACCTGTGAAGCTCTAGTGAACTACATGCCCAAGAGGGTTAAGGCAGTGCTAGAAAATAATGATGGCAAAACAAAATATTGACACTTTGGGCCCAATTTGGACATTTTTTCTTAGGGGTGTACTCACTTTTGTTGCCAGCAGTTTAGACATTAATGGCTGTGTGTCGAGTTATTTTGAGGGGACAGTAAATTTACACTGTTATACAAGCTGTACACTGACTACTTGACATTGTATCAAAGTGTCATTTATTCAGTGTTGTCGCATGGAAAGATATAATGAAATATTTGAAGAAATGTTAGGGGTGTACTCACTTTTGTGAGATACTGTATATATTTGTTTTCTTCCCCCTTTCCAGGTCTTTGTGATTAATTTTTTTTTACATTTTATCATCAATGGTTATGTTTAAAATGTATGTACACTCTAATATAATTTGAACTTTTTGAATCCAACAGAAACTATGTAAACCTTTTGTAGTCTAGTCTTTTACCTGTAAAGAATAAATAAGTATTCTTATGTCTACCATGTTGTTACAAAAGCTACATTTCTCATCTCAACACTAACATTTTAAAACCTATTTTTATTCCCTTTCTCTAGGTCTTTGTGATCATCTGGTTTGGCTCCATCATCATCACCCTGAACTCGAAGCTTTTGGGCGGAACCATTTCCTTCTTCCAGTCGCTGTGTGTCCTTGGTTACTGCATCATGCCCCTCACTGTCGCCATGGTAGTGTGTCGGATCGTGCTATTGGGCGGCCCCGGTCCAATCAGCTTTGCCGTTCGCCTGATAGTCGTGACGGCCTCTTTCGGTTGGTCGACGTTCGCTTCCACCGCATTCCTCGCCGACAGCCAACCGCCAAACCGAAAGGCGCTAGTCGTGTATCCCGTGTTCCTGTTCTACTTTGTCATTGGCTGGATCGTACTCACGTTTTCACCCTCGCAGTAGTAGAAGAAGAAGAAAAAAGAGAGAAAAAAAAATTATTCAAGGAGGATTTTTTTGAGTTGAATTTATTGACACAGATGATCCGAGGTTGTTGAGAGAAAAAGACACCGGTATCTGCCTTTTTGTACAGAGATGAATTGGACTGGAGTGACATAGGTGTGTTTTTTATGGGGCCTCTGACATAGTATGTAAGCCCTGTTTCCATTGGGTAGCACAGTTCGGTATGGAATGGTTCAGTTCGAAAGGGGCAAGGTAACCCTAGATCAGGCTTCGTTTTATTAGATTTTTTTTTTTTAGTTTGGAGAGACAGAGATGAAATGGGGGCAGAGAGAGGGGGAATGACATGCAGAGAACGACCCGGGCTGGATTCTAACCCGGGTCTGCTGTGAAGAGGACTGAGGACCAACTTTTTGATAGCCGAAAACTACAGTATAACAAATAACTGCATACCTACCGAACCGAACTGTGCCGCTCAATGGAAACAGGGCTTAAGACTCGAGAGGCACCAGAATATTTTCACTCTTTCAGGAGAAGTGAAGGATCGTTCTCGGACTGAGTGAAAATCGAATGGACGGACACTGTGCTACACATGTACATGAATGTTGGAACTACCAGGGCTACAATTATTATTATTATTATTATTTTAAAGGTGCACTATGTAACTGTTGGTTGTGTCAGAGAAGTGAAACATTTTCTAAGGTATATTCTCATAACTGAATAAACAAACTTTCCTCACAGGGAAAATGTGATCCCTGGAACACTGTTTTGTTACTGTTTCACTGTTGTTGTTGTTGTTTACAGCAGCAGGGCCCACAGTTTGGTTTACTAACATATTCTAGTCTTACATTTGGTTCCAGGTTCCTCAAAATAATTTAGTTTTGATTTATGATGATAGAATTATTCAATACTAATAATTATATGTAGAGGAAACATGTTTAGTTAACTAACTGCAGGCTCTGTGAATGTAAACAAACCCCCCCTCCTCTGAAACTACACAGTGCACCTTTAATCCCTTTTCCTCTTGGTCTCTCTGGGAGTGTTTGAAACCTTGTACAGTCTTGACACTGTTCCAAAAAAAATATCTCGTCATTTTGTTTTCACTTTTTACATTCTATATATTTTTTGTTAGTCACTAAACAGATGCTTTTTATGCAGCTTAGACTTAACAAACCATGACTGTCGAACTGTTGGCTAAACTGGCTGTACTTTTCAACATGTTTCTTTTAGTATTTTTGGTCAATTTCATGTTGTTTGATTAGACAGTGGACAGTAGTAGATGATGGGAAATGAGAGGGAACAGATATTGGGTTCATCCAGATTCGAAAACAGGCGAATACAACTTGAGGGAACAACCCCAACAACCCAGCACAGCAAAACAAGTGTTTTTCATCAGAAAGCATTTTGTCTGAGGATATTGTCTTGAGGGTTGGTGTGTTGGTATGTGAGGCCATTATACTGAAGAGCTCCTGTCTTCTGGATGCAAGAAGATGCATTTTCCCACAAAAATTAAGGGTTTATTTTCTTCATTAAGCCTATGCACTTTTTTTAAAAGAAAGTTGAAGTATCATTTAAAAAATCGACATTTCAAAATTTAAGTTGATTTTTTTGGACAACATTAAACATTGCATATTGCTTCAGGATGCTTATGTGTTCCCCATCCACACTACATAGCGACTAATACTATCAATACAACCATTACAATGCAGTGTTAGGATTAACAGGACAGCTGGGCCAAGGGAAGACCTGAGGGAAGAAAAACCTCATTCATTATATTATAATAGCGATTTTATAATGATAGAACGCCGGTTCCGTATGGGTGAACTATTCCTTTAACAGCAGTAGAAATGGACGCAGGAGGTTGAGGGGAAAAAGTGATTTAGCTAAATATAACAATCGCTAAACTCCACAGACTGATGCTACTTGTTATTTTTGTTCCTAACTCTCTCTGAGCCTAATAATTCTATGTGATGAGCTCTTGCTAACCTGCATGTTGTCCCCACAACTCTCCTGTCTGTATATACAAAAGAAAACCTGTTCTGGATAATCTACCCAAAACACTGGGGCTATTTTTCAGTTGTTGATTAATTTTAATTTATCTGTATTATTCATTTACGTCAACAAATGGGAAAAGATTAAAATATATTTGATCAGCTGTGATTGTGTGTTTTTTTATTTCTACTAGCATGTTTCACTATTTCGGTCACTTTTTCAGATTTTTCAAGAGGTCATAATGAAAATAAATAGAAGTTTGATATTAAAGATGCTACAAGGAACTTTTTAAATATTTCTGAAACAGTCTAATTTTTCCTCTGATGATCATAAATTACATGTAACAGCAAACGAGACCATCAGTGCAAAGAATGCTATTTTTATATAGTTTTTCTTAATGCCTTTGTCATGGGTATATACACTCACCCAGGAACAACAGCTGGCGTAGTAAAAGCACTACCGCTCCTATTTAAACCCCTCAGAAAACTGACAGCTCTACTTAGATGCAAGTTCATCAATTCATGGCTTAAAATCCTGAGCTGTGGAACTTTCAGCAGACATTCGTAGCTGTAAGCCACGTAACGTTCCTAACGGTTGGGAGTGTGTGCGACGTGTGGATATGGCACGAAGAAGGAATTTTTTTTTGATTGGCGGGCCGAATTGATTCAAATCGGCCTAATTGATTCGCGGGCCAGATTAAAAATAGAAACAGGACAGGGGCGCTCCGGTGGTGTAGTGGATAGAGCGCGTACCATATTGGCTCCGGCCTTCGTTGCAGTGGTCGCGGGTTCAAATCCGACCCGTGGACCTTTACTGCATGTCATCCCCCCTCTCTCTCTCTCTCTTTCTCTCTCTCTCTCTCTCTCTCTCTCTGTCTCTCTCTCTCTCTGTCTCCCCATTTCAACTCTGTACTGTCTAATAAAGCTTGAAAATGCCAAAAAATAAAAATTGAAACGGGACGGCCTGAGTTTGGCCTTGAGTTTGACTCTCCTCCCCTGATATTCTCTCCTCTGACAAACCCAAAGTTACACAATGCACCTTTAACATTTAAAAAAAGCAAAAAAAGGATATTGATTCCAGACAGTGTTAAGTCCACATATTGAGCAGTGTCTGCCAGATATTGTGGAATGCCAGACTGAAGGAGCTGATAGCACCGAGCATAGCAGTCACTTCCACACACGTGGCGGTAATGGCCACACCCGTCGTGGAAATTTCGCGACACACGGCGGTTATCTCGCTGCAATAGAGTATTTGTATGAATTATTAAATGATATGACAACTGTTTTGAATGTTCTGAGGTATATAATAAACACTAACTCACTTCATTTTCCCTCAATTTTTCATTTTTTTCCTCTTTTTCTCTATTTTTCCTCTTCCCCCTTCTTTCTCCTTTCTTCCAATTTTTTTTTTTTTTTTTGTGAAAACATAACTTGTTTATTGTATTTCCATGCTTTTCATTTTGTTTTGTACAGTGCTGTGAAAAAGTATTTGCCCCTTACTGAATTATTCAGTTTTTGCTTGTTTGTCACACTTATTTGTCTCAGATCATCAAATAATTCATAATTTAAGACAAAGACAACTCAATGGAAATCAGAATACAGATTTTGAATATTCAATCTTTTTATTGGATGTAAAGAGTTATTCAGAACCTATTTCACCCATGTGAAAAAGTATTTGCCCCCTAAACCTAATAACTGGTTGTGCCACCCTTGGCCGCAACAACTGCAACCAAACGTCTGCGATAACTGGCAATGAGTCTTTTACATCGCTCTGGTGAAATTGTGGCCCACTCTTCTTTGCAGAATTGTTTTAATTTGGCCACATTGGAGGGTTTTCAAACATGAACTACCTGTTTGAGGTCACGCCACAACATCTCAATCGGATTTAAGTCCGGACTTTGACTAGGTCACTCTAAAACTTTTATTTTGTTTTTTCTGAGCCATTCAGAGGTGGACTTGCTGGTGTGTTTGGGATCATTGTCCTGCTGCATCACCCAAGTGCACTTGAGCTTGAGGTGACGAACTGATGGCCGGACATTCTCCTTCATGATGTTCTGATAGAGAGCAGAATTCATAGTTCCATCGATTATGGCAAGTTGTCCAGGTCCTGAAGCAGCAAAGCAGCCCCAGACCATCACACCACCACCACCATGTTTGACTGTTGGTATGATGTTCTTATGGTAGAATGCTGTGTTAGCTTTACGCCAGATGTAACGGGAACCACAGCTTCCAAAAAGTTCCACTTTTGACTCGTCAGTCCATAGCATATTTTCCCAAATGTTTTGGGGATCATCAAGATGTTTTTTGGCAAATGTGAGACGAGCCTTTGTGTTCTTTTTGGTCAGCAGAGGCTTTCTCCTTGGAACTCTCCCATGGATCCCATTTTTGCCAAGTGTCTTTCTTATGGTGGAATCATGAACACTGACCTTAACTGAGGCAAGTGAGGCCTGCAGTTCTTTAGATGTTAGTCTGGGTTCTTTTGTGACCTCCTGGATGAGTCATCAATGAGCTCTTGGAGGTATTTTGGTAGGCCGGCCACTCCTGGGAAGGTTCACCACTGTTCCAAGTTTTCTCCATTTGTTGATAATGGCTCTCACTGTGGTTCGCTGGAGTCCCAAAGCCTTAGAAATTGATTTGTAACCCTTTCCAGACTTATAGATAACAATGACTTTGTTTCTCATCTGTTCTTGAATTTATTTTGATCGTGGCATCATGTGCTGCTTTTTGAGATCTTTTAGTAAACTTCACTGTGTCAGACAGGTTCTATTTAAGTGATTTCTAGATTCTACAGGTCTGGCAGTAATCAGGCCTGGGTGTGGTCACAAAATTGAACTCACCTTTCCAAAATATGTGGTCAATCGATTGATTTATTAAGGGGGGGCAAATACTTTTTCACACAGGGCCAGGTACGTTTGGATAGATTTTTACACTTAATAAATGAAATCATCATTTAAAAACTGCATTTCGTATTTACTCAGGTTATTTTTGATTCAAATAAAAATATGTTTGATGATCTGAAACATCAAAAAATGAAAAATATGAAAAAATGTAAGAAATCGGGAAGGGGGCTGTTAACGAAATCTAATTATCTATGATTGTATAACATATTAATGCTCATTCTATTCACCTATTCACCTCACATTGAACTCAAACACTGTGGTAAACATGTTTTTCTTAAAACTGCCTTGTCACACATTTTCATGTGAAACACACAGCACATTCTGTTCAAGGACTTATTGCACTTATCAGTGCAATTGTATCATCTCCCTTGCAAGACCTGGACACACAAACAAGTGTGTATACGCCTATTTTTTGGACCATATAATCTCTGTACACTGTTCATTCGATGTCTCAATCCATGTATGCTTGACAATGTAAGACGTGATGCATTGATTGATTCCCTTGTATGCTGTTACAAGTAAACTTCACCTGCTTTTGAAAAAGCCTGACTCAAATACTTTTATTCAAACACTTAGGTAGTTTGATGAAATAATTCTAGTATCAGGGGCAAATACTTTTTCACAGCACTGTATGTTTGATATGTCTGAAATAAATTGAATCAAATCAAATCAATTCCCCCCACCTTGATAGAATATTGTTCCCCAGCTTAAGCGCTGTCACTCAGCAACTCAACAATGTTACTCTTGGAAACATCCTTTTTTGGGGACAGATGTAGAGAGTGAGACGGGCTGGTTATAAAGCACTCTGTACAGCAGTAGGTTTCACTCAGGGTGTGGGTGTACACATAGGCTTCAGCAGAGAAAAAAGGCTTTATTATGGGACTCGGTACAAGGGTCCAAGGGTAGTTTTTACACACTTTTAACCTACTTTTAATCTACTTTTAACCCAGTTTTTACAGACTTTCGACCCAGTTTTGTTGGTGTTTAAGGAGCTCGAAAGGCCTGACGGGAGATATTTCCAAATGAGCGGTGACGTCAGATTGCAATTGGAAGTTAAATGCAATTTCTTTCAATTTTTAACAAATTATCTGCCCGATTACGCTTATTTTATTTTGATGGTTTTAAAGGGGCACTATGCAGATTCAGAGGAGGGGGATTTGTTTACTTTTTAAGAGCCTACAGTTAGTTTCTAGATGTCATTCTTAGTATTGAATAATTCTATCATCATAAATCAAGACAAGATTATTGTGAGGAACCTGGAACCAAACATAAGACTATAGCATATGTTTGTAAACCAAACTGTGGGCCCTGCTGCTGTAAACAACAACAACAGTGAAACAGTAACTTTTCAGGAAGCTTTCTAACTTCAAACAGTGTTGCAGGGATCACATTTTCCTGTGAGGAAAGTTTGTTCATTAAAATATGAGAATATACCTCAGACAATATTCACTCCCATAACACACCCAAAGTTACATAGTGCACCTTTAAATGCAATTTCAATATTTCTTATGTCTTATTTTTAAATGCCTTTTCAGTCCCTTTAAAGCACTTTGAATGATAGCCTTGCGTGTCTGAAAAGTGCTTTAGAAATAAACTTGCCTTGGTGTGTTTTATTTTTAATATTCTGTCATGTGTCCTCACTGTTCTTGTTACTTCCTGCTTTCACTCAAACTCTCTGTGCAGTTCCATAGACTTTCCACCAGGTGTCACCCTCAGACTTTATTTTATTTTATTTTATTTTTATTTTATTTTATTTTATTTTATTTTATTTTATTTTATTTTATTTTATTTTATTTTATTTTATTTTATTTTATTTTATTTTATTTTGAAGTTTATTGATCAGGGACAAATACATTGTACATTGTTTTATATAAAATAGATTCCATGCATACAGGCTTCTAGTCTAGACTCATTTGCAACTCCTGTCCCTGGTTAGGCCTTTACTAAAAGTTACACACAAATAAAAATACTACAGAAGACATTGACTGTGTTCCGAATCTCTTACTCTTTATTTTTTCTATTTGGGAGACTGTGGCTCAGTTGGTAGAGTGGGTCGGCTGATGATCAAAGGGTTGGAAGTTCGATCCCGCCCTGCCACCTGTGTCATAGTTGTTGTGTCCTTGGGCAAGACACTTCACCCACCTTGCCTCGTGTGAATGTCGATAGTTAGCCTGCTATCGGTGTGTGAATGGTAACGTGGGAAAGGAAAACAGGTCTCCCTTGCAAAAGAGTCTTCGGTCTCAATGGGATTTACCTGTAGAAATAAAGGTTAAAAAAAAAAAAAAAAAAAAAAAAAAATACTACATCGGACACTAAAAATAATCTAGTTAGGATGCAGTAGGCATACTATTGGGACATACTTTTCTCTCTTATTTCATCATAACATTGCGCCTTGATCTTGCCTCTTGCTTTTATATCCGTCGCATCCCCGTTTGTTTTCATATGGAGGCTTCGTCGACGTGACATCACTTCACGTGCGCACTGGATTGTGGGTCAGAATTGCCCAAATAGGATGCGGTTTTCAACACTAACAATCTTGGCCGAATGTAGTAGGACATCCGGGTACTTCTAACCATCCTAAATCTGGCCACAAGAATCGGGACATACTAAATCTTTTTTCTACCAAACTAAATAGTAGAAAGTGTGCGATTCGGTTATATACATGCAAGCCTTGTCTCAAAGCTGACATACTGTAGACAGGGTATGGTGGAGTTCTGAGGTTCATCACTGGTTTAAAGCTATGGTGCGTAACTTCTGTCGCCCCCATGAGGAATTCTGAGTAATTACAACAACACTGTCGGTGCATCTACATGAGGTAAAGCCTTCAGTGATCGCACATGGATTTTATACCTTCTGCTGTACGTCCAGGTTTTATCTTAGCAGTAGAATCAACAACTGAAACATTTCTTGGGCTCTTCTTGGGGATTTCTCTGAGCTCCTGCACCAGTGTCGGGGGAGGGGGGGGGGGACATCAGTTTGTAAACGCTGCAACGATGCATTGTTTTCGTTTTAATAACGTTTTGCTTATGATTTATTGATCTCGGAAGTTCTAATCTGTCAGTATCTTTCCATCTACACGGCATTCCGGAACTGTCAAGTTCATTCTCGACATTTCGACTATATTCTTGAAAAGTCCTCCTTTCATTTTTATTCTCTCTACCGCTGCCCTAATACTCCGACACACACACACACACACACACACAATCACACACACACACAATCAACAATCACATCACACACACACATACACCACACACATACACACACACACACACACACAATACAACACACACACAACACACACCAAATACACACACAACACACACACACACACACACACACACACACCACACCACACACACACACACACACACACACACACACACACACACACACAACACACACACACACGACACACAATCACACACACACACACACACACACACACACACACAATCCACACACACACACAATACACACACACACACACAACACACACACACAACACACACACACACACACACACACACACACACACACACACACACACACACACACACACACACACACACACACACAATGCATACACATAAAAAAACAAACATCAAAGTTAGTCTCTGTAGTAGAAACCGGTTTAACCAGACGTCACCACTCATTTGCATATATCTCCCGTCATGCCCCTTCGAGCTCCTAAAACCTACCGAAACTGGGTCAAAAGTCGGTTAAAAACGTGTTAAAAGTTGTAAGTGTGTTTAAAGTGCCCCGTAGGCCTGTGCACCGAGCCCTTATTAAAGCAGGTTATGTTGGATTATTTGTTATAATTCACACCATGATTCAAACTGGTATTCTAAGCAGAGCCCTTTATAACACCAGGGTGTGCCTGTTTTCTATCAATTAGAGTTTGTTACAATGCCTCAAAGAATACTGTCAGTGCTCCACTACGTGACTGAAGTCATTACAGAAATATCATATCTGATTGCCGCAATTTCTCTCACATGTGGTGCCATAACCGCATTGTGTGGGAATATACCCGCCATGTATGATGCGATATCTACAATGACTCAGCACTTTCAAAATTAGCATGAGATCCTGAACCTAATCCTAACCTAATAAATAAATAAACTAAACTAAACTAAACTAAACCCAGAGCCGGCCCGAGGCAGGTCCCCCAGCAACTGGGTTTTTAGTTTGTGCGTTTGATTTTAACATCATATTATGCAAATGTGAGTTAACATACAAAAAATTGAATAAAATGTTTTGGTCTAGATAATTAATAGCCTAAAAATGTAATCAGTTCATCTGGGAGGAAATCCGAAATTATCTGATCATGTCACGTTCACATCCATGCACAAAAGATACAGTAGCTGGACAACAGAGTTCTTCTGCTTAGTTCCTCACACTGCATTTAAATGCATTCACTATGTTACAGAGAAATATGTCCCGTAAAAGAAAAAGAGCTCCAAGCCCAACCCAGAGGACCCTCCATAATATTTTATTTTATATTAATATTTTTATGGAAAATCCATGTGTCTTTCTTCAATAGCTTCTAATTCATCTGACCTAGTGTCTCCAAATTATTTGTTCACACAAAATTTCTCATATTTAGCCTCTTAATTTTCCTCTCAAAGTGCACCAGATTCATGCATTTCACTTTAAAAAGGTTAAAAAAATCTCCCGGGGGGCATACCCCCGGACCTCCCTAGGAGGTCTGAATCTCGGCTGTCTTTATTTTCGCACAGCCACACAGTGGAGGCACTAGCGGAAAACACTGGGTGTGTGAATGATATTTAACAAAGATCTATAGTTTCAGCAGCGCTAACATTGGAGAGGGGCCCCCTAATCATATTTCGCTTAGGGCCCCCTGAAGGCTTGGGCCGGCTCTGTCCTAACCTGATAATAAACGTTGAACATTCGTGACTGATCAATAACAACTGGTCAACACTCACTTTTTTTTTCTTTTTTATTCATTTCCTGGTTCAATATTTCCCCCTTCATCCACCAAAGAACCATCTATAAAAACACAACAAATAAACATTTATTTTTAGGGTGCTTAATAGATTAATTGTTATTAACATTTTTGTTTTAAAAAAGATGCAATTTATTGATAAGTAGTAGGTTTTGCCAAATTTGCAAATGTATTCAAAACATTTCTTAAAAAATAGTAAATTAAAAAAATATTAATTTAATGTAAGAAATCTACTGGCAAAGTGTTTGATGCTATCTACCTACAGTGTCTTTTGAAGTATTTTTTTTAAAGAGGTTTAATCTGTGTGCAATATTATTTTTTATTATGAGTAAATTGTATATACACAAACACCATTTTTAAAGGTGACTACAAATGTTGTGGGTTCGCCTCTGGTGTGCAGGGTCAGTGGTTCGATCCCCCGTCTCCCCGCCACATGTCGAAGTGTCCCTGGGCAAGACGCTGAACCCCGAATTGCTCCCAATAGTTAGCTTAGTTAACTTAGCACCCTAGTGCTAAGCCTACCCTGCGTGGTAGCTGCTGCTATCGGTGTATGGATGTGTGTGTGACTGGGTGAATGTGTACAAAACAATGTAAAGCGCTTTGGGTCTGTGACAAACGGATATAAAAGCGCTATATAAGTCCATTTACTTAGAATATTTTTCAGTCTCTAAAAAAGGTAGAAAAAAGAAGTGGCTTGAAACTTATTGATTTACCCAAATTGAATTATATATTGATTAAAACCCCCTTTCAATTTAATTTGAGTGATTTATTAAATTTTATTTTCTTAATTTCAATGTATTTCCTATTCTTATTGGGTTTTTTTTTTACAAGATGGGTGTTGTGATTTATTTCCTGCTTAGAATCACTACTAAAAGTTAATTTATGAAAAAAAAAAATGTATTTGAAAACATTGGAGAAAAAAGGATCTACCCACAGTCTCGTCTTAATAACAATTGACGTCATCATAGGGCGACGGCGGCTTCAGTGTCGCGTGCACAGCTAAGAGTGTACACATCTGTTAGCTGTTAACCGTAGCCGCTTATGATCAAAACTAATGCATTACCTAATGATTTAATGGCTTTATTTCGAATATAAAAAGGTTACTGTCGTGCAGTGGATGGTGGGTGTTACCGCATGCATAGCTGTTCTTCTCCCCGCGATCGGTGCTCCTTCGGCGGCCTGAGTTTCTGCGAATAGCCGCTAACGGTGGTGCTTTCATGGAGCATCTGCAGCGCCTTCCCCCGGAGGTTTGGGTCTATGTGTTCAGCTATCTGAACACAGATGACAAACACACGGTCCGGACAGTATGCAGGTTGGTTAATTTATTGTCTTTATTAATCAGTTGAAGGTTGAAGGTTAGAAAAAATAAAAAAAACTATATATGCGTTGAAATAAACCGTAGCAGTAAACTACGGAAGCCCTAAGCAGACAAGGAATCATACATTTTCCATGCGTTCCGAACCAGACACACACACACACACACACACACACACACACACACACACACACACACACACACACACACACACACACACACACACACACACACACACACACACACACACACACACACACACACACACACACACACACACACACACACACACACACACACACACACACACACACACAGCCTACTTTTTAACCTACTAAAGCAGGCTCATTTCCAAACTGCAAAATGCAATTGGATTTCAGTCATACTAAATAGTATATTGTGGCTATGGGAACGCAGGGTTAACTGATCTGTTTTGAATATTAAAACCCCATTAATATGTGCTTAAACCTGCAGTGTGTAGAATTTTGGGTTTTATTTCCTAGCAGATTTTGTAGAAAGTAATTATAATATCCATAAGTACATTTAATTTAGTGCATAATAGCTGAAAAAAATGTTTTGAATTATTTATTTTTTCCTTAGAAAGGGTCTCATATATGTCCATATTTCTGCATATTTTGGACCAAGGCCTAGTGCCGCCATCTTGAAAGTGTCATAGTTGGAATGTTATCAGGTGCATTGTTTAAAATTTAGAATTGTTCTTGTCCTTGAAGGCCACTGTAGCTTCTGTTATTATTCAAAAGGGTTGGGGTTACCCAGGGAGTGTTGCATTCTAGAACTTTGTAGAACTTTCTTGATGTCATATTACACACTGCACCTTTAACTGATCAGTTTTGAATATTAAAATCCCATTAATATGTGCTTAAATATACCGAATCCCTTACTGCGGAAGCCCTTAAAGGACAAGGAATCTTACATTTTATTTCCTCTGTTTTTGTTTTACGGTGAAAAAACAACTTTAGTTTCTGAGCCCTTTGTTTACATGCCAGTTTACAGCACAGCTGGCAAAGATATGAACAAATGAAAGTTCTATGATTAGAAAACAAGTTGGGGCGACTGTGTCTCAGGTGGTTAAGCGGGTTGGCCAATGATCCAAGGGTTGGCGGTTCGATCCCCGCTCTGCCACCTGTGTCATGGTTGTTGTGTCCTTGGGCAAGACACTTCACCCACCTTGCCTCGTGTGAATGTGTATGACTGCTGTATGTTTGAGGTGGTGGTCGGAGGGGCCGTAGGCGCTGAATGGCAGCCACGCTTCTATCAGTCTGCCCCAGGGCAGCTGTGGCTACTATGGTAGTTTACCACCACAAGTATGACTGTGTGTGAATGAATGGAACCTGGAACCCTGTTATGCGTCTTTGACTGCCTTGAAAAGCGCTATATAAATCCAATCCAATCCATCATTATTAAGATCATCAGAGCGAAAGTTTCAGAAATATTTAGAAGTTCCTAGTAGCTTAAAATGTTCTGTGTTTGTTCACAAACTTCATATATGTTTCAAAATCAAACAATGTTCTCCCCTCAGGCATTTCAAGCGCCTGGTGGACCACTGGTCTCTGTGGCGCAGTGACACGGTGGTGCTGACAGACCTGCGGCGCTACACCTACGGTCTGTGGGACACGCTCGAGCACCGCAGACTGACGCGCGTCGCAGTCAGACACCTCAGACGCAAAGAGTGGAGGAGACTCATCAAGTTCCTCCCCACACTCACTGCCATCGTGTTCGTAGACGGAGGTTTGTTAGAATACGCTTGTAGATAAGTGACAAAGTGTCTGTCTGTCTGTCTGTCTGTCTGTCTGTCTGTCTGTCTATCCATCCATCCATCCATCCATCCATCCAAGCATGTACAAATTGACCAACATAATTTTTTGGTATTTCTATTGTTTGTTAGACAAGATATGACCATGAGTTTAATTTTTTTTTTCAATAGTAACATTTCTTTTATCGACAAAATATATACAACCTTCCAAGAAGAATTGTAGCATTTTAAGAACTTAGCTCTCTCATATTTTTTAACCCGATCAATCAAACCCAAATACAAACCATTTATTTTATTTTTTTTTGTATTTCCCAACAGGTCGTCTGTACAAGGAGAAATACCTGGAGAGTCTGTCTTGGTTCCAGAATTTACGGGACCTCGGAATTCGAAACGCCACGTGGGACGAATGTATGATCGGGCGCAATTTAACCACGCATCTCCACGAGGGTCTCACTCACCTCAGCGTGTGTAACGTGCGTCTGCCTTGTACGGTGCAGTTTATAAACGGGGTATCCCAGCTGGTGAATCTACGCTACTTGCTTTTCCATCAGCAAGGCGAAGGCTACGGTTTGGACACCGTGAGGCCCGTGCCCTGCGGAGTTTTCCATAATCTGCTGTTGAGTCTGAAGAAG
>CM047517.1:2551316-2576316 GCA_026122265.1 Ammodytes dubius
TATATGATGGATAGATAGATCAAGAAGAAGTACTATAGAATAAATAATGTAACTGTGTAGAAGGATATTACGTTATTGCACATTTTAATTTATTTACTTATTTTATTTTAATCTTACCGGGGCGCTCCGGTGGTGTCGTGGATAGAGCGCGTACCATATTGGCCCCCCGCCTTCGTTGCAGTGGTCGCGGGTTCAAATCCGACCCGTGGACCTTTACTGCAGGTCATCACCCCCCTCTCTCTCTCTGTGTCTCCCCATTTCCACTCTGTACAATCTAATACAACTTTAAAATGCTAAAAAATAATCTTCAAAAAAAAAATATACAATAATATGCACACTCACCCTTCTATCCTTTTTTTTTGTAATTAGTATTTTATTGAGTTTTTATGCATCACTGTAACAATGTAATCAGAATTGTAGTCAACACAACAATTGACGTCTTATAATTTATCTCTTAGTGATGTTACATTTTTGAAAAAGAAAATAAAGATTATGCCAAAAGGGGTAATAGAAATCAGGTAGAAATAGTTAAATAATCCCTTCTATCCTTTTTGTCCCTCAGGTTTTTCCGTAGAGAGCCGGAGAAGGACTTGCTGAGTCTCCATCGTCTGAGACACCTGGTGCAGCTGGAGCTGTTGGTGGAGCGATCGTTCATTCTGAGAGATTACCTCAACGGTCACCCCTGGCCCAGCCCCTGTGTCAAGGCGCTGATCAAGCAGCTACGCCAGCTGTCCCAGAACAGGATCCACGTCATCACGACCATGCGCCAACGAAACCAACTGAGAGAGTGTGACTGTGTGTGGGAGGGAGACTGAATGAAAGAAAAATCTGGAAAAAAATGTGGACGGTAGATAATTTTTTTCCAACTCGAATTAACTGCTACTAAAGCTACAGTGCGTAACTTTTTTTCAACTGAGAGAGTGTGACTGCGTGTGGGAGGGAGACTGAAAAGATGTGGACGGACGGTAGATTATTTTTTTTCTTACTCAGTAGAAGACTGAGTGAAGAATTTGGATTTGTTCGGAACAGAAAAGCAAAAAAAGATTTAAAAAAAAAAAAAAAAAAAAAAAAATCTATAGTTGAAAAGTTGGCGCCACTTTTCTTCTAAAAAAATTAACTGCTATTAAAGCTATAGTGCGTAACTTTTTTTCCGATCAAGCAGCTGCGCCAGTTGTCCCAAAAACAGAATCTACGTCATTACGACCATGCGCCAACGGAACCAACTGAGAGAGTGTGACTGTGTGGGAGGGAAACTGAAAAAATGTGGACGGTAGATAATTTTTTTCTTACTCATTAGAAGACTGAGTGAAGAATTTGGATTTGTTCGGGGGAAAAAAGCAAAAAAAAAAAAAAAAAAAAAAAAAAAATGAAATTAATTGCTATTAAAGCTATAGTGCGTAACTTTATTTCCGATCAAGCAACTAAGCTAGCTGTCCGGGAAACAGAATCTACGTCATTACAACCATGCGTCAACGGAACCAACTGAGAGAGTGTGACTGTGTGTGTGGGAGGGAGACTGAACAATAACAAAAACAACAAAAAATACGGGCAAAAATTTGGATGGTAATATTTTTTTTTTTTCTTAGTAAAGAATTTTGGATTTGTTGGGAAGAGAAAAACAAAAAAACCTGAAGGACGTTGTTGAAAAATTCTGTGCCACTTTTGTCCTGAAATTAACGGCTACTAAATCTATAGTGCGTAACTTTTACATATAGAAAATAAATGAATGGTGGTAACATTCAAGTATTTGTGCCACAGGATAGGAAAAAAAAATTAGGATGATTTTGCACTTTGAGAAAATGTCAAAAACGAAACTTAAAGCCATAGTGCGTAACTTTTTCATATACATGCATGACGGTGACATTCAAGCCATCGCCTATCAGCTCCATAAAACTCTCTTTGGTTGCGTTCTGAATCGCATACTTTCTACTATATAGTATGTAGAAAAAAGATTTAGGATGTCCCGATTCTTGTGGCCAGATTTAGGATGGTTAGAAGTACCCGGATGTCCTACTTCATGCGGCAAAGATTGTTAGTGTTGAAAAGTGCATCCTATTTGGGCGATTCTGACCCACAATCCAGTGCGCACGTGAAGTGACGTCACATCGACGAAGCCTCCATATGAAAACAAACGGGGATGCGACGGATATAAAAGCAAGATCAAGGCGCAATGTTATGATGAAATAAGAGAGAAAAGTATGTCCCAATAGTATGCCTGCATCCTAACTAGATTATTTTTATCGTCGGATGTAGTATGTAGAATAGAAAAAAGAAAGAGTATGCGATTCGGAACGCAACCTTTGTATTTCTCAGTATGGCAGCGTTTACAAACTGAAGAATTCCTCTTGGTGGCGACAGGAGTTACGCACTTTAGCTTTAATACAGCCAGGAAGGAAAGAGGCAAATTAAGTGTTTACAGCCCAAAAAAGATTATTATTGTTATTAGACGAATATGAACTTAACGATTATATCAAATGTGTTTGGCTCAAAACCCCTTTAAAAATGTAGCACTGAATCTACTAGTTGGTGTGTATGTACGGTTTAACGAGCAGTTATAATTTAATTGATAAATATTTGTTTAGAAGGAGAAATGGTGGAACATAGGACATTAAAGGTGTAGTCAGTGATTCGCTTGTTGTCAAAATCACTTTTGTGTCAAAATCAGTGAATATCTCCTCATGATCTGCTACCTGTCTGTACTGTGTGTGCACTGAAAAAAAAATTCCAGTGTTAATACACAGCCTAGCTAGGTAATGGATTGTGAGGGGATATTCACTGATTTTGACAAAAGTGATTTTGACAACAAGCGTTCTCCAGAATCACTGACTCCACCTTTTAAAGAAGCTAACATTAACATTTTTTTTTTGACTTGAACTTGAATTTTAGACATAAAATCTCATTAAATTACTTTTTTTTTTTTTAACTAGTAAATAATAAATGAAACTATCTATTGTTTTTTATTTATTTTTTTAGATTAATTTCTTGGTCTCTGACTATGTAGGATTTCCTTACAGCCCCGGTTGTTTTCATCAAAATGCTTGTATTCAGATGTAAAAAATTATTCATTATCTTAATGTTTTTGTTTTCCTTTACACCATTATAACTACTGCAGTCTCTTTTCAAGATTTTGCTGCACATCTATTTGTGTAGTTACGGTAACGGCACATTCTCCTCTAAGCTAACTGATACCGTAGTAACCCTAATAGATGTGCACCAAATTCTGTTTTCCTAGCTTTTTTTTTTTTTTTTAGAGTTTTCTCTTTAACATCTGATCCAAATAGCTTCATATTTTGCACTGCTCTCCCTTGCATCCTCAGTAACACACCCACCAAGTTTGAAGTAGATCGCATGGACGGTTATGTAATTAAATTGACAAGAGGAAAGGCAAGTCTCATGAAGCATTGACGCGCACAATACAGTATTTACCGCTAAAATGATGAGGAAATGTATATATTTAGTTTTAGTTTTATCTTTTGCTTTTTGCGCCGACTGTAAATATACTGCCCTCATGTTTTAGTTTTTTTTGGAAATGTAACGAGCAGATTTGTTGTTAAATAGCTGTTTTTTGAGGCATATCAATTAAATGAACTTATGAGTTATTTCGAATTTTATTTCTTTGTCAGCGAATGCACCGCACGGTTTGTAACTCAATAAATGGAGCCAAACTTGAGATCGACTCTTGTCTTTTTGTTTCGCCTTTTCTTGACATTTTGTCTTTGAAATGTGTTAATATCTTTATCTTTTACAGTCTGACTGAAGGTACATATACAGGGAAACTTTAAAGCAACAATATGTAGTTATTCCACCTAAAAAAAACTGTTTCAAAGTGGTTTTAATAGTTCAATCACTTTATACAGGTAAAATGGCGTCTGAAAAAAATTGTCTACATTCTGAAAGTAGAACTTTTATGTCTGTAATTATTTATTTTTTTGATTTTTGAATTCATACAGTTTAATTCTATTTTGGTTTTTATATTCCTCAATTGCTTTGGCAATGTTAACGTTTGTTTTCAACAATACAGCCACCATTGAATTGAATTGAGAGGGACCAGTGGTTAAAGAGAACGAGAGAGGGATATATGCTTTAGATGCAGTTGAAATAATATCAAACAGGAATGCTCAAAACAAGGAATTTATCATTTCAGAGTAATTTTCCCCTTGACTCCTGTAGGACATGAACAGTTTACAGTTAATTCACTGAACTGTAAATTGATCAAATAGCTTGAAAAACTTCACACAATAAAGCTCGAGGAGTTGTGTAACTTATGTACATTTTTTAATTGGAAACATTGAAGAGATTAAACAAAAATAAATCCATCAGTCGTGAAATCGGCTGCATAGAATTCAGACCTATCTCTTGTTTCTATCCGTTACCTGTGTGTGCTGAGAAATAATCCAGTGTTAATACACAGCCTAGGCTCTGTGAACTGTTCTGTAAACAAAGTGGACTCACCATAGCTAGAAAAATGCCAATTTTACAGAGCCTAGGCTGTGTATTAACATTGGATTTTTTTTTCAGCGCACACACAGTACGGACGGGTAGCAAAACGTGAGGAGATATTCACAGATTTTTGGCAGAAAAGCGTTCTCCAGAATCGCTGACTCCTGGATTGCGGGGCGCTCCGGTGGTGTAGTGGATAGAGCGCGTACCATATTGGCTCAGGCCGTCGTTGCAGTGGTCGCGGGTTCAAATCCGACCCGTGGACCTTTACTGCAGGTCATCCCCCCCCTCCTCTCTCTCTCTCTCTCTCTCTCTCTCTCTCTCTCTCTCTCTTGTCTCCCCATTTCAACTCTGTACTGTCTAATAAAGCTTGAAAATGCCCCAAAAAATAATCTTTCTATAAAAAAAAAAATCCTGGATTGTTCAAAATTCCATTAGCAGCGTCATAGGCTCCGTAGAACTCACAACAATCTCTTGTTTCTGTCCGTAGGCTCCGTGCTCCAACGTCGCACCCCCCTTCGAGCACTTTGCCGAGCCCGAAATGAGGTCTCTGCAGTGGGATACCAAGTCGTTGAATAGCTGGGCCCCTAACCATGGTTCACAGGCACGTTTGTACTGCACCCTTTTATTCAGCACCCCCTCACCCATTAGGGAATCCTGGGGAATTAATAACACACTCCCCGGTAAGTCGAGAATGGAAACCAAGTGTCCGGTGTCTCTACGGAAAAGCTTGGTGGTTAGAATACGGCTGGCTGTGAAAGGAAAAAGAAAATGGATTTAGATTTAGAAGGATTTTTATAGTTAAAAAATTAAAATAAAATATACAGCAGAATTAATACAAAATAAAGTGAAATTAATTAAATAAAATACAATTACAATTATTTTAAAAAAAATTAAAGATTAATTATGTTTAAATGAAGACAATATGTTGATTAAATATATAAAAAAATATTAACAAATAAAATAAAATAAAAAGCCTAAACACTCTGCAACTGCAATTTTTTTTGGAATGTCCTTTTGAAATATATTTTTAAAAGAAATTTTCACCCAAAGTTTTCATGCAATCATTTTATTTTTGTGCTTTAGAAGTTAAGAATTTTTGGTTCAGAGTTTTGCAAAAATAAAAACTTATGTTGAGATAATGTCCGTTAAAGATGGTTGTATAGGAGAAATATACAGACGCAAACAGACAAGGTTTAGTCAAATAAACACCTGAATGTACATTTTAGACCTTTGATTTATACTAGTATGAAAGAAGACATGTTAAGGAAGATAAATAGACAAAAATCTCAAAATTATGATAGTATTTGCAGCCAGTATATTTCTTTTCTTTCAAAGGTTTTTTTATTCAACTAAAGATTTGTGAAGCAATTACAGTACAATGATTAAGTTTTTTCCCCTTTTTTCTTCCCCCGAACACACCCCACCCATATCCCACCCCCACACCCAACTACAAACAATCCTGCATCAAAAAATCAGCACAAAAAACAATACACAATGTTAAAAATGACATAAACGAAATACAGCCAGTATATTGAAACGTTCTCCTCTTACCCATCTCCGGAGTGAGGTTGTTGCCGGCTTCTCGCGAGAAGCAAACGTACACAACCATTCCCTCCTGGATCTATGGACAGACACACAGTTAGAATTCAATTCAATTCAATTCAAATTGGCTTTATTGGCATGAAAGTTACAGTTTTGTACAATATTGCCAAAGCACATCATCAAATTAATAAGTAAAAATATTCAACATATAACAACATAATTAATTCACTATGTGTGTCTAGGAAAGTAATGTTCAAATAATTAATTTTTAATAATCTCTGAGATAGAATCACAAAATAAGGAAAATAGTTCTGGCTAAAAATACGATATTGTAGAATTGAGTATTCAAGCCGATAACTTATTTTGCCTACACACCCTGGGCCCTGCCATACATCTATCCATGTAGAGTCTGCCACAATATATATTTACGTATTTGAGAGTTTATTTTTTTTCAGACAGACAGACAGAGACAGACAGACAGACAGACAGACAGACAGACAGAGACACACACAAAGACAGACAGACAGACACAGAGATAGACAGACAGACAGACAGACAGACAGACAGACAGACAGACAGACAGACAGACAGACAGACAGACAGAGACACACACAAAGACAGACAGACAGACACAGAGATAGACAGACAGACAGACAGACAGAGACACACCACACACAAAGACAGACACACACACACAAAGACAGACAGACAGACACAAAGACAGACACAGAGATAGACAGACACAGAGATAGACAGACACAGAGATAGACAGACAGACACACACACACACACACAGACCCACCTCTGTCCATTGAGCGTCCGCCCCGTCCAGAGCAGATTTGGTTTTCACCCTCGCTGAGCTGACCTGCTGGATGACCGCTCGGGCCTGGAGCCTCTTAGGCCTCCGAGAGGGAGCAGGGCTGTTTACACACACACACACACACACACACACACACACACACACACACACACACATGAAAAAAAATTCTTTCACTAAATGGTAAATGGACTTGACTTATATAGCGCCTTTTAGCCGATTTTCTCAGCCCCAAAGCGCTTTACATATCTTACCACATTCACCCATTCATACACACACTCATACACCGATGGCAGTAGCTGCCATGCAAGGCGCTCTCTGAACCATCGGGAGCAATTTGGGGTTCAGTGTCTTGCTCAGGGACACTTCGACATGTGGCGGGTAGGCGGGGGATCGAACCTCCGACCCTGCACTCCAGAGGCGATCTCCCTACCCACTTCGCCACTGCCGCCCTAAATTAACCCTGAGTAGTAGGTTTTATATTGAGTCTATGGTGTTACCTTGCGGCCTCCGTAGCGTGTGCGGCCGTCTGCCCGGTGGCCGACCCAGGGATAGTGAACACAGGCCAGGGCTTACAGCTCGGAGCCACCACCGGATCCAACCCAGAGCTGGAGCTTTTCTTAGCAGCCGGAGAGCTTCCCTCTGTGTCTCCACTCCTCTTCTTAGGACGTCCCACCACACCGCGGCTTATGGTGGAGGTGAATGCTTGAACCGGGGTCTTACGCCCTACGCTCAGGCTTGTAGGGTGAATTTGCTTGCCTGTAAAACACATATAGGAGGTGCATCGCAAAAAAATGTAATATATCATTGAAAAGTCCATTCAAAAAGCAAAACATTTTTTTTCATATATTCTAGATTCATGACACACAGTGATGATTTCGGCTTACAGTTCATGAAAAATATATTTTACTAAAAAAAAAAAAAAAAAAATTAAATGTAAGCTTACCTGTCACTTGTGTGATTTTGGGACCTTGTTCCGGTTGTTGCCTAGGCGACTGTGTTGTCACGAAGACATTGGGTGCTATGCGCTGGGCTAGGTAGCGATGTGTTCTAGCGCTTCCTCTATTGACCAGGCTCTGAACTTGTGTCTGAACATTTGGCGGAGCGATGGAGATATTTGCCGTCTTATTATTATTATTATTATTATTATTAATCTTCTTCTGCGCTTCAGATTGTGTAGATTTCTCGGCTGCTTTCACGGACCAAAGCCTGGTGACATACAGCGGGTTGGGGGTGGTGGGGTCTTGGTTTACGGAGGTTTTTAGATGCAGGAGGATGGGGATTCTGGTCTGAGCTTGGGCTGTGGGTGGGGTGGATGCAGGAGGAGGCTTGGAGGGCACAGGAGTCTCCTAGGAGAGAAAGGAGAGGAAAGTTTAGTTTAGGTAGAAAATGTTTGATTTTTATTTTTATTTTTTTTATACAACAGTGTGAGTGTAGCTATAGTGTTGGTAATCGATTTCTTGAATAGTCCTCGTTTTAAATTAATATTTTTTCAAGTGTATGTTTATTTAAAAAAAAAATTGTAATAGCAAAAGAGCAATAGAAAAAGAATGAAATTAAGTTGAAAAAAAAAATCATGTCAAATGCTTTGATTGGCTGAGTGAGTGAGTGAGTGAGTTCCTGTTTGCGTATGTGTGTGTGTGTGTGTGTGTGTGTGTGTGTGTGTGTGTGTGTGTGTGTGTGTGAGTGTGTGTGTGTGTGTGTCTCAGTGAGTGACTGACTGACTGACTGACTGACTGACTGAGTGTGTCTGTGAGTGTGTATGTGTATGCGTGAAAGTGACATTGTGTGTGTTTTCTCTGTGTGTGTGTGTGTGTGTGTGTTACTCCAAGCTGAGGCTGAATAATCCCACCTTCTCTCTGTCCTTTGAACTCGTCTCAGGCTGTTTCTCTCCTCCAGCTTCCTCCTCGTCTTCTTCACTGAAATCATCTCCGTCGTCTCCACTGACACACCGCAGGAAATAAATACACAGAAGAAGAAAGATACAAGATATTATATATTAGATTATATGACAAGATATCAACTGTTCACAAATACTACAGCTATAAATATTTCCCTCTATTTGAATTACTATCATTTATTGTGTTACAGAGAACTTTATTCTTATTAGTGTGGGGCAGTGGTGAAGTGTGTAGGGCGGTCGTCCACTGGGTTACAGGGTCGGTGGTTCGATCCCCCGTCTCCCCGCCACATGTCCAAGTGTCCCTGGGCAAAGAGACACTGAACCCCACATTGCTCCCGATGGTTCAGAGAGCGTATATGGCATTTTGTGTAATGTTTATGCAATCTGTCCTGTTTGATAACTTATAAAAATAAAATTATTAAAATAAATAATTTAATACCGGCACATGCCTACACACCTGTCCATGCCTTGCTGTATCTGTGTGGACTGTATTGGCCCCTCCCCCTTCTGTCCTCTGCTCTCTGATTGGTTGGCTGGTTTCTTCCTCTTCCTGGTGCTGCAGTGATCGCAGCTCTCGATCCACTGAATCACGTCAGAGCGCATCGTCTTCCAGAAGAACCTTTAACAGACCGAGAGATGGTTTATAAACACTACAGCTTGGTGTTAAACAATCGCACCTCTAATGTTAAAGCTGGGGTATATGATTTGGGGAGAAAATGGCAGTTGGGATAGAGATTTGAATCCAAATACCTCAACCGCTCCACTTGTTCTCTTTGGTCCCTCCCCTATGGTCCCTCCCTGACATGCTCTACTACACCAACAACGTCGTGCCAAAGTGAATGGACAGTCCCAACAGCCAATAAGAACAGAGGATCGGAGCCTCACTCTGATTGGTCAAAGTGTACAGCTCATGTTAACTTTGACCAATCAGAATACTTACCTCTCATTAAGCAGCCTGAGACACTTGTTGACGTCCAGGTGGTTGAGTTCGTTGTGATAATCGGTCAGCGAGGCGGAGACCGTCTCTCTGCTCCTCAGCACCAGACACAGACGAGAGCCCTGCTGGATGTGCAGCGCGTCATCTAGGGGACAAGGAGACATTTTAGTTTAAACTTTTATTTTAGAGGTTTTACGATTTTACACATATGGACAAAAAACAGAACAAGTAGAATAAGGAGGCATTTTAGTTTAGTTTTATTTAACTTTATTGTTTTCCCTATTTCTATCAACATTGTATTAAAAAGATATGACAGTTATTTGGGCGCAAATTATCTAAATATGTAAAAAAAAAAAAATCATTCGGGGGACAAAATGAAATCTTATTATTAACCTTTATTCAAACAGGAATATCCATTCAGAACAATGTATCATTTTCGATCAATCAAGAATTTATTTTTCATTTCATTCATACACATGTGATATGTTTTTAACAAACTTCTGATAATTCCATTGACAAGTGGATGGAAACATAGTGAGTGATAGAGATTTTAATTAATGTGTTTAGTTTTATTCCAGACCGGTTGAGGTATTTGGATTCAAACTGCCATTCTCTCCCCAAATCCTCCACCCCAGTTTTAAATTCAACTTTATTTGAATAAAATTGATACGTGGATGGAAACATAGTGAGTGATATAGATTTTAATGAATCTGTTTCGTTTTCTTCCAGACCTTTGATGCTGAACTTCTTGCAGAATCTCCTGAAGGTGTTCTTCTCTACGTAGTGCAGCCCGGGAGGATACGTGCGCTTACGAAGGTACAGCTCCACCGCATCGTACTTGGCAAAATACGCCTGAACAACACAGAGACACAAAAACATTTAAAATACTTATATACAACTCTGGAAGAAATTAAGAGACCAGTCTGGATTTTTCTCAGATCTTCATCTCTACAAAACTTATTGAAAATGCTCTAAATGACAAAAAATGTATTGGAATCTGGTAGAAATGTTGTCAGTAGTTTATTTTATAAAACCAAAATGTTCATTCTACTCAAACATATGCCTATAAATAGTCAAACGAGAGTGGTCTCTTAATTTTTTCCGGAGCTTTATATACTTATATATTTTTTTCTTTAGCTGTATATACTTATATATATTTTTCTTTATACTACATGTATCTAGTTCCTTTTTCACTGATGTATTATATATATTTTTTCATGTACAATAAAGAATAAAAAATGCATTGTACAAAATGTCAGAAATAAATTTAAATGGCATTTAATTTCATTGTCAAATACCCAATTATCTGTAACCTACCTCTTCCCCCACATTGGGGACAGTCGGGCCTTTGGACAGTGTCTGTGGATGAAACACACAACACAAGCTTTAAAAGTCTCGACGCACACTATCAACTATTAAAAAAGGGGGCGCCCTTAGCTCAGTTGGTAGGGCGTCCCCCCCCATGGGCCTCGGCCAGCAGCGGACCCGGGTTTGATTCCAGCCCGCGGTCGTTCTCTGCATGTCACTCCCCTCTCTGCCCCATTTCAACTCTCTCTCTACACTATCAATAAAGCATAAAAAATGCCAAAAAATATATATATATATATATCTTAAAAACTATTAAAACACACACACACACACACACACACACACACAGAATGGGGTAGACGGATTCTGCTCCAATGAATGTGAGTTTCCCAAAAATATTGAAATCATTTTCCAATCTTTATAATAAAACAAAACAAAAAAAGGTTTTCGTTTTACCAACCACTATTTCAAGTTGAATTTCTTGTATGAAAGGTCTTGTATCAAACTAAGTGTAGAATTGTTATTAAAAACAGAAGTAAGTAGGAGTTTACTTTTTTACTGCTGTAATAAAAATAATAATAATGATACAAATAATGGATTATATTTATACAACACATTGGAAAATACAACCAAATCTCAAGGTACTTCACAAAAAAGCAGGGAAAATCCAGTGATGAAATCCAAAAACAGTAAAAAGCTAAAATAAACAAGTAGGCAGAAACAAGGGGAGGGTGGGGGGGCACGTAGCTAGCAACATGCCCGTTTACAGAGCCTAGGCTGTGTATTAACAAATAATAAGTAGCCCGTTTACAGAGCCTAGGTCCACTTACCGCGGTGTCGTTGTGTACCAGCAGAGTGGGCACAGCGTCGGGTCTAACCGTCACTTTCCCGGCGCTGCGGTCGAAGCTTTCCTCCGTGAAGTGAGTGGAGCAGACGGACGAGCGCAGCCTGGGGTGCCAGTGAGGCCGACCCACGGCCTTCATCCACTGAGACATCAGGAGGGGGCTACTGAGGGGGAACCTGGGGGGAGAGGAGGGGGTTACTGAGGGGGAACCTGGGGGCAAGAGGAGGGGGTTACTGAGGGGGAACCTGGGGGGAGAGGAGGGGGCTACTGAGGGGGAACCTGGGGGGAGACGGATGGGTTTAGTGTGTGTGTGTGGGAGGGGGGGCTGTGTGTGTGTGTGTGTGTGTGTGTGTGTGTGTGTGTGTGTGTGTGTGTGTGTGTGTGTGTGTGTGTGTGTACGAGCGTGCAAGCGTGAGTGTCTCAACGTGAGGCAGTTTTGGTTCATTCATAAACGCTGCAGCTATCTACGGTCCACCCCCCTTTGTTTACATACCCATTTACAGAGCCTAGGCTGTGTATAAGTGTGTGTTAATTCATTACGTGTGAAATGTGATCCCCAGCCCTCTCTCCACCGGCCCACAGCAGTTGGTGCAGGTCTGTACGGAGCAGCGGAGCCACTTTCTCTTGGTCCTGGAGAGGCACGTGGCACAGGAGCTGATGTAGTGGGACAGGTCGCGCGTCACCCCCGACCAGTAGTAATGCTTCAGCAGCGCTTTCTGGCACAAGCCCTGCCCCAGGTGAGCCCGCTCGTCATGGAAACGATGCAGGATGGAAGTCACCTGGAGAATTAAAATGGAAAGAGTGGTTTGGTTACAGTTGTTACAGGAGTTTTTAAATTTAAAAAAATATAAAAATGTATAAATCTTTTTTTTTTTTTTGCACGAACGATTGAAGTCACCTGGAAATCCGAAAATAGAGCTTCTGGTCAATTTCTGGCCAGAATAAGATATTTATTGTTGTTGTCAAAATAACGTGATGGATAATCTTTCTTTGTCATTATTATTCAATTTATAAAAAATTATATATTTATTTTATTTTATAAATCATTAAAGGGGAGACACAAAAAAGAAATTTAAGCACTGGTCAATTTTGAGATTTTTGTCAATTTTTTTCTATATTGTTTTCCTTCATACGAGTAATCAAAAGGTCTAAAATTGACATTTACAGTAGGTGTGTATTTGACTGAACCTGCACATAAAAAAAAATATATATTTTTTTTTTTAAAAAGGCAGTTTCCCTGCCCTAGGTGAGCCTGATCGTCATGGAAACGACGAAGGATGGAAGTCACCTGGAGAATTAAAATGGAAGCGTGTGTTTTGGTTACAGTTCGCTTTATTTGTTTGCCTTTTTTTTTTTCATTTTTAAAAGTTGAAAAAAAGAAAACATAGTGAGCCGAAAATCTCATCTTCTAAAGCATGTACATCAACTAAACTTTCCATAATCATTCTCAGCACTATTCTGAAGGTTATTACAGAAGGATTTGTCCATATGTTTTTCATTGTATGATTTATGAGAAATTTTCATCATTAAATTGACGAAACGAACGTCAATGTGTGGGCCCTGCTGCTGTAAACAACAGTGAAACAGTAACTCTTTCAGGAAGCTTTCTAACTTCAAACAGAGTTCCAGGGATCACATTTTCCCTGTGAGGAAAGTTTGTTCATTCAGTTATTAGATAATACCAATTGATTCAAACCTCTTCTCTGCTCCGTGGCACTCTGACAGGAGGAGAGACCCGCGTGTACATCAGCTGTCCGTCTGAAACAAAAAAGAAATTTCGCTATTATCTGGTTTATTGAGGATTAATGTGGGGAGAAAAAAATCACTAGTTAATTTTTTTTTTCTTTTCTTTAACCTTTATTTATACAGGTAAATCCCATTGAGACCGGAGACTCTTTTGCAAGGGAGACCTGTTTTTCCTTTCCCACGTTACCATTCACACACGCATTCATACACCGATAGCAGCAGGCTTACTATCGACATTCACACAAGGCAAGGTGGGTGAAGTGTCTTGCCCAAGGACACAACAACTGTGACACAGGTGGCAGGGCGGGGATCGAACCTCCAACCCTTTGATCATCAGCCGACCCGCTCTACCACCTGAGCCACAGTCGCCCCAAATACCCCTAGGCTAATACACAGCCTAGGTTCTGTAAAAGGGTACAGTATGTTAACAAAGGGGCCCACTGTAGCTAGCAGCATGCCTCTTTACAGAGCCTCGGCTTTGTATTAACACTAGATTTTTTTAGTAGTAGTGGGTAGTGGATCGTGAGGAGATATTCACTGATTTTGACAACAAGTGATTTTGAGGTGACCGTTTTGTTTACATATTTCTGGGCCTGTATGTGTGTGTGTGTGTGTGTGTGTGTATGTGTGTGTGTGTGCAGTGTGTGTGTGTGTTGTTCCCTCTCACCTATAAGATCAAAGCGTTTAGACATTCTCTTCAGAGAGCCTCTCCGTCCTTTGCTCTGCATTGGTAACACCTTGTGGCTCAGGTATCTGCAGAAAGGCAAGGCAGGGCAAGTTTATTTCTATAGCACAAGTCATACACAACAAGGCCTTTCAAAGAAGTGCTTTACAGGGCCAAGATTAAAATACACAAAACACATTAGAAAAGCTAAATTAATAGAAATAAAACATTTAAAAGCGAATGAATAGAAATAGAACATTTAAATAAAATTAAACATGTAAATGAAGCGGTCGGTGATCATGTATGGTACGTTTTTATTGGACAATATTAGTTGTAAATGGAATTGTATGTCTGTGTGTGTGTGTGTGTGTTTTTGTGTGTGTGTGTGTGTGTGTGTGTGTGTGTGTGTGTGTGTGTGTGTGTGTGTGTGTGTGTGTGTGTGTGTGTGTGTGTGTGTGTGTGTGTAACCCTGTCAATTGTATTCATTAAAATGCCCTAAAAAATGCCATTTTCCATAGTTGCGTGTGTACCTACCTTGCGATGTGGTTATAAACAGTGAAGCTTGGTTCGATCACCACTTTCCTCCTCTTGCTCTCCATGGCTGTCTGTCCCTCTATAGTGTCTGTGGTGGAGGCAGGCAGACAGTACTGGTGCTCGTTGGCCTGGGTAGCGTGGTTAAGCCCCGCCCGGGTGGTGTCACACTGCTGCTCCAGGCCAGAGGGGGCGCTCGTTTGTGTGGCAGACGCAGCCGCGGTGGAGAGGAGATCTTCAAGGGTTTTAGAGTGAAGGAAATCCTCTTCTGAAGGGACGCAGGCCTGGGAAATACAACAAGGATTATATGATCAAGTTGCACCCGCTTATATGTGCGTCTATCTATCTATCTATCTATCTATCTATCTATCTATCTATCTGTCTGTCTGTCTGTCTGTCTGTCTGTCTGTCTATCTATCTATCTATCTGTCCGTCCGTAATTTTTCAATCCATCAATCTATCTCATCTGAGAGAGAGAGAGAGAGAGAGAGAGAGAGAGAGAGAGAGAGAGAGAGAGAGAGAGAGAGAGAGAGAGAGAGGGAGAGAGAGAGAGAGAGAGAGAGAGAGAGAGAGACAGAGAGACAGAGAGAAAGAGAGAGAGAGAGAGAGAGAGAGGTGTGTGTGTGTGGTACCTCTGGTAGGATAGTAGGCACAGCATCAGGGGACAGGGTGAGCGTTCCCTCGTCACTCAGACTGAAACATTCTGGTTCAAAGTTGTATATGTGTGTGTGTGTGTTGTGTGAGAGAGAGGAGAGAGAGAGAGAGAGAGAGAGAGAGAGAGAGAGAGAGAGAGAGAGAGAGAGAGAGACAGAGAGACAGAGAGAGAGAGAGAAAGAGAGAGAGACAGAGAGAGAGAGAGAGAGACAGAGAGAGAGAGAGAGAGAGAGACAGAGAGAGAGAGAAAGAGAGAGAGAGAGAGGACAGAGAGACAGAGAGAGGTAGAGAGAGAGAGGTAGAGAGAGAGAGAGAGAGAGAGAGAGAGAGAGAGAGAGAGAGAGTTGTGTGTGTGTGTTGTACCTCAGGTAGGATAGTAGGCATGTGTGTGTGTAAGAGAGAGAGAGAGAGAGAGAGAGAGAGAGAGAGAGAGAGAGAGAGAGAGAGAGAGAGAGCATTGTACCTCTGGTAGGATAGTAGGCACAGCATCAGGGGACAGGGTGAGCGTTCCCTCTTCACTCAGACTGAAACATTCTGGTTCAAAGTGTCGGGAGCAGAGACACGACCGAGTCCGGAGAGAAGCTTCATCTCTCTGGGCGACCGCCAGCCAGCGACGCCTACGCTCTGCATCCTTAGGGAACCTAGGGAAAGAACGTGTGTTAATAAAGCACATTTTGAGGGGGCGCCCTTAGCTCAGTTGGTAGGGCGTGCCGTCCCCCCCATGGGCCTCGGCCAGCAGCGGACCCGGGTTCGATTCCAGCCCGCGGTCGTTCTCTGCATGTCACTCCCCTCTCTGCCCCATTTCAACTCTGTCTCTACACTATCAATAAAGCATAAAAATGCCAAAGAAATATATTAATTTTTTTTTTAAATAAATAAAGCACATGTTGTACAATAAGACAATTTAAAATGCTCTTGTGAAAAATCTACAACACAGAGGAGGGGTTTTTTCGTACATAATTTTTTTCCTTTTACGAACATGTGTGAAAACATAAATAAAATAAATATAATTTTTTTAATAGATAAACAAAATCAAAGTAAATGAACCAAGTTTTAAGTTTGTAAAGAGAGTTTTGTGGCGCTGCTGCAACCGACATTTCATCAGTATTTGTTTTTTTAAAGTTACGCACTATAGCTTTTTTTAAAAACTGAACCTGATTGTGTTGTTGTGATTCTGACCTGTGAAAGCCCAGTTCCATCTATCTATCTATCTATCTATCTATCTATTCTATCTATCTATCTATCTATCTATCTATCTATCTATCTATCTATCTATCTATCTATCTATCTATCTATCCATCCATCCATCCATCCATCCATCCATCCATCCATCTATCTATATATCTATCTGTTTAAAAACACAACCTGATTGTGTTGTTGTGACACTGGTAAATGGTAAATGGACTTGACTTATATAGCGCCTTCTAGCCGATATTTCTCAGCCCCAAAGCGCTTTACATATCTTACCACATTCACCCATTCATAAACACTCACACACACTCAGACTGACCTGTGAAAGCCCAGTTCAGGCTCCACGTAGCTGGACGTGTCACAGCCGTACGCGAGGCAGTACTGGACTAGAGCAATACCTGTAGCCATTACTTCTATAGTAATGTAACTGTGCCTGGCTGTATTGTTGTCCTGTTTGTTTTTATTATATTTATTTTATCTATCTATCTATCTATCCATCCGTCTATCTATCTATCTTTTCTATCTATCTATCTATCTATCTATCTATCTATCTATCCATCTATCTATCTATCCATCCATCCATCTATCTATCTATCTATCTATCTATCCATCCATCCATCCATCCATCTATCTATCTATCCATCCATCCATCTATCTATCTATCCATCCATCCATCTATCTATCTATCTATCTATCCATCCATCCATCCATCCATCCATCTATCTATCTATCTATCCATCCATCTATCTATCTGTTTAAAAACTCAACCTGATTGTGTTGTTGTGATACTGGTAAATGGTAAATGGACTTGACTTATATAGCGCCTTCTAGCCGATTTTCTCAGCCCCAAAGCGCTATACATATCTTACCACATTCACCCATTCACCCATTCACACACACTCAGACTGACCTGTGAAAGCCCAGTTCAGGCTCCACGTAGCTGGACGTGTCACAGCCGTATGCGAGGCAGTACTGGACCTGAGGCTGGGCCGGCTCGGTCAAACCTCTCTCCTTACACACGGCACAGGCATTCACCCAGCTCCTCACCGCATCCGTCACCCCGACCCAGTAATACATGCCCTTTAAGGGGGGGACACAAAGAGTAGAGTTTCATTAGTAGAGTTGAAATTGTACAGTCAAGCCCGAAATTATTCATACCCCTGGCAAATTTTTTACTTAAACCTGCTGTGTGTAGAATTTTGGGTTTTATTTCCAAGCAGATTTTGCAGAAAGTAATTATAATATCCATAATTTAGTGCATAATAGCTGAAAATTTTTTTTTGAATTATTATTTTTTCCCTTAGAAAGGGTCTCATATATGTCCATGTTTCTGCATATTTTGGACCAAGGCCTAGTGCCGCCATCTTGAAAGTGTCATAGTTGGAATGTCATCAGGTGCATTGTTTAAAATTTAGAATTGTTCTTGTCCTTGAAGGCCACTGTAGCTTCTGTTATTATTCTAAAGGGTTGGGGTTACCCAGGGAGCGTTGCATTCTAGAACTTTGTAGAACTTTCTTGATGATGTCATATTACACACTGCACCTTTAACTCACTCACCATGATTTCGGTTTTGGTGCGGACCTTTCCGGCGTGGTTGTTGTCGTCGTGGTAACGGGTCAGTAGTTCCCTCACTTCCTGGTCGCTCCTGACGGCCCGAAGGAGACGGTCCCGATAGGTCCGCCACAGAATGCCGTCTGTAACAACAGGGCGCATTAAATGGTAAATGGACTTGACTTATATAGCGCCGATTTTCTCAGCCCCAAAGCGCTTTACATATCTTACCACATTCACCCATTCATACACACACTTATACACCGATGGCAGCAGCTGCCATGCAAGGCTGAACCATCGGGAGCAATTTGGGGTTCAGTGTCTTGCTCAGGGACACTTGGACATGTGGCGGGGAGACGGGGGATTGAACCTCCGACCCTGCACTCCAGAGGCGATCTCCCTACCCACTTCGCCACTGCCGCCCTTTAAGGACATTGTTTAAACTATCGCAGAAAATAAAAAGTCAATAAGCTGTCATGTAGGTCCCTTCAGTGCTTTTATATAGTCCAGGAAAGAATGACATATCTGTTTAAATTTTTCTGCTTTACCTGAAATCTCATAACGTCTGTCTGTCTGTCTGTCTGCGAGTGAGTGAGTGAGTGAGTGAGTGTGTGTGTGTGTGTGTGAGTGTGTGTGTGTGTCTTCTGAAATACCTTTATAGAAGAAGTTCCTGGCAGCATGTCTGGTCACTTTCCTCGAACTCTGCGTTGCGTCTTCCGGAAACTTTCCCGTTCGAACGAAAAGCTCAATTTTATCCAGAAACGCAAAGGTAGACATCTGGGACACACACACACACACGCAACACGCACACACACGCACACGCACACACACACACACAGAGTACAGTCAAGATAGGTAACTTTATTGAATGACATAACATCTTTTAAAAATATGTCCTAACAAATACGGTTTCAATTCATTGTAATATTTAGTTAAAAATTTGAATATTAAACTAGTCTAGCTAAAAAACAAATAAATATTTGTAGACCTTTCTCAGTCCATATTGTAAAGATTGCGGTATTTCTTGACATTTATAAGCCTTACAAATTAAATTAGTAATTAAAACAAACAATTTGTAGTTGGAAAAAGTTAGCACATAGCTAGATTCTTTCATATTAAAGGAATACTTCACCCATACGGAACAGGCGTTCTATCATTATAAAATCACTATTATAATATAATGAATTAAGTTTTTCTTCCCTCAGTCTTCCCTTGGCCCAGCTGTCGTGAGACACTGACAGTGACAGTGAGAACATAAAACACTCTTTCTGCCTTTCCTCAGGCTAGGATGAAACAATTTTTTTTTTTTAATTGCACATTTATACTAAATAGGATCTCAGAATTCAATACACCTTCATATTCCCACCGGTGAAGTAGGTCTTTAATAATAAAAATAATTTCAACATATTGTCATGATGCATACAGGCTTTCAACATGACCCTTATGCACAAACATACTAATGTTATTCAAAATAAGCTAGCAAATGTAGCCTATCACTAGAAAAGCTGAGTTTAGCACTATTTAAATACAGTTTATTCCTTGTTTGTGTGTGTGTGTGTGTGACTGTGTGTGTGTGTGTGTGTGTGTGTGTGTGTGTGTGTGTGTGTGTGTGTGTGTGTGTGTGTGTGTGTGTGTGTGTGTGTGTTTCTCTGACTGTGTGTGTGTGTGTTTGTGTGTCTGCTTGTTTGTTTGTGTGTTTTGAGTGTGAGCGTGTGTGTGTGTGTGTGCGTGTGTGTGTGTGTGTGTGTGTGTGTGTGTGTGTGTGTGTGTGTGCGTGTGCGAATAATTTTTCCCACCTTAGAACATGTTGTGTCTGGTAAGCAGAAATCCTCGTTACACCGTCATCAACTTTCAACTAAAAGCCCGAGTTTTCGCGCGCTTTTTTTACACGAAAATGTTTCAACAAACGGTGTAAATCATTGTTCTTTGTCTTATTGTAGCTGTGCGTGAGCTAATGTGAGATATTTCAGCTCAAAATGCGGGAAAAATGCAACGTTTGGTGTCCTGCAAATTTAAGCTAAAAAACAACAAGCGGGTACCAACCGGTGGGAGGATTTTCAAAATAAAAGTTTCTCTATTTAACGTCTTACTTTTTGGGACAGAAAACTTTAATTTACATTAATTATACCAATACATCGTCCTTAGAAACCTGTTAAGTAGAGTAATCCATGTTAATTGTTTGTTTTAATTTGTCTTTTGTTTGTGTGTTCACTTTTTCATTTTTTTTTAAATCTAAAAATAAAGCATTTAAAATTATATCAATATATCATCAATATATTAATTAAAACATGCGCTGTTTATTACGTGGCCGTATTTGTAAACCTGGAACACATCATTCATAATGACTGACACTAAGTTAAACTTGAAAATATAATACAAAAATTAAAGATAAGCTATAAAATAAACCATCTAGATATCTAAATATTCAAATTTTAAATACAGAGTCAATTCCATTTTTGTTGCATTGTTTACTTCATGCTTTATTTTAACAGACAGCGAAATGGGCCATTGCAAATATAATGTATTAGGTCTCAATTAAAAAAGAAAAAAAAATATATTAGTTGCATTTATTCCTTTATGCTTTTATTTGATCAGCAGAGTGGCTTAACCGGTAGTGTCCTCGCAGCCTCGTGCCGTGAGCTTGACAGAGGAACATTTTTTGACGCAGGTTGTAAAAGCAGCTGTAACCGAGACGTTACTGAGTGCAGCTCCACTTCCGGGTTTTTACACACAGACAGCGCCACCCAAAGGCCAGGAGGAGAAACGACAGGGTGGAATAAAATAACATAAAATAGTATAGTATTCATAACTAAATTAAATTAACATTATATATTTAACTTTTTGCATATTTCTGAATAATATTTTTGTTTATAATATTACATTTTGTACATTTATATTGTGTTTGATATTGTAAAATAAAGCACACATTGACACCTTTTAATTTTCTTATTTACATTTTCTTATAATTTCTCTGTGCCTAAGTACAGTCCATTTTTTCTTTTACAACAGTAGAAAATGTACCATATCTAAATTTTTCCCAATTAATAGGTCAATATAGGATATCTTATATGATTCTGATACAAAATATACTATTTTTAATACTCTGCAAAAATGATGTCATATTCGAAATCTGTGTCATTTCAAAAAAATATTTTAATTACAATTGTAGCATACTGAAAACGACATGAGTAGGACATTAGTAGGACTTTTCGAACACAGCCTATAAGTAAGTTCAGAATTCCATGAGATGTGTGTACGGTCCGTTGGTATCCAGCTTGAGAACTTTAACATTAACCGAAGCCTCAGTAGCAGCAGCAGCAGTGTTAGTGTTTGGGTTTTTCAGTTCTTTCTCACACAGGGAAACGAATGCGCTGTAAAGCCTCAGCCCTTCTCCTTCAAATATACTATGTTTTATACTCTCCTTACTCACGTCCGTCAAGGATAAAAGCAAAATGTTGACATACTCCAAATATGTGTCATATAAAAAATAATTTTTGCTCGAATTATTATTGGATATTTAAACATTATATTAGAGACATTTTGGCATTATACAAAATCCTACTTTCTCCACTTTCCCTGCATGTTAGAACTCCATGAGATGTGTGTAAGGTCCGTTAGTATCAAGCTTAAGAACCGTTCTCTTCTTTCTTCTTCTTCTTTCTTTCTTTTTTCTTTTCTTTCTTTCTTTCTTTCTTTTCTTTCTTTCTTTCTTTTTCTTTTCTTCTTCTTCTTCTTTCTTTCTTTCTTTCTTTCTTTCTTTCTTTCTTTCTTTCTTTCTTTCTTTCTTTCTTTCTTTCTTTCTTCTCTTTCTTTCTTTCTTTCTCTCACTATCACAAATTCATAAATCAAACATCATTAAATACGTCCTAAATACCAGCATTTTCAATATCATTTAAGAGAGAATTTTTCCACTACAATAAAGTAATTTTTTTAAAGGCCTATTACTAAGTTCAGAACTCCATGAGATGTGTGTACGGTCCGTTGGTATCCAGCTTGAGAACCTGTCTGTTTCCATACGTCCCGTGTTGGAGCGTAACATTAACCATAGCATCGGTACCAGCAGTGTTAGTGTTTGGGTTTTTCATCTCTGTCTCACACAGGGAAACGAATGCGCTGTAAAGCCTCAGCCCGTCGTCTTTGCCGATGTTGTTGTGATATTGCATTCCTCGCCCTTTCGCTTTCCCGCCAAGCGTTGCCTGGGGGACGATCAAAACACTCCCCGGAAGCTCAAGCACAGACGCCATCTTCCCCGAGTCGGACTCACACAGACGCAGATTCAAAATGGTGGACACTGGAAAGACAGGGAGGAGAGAGGAAGACAATGTTTATATCTCACACTGAGGAAAAGGAGAAGGAAAGAGTTTGGTCTTGGAGAAGTAAATGCTTTATTAAAATAAACACACTGATTGTATGAATACGACCGGTAGTTAAAGGTGCAGTGTGTAATATGAAATCATCACAACAGTTTGTCTCTATGGCTCCCGTTCAGAGAAGATACATTCTTCAAGAGCATTCAGATATTTTTTGGGGCATTTTTTATGCTTTATTGATAGTGTAGAGACAGAGTTGAAATGGGGCAGAGAGGGGAGTGACATGCAGAGAACGACCGCGGGCTGGAATCGAACCCGGGTCCGCTGCTGGCCGAGGCCCATGGGGGGGACGCCCTACCAACTGAGCTAAGGGCGCCCCCAGAGACCCTTTCTAAGGGAAAAAATAATTATTCTATATGTGGGAATATGTGTAGAAAAATGTCTTTGACTGACCCATCTTAGGCAGGATGTCCTCTGTGGCTCCTTTAAAGAAACAGATGTAGATCACCATTCCTCTGTCGATCTGAAAACAATAGGTGTGTCAAAAAATGTTGATTGGAAATCGGTCGAATTTACAGAAGCTACGGTGGCCTTCAAGGACAAGAAGCTATAGTTACTAAAGATGGCATCATCCACCACTGCCTCAAGTCTTTCCACAATATCAAGAGATGAGGTGAAGATGTATTTAGTTATTTATTCTATAGTACTTCTTCTTCTTGGTCTTCCAACAGGTGCATTTCCCCAGGACGCCCACTATATTTAAAAACGTGTAAGGCCGTTAAGTTTGTCCGTTCTGTGCTACTGTAGAAACATGGCGGTGCAACATGGCGGCCTCAGCGCCCCGCTCCTATGTAGAGATATAAAAGGCTCATTCTGATGTTATAAAAATAAACTTTTATTTTCAAGCAATTGTAAGCCTACAAATACTTATGAATGAACATTAAATCTTATTTCTACCAAGTCTGTTCTGAAAAAATTCTAAACTGTGTGCCTTTATACTAACATGTTACAATTAGGGGCCGCCAAACCCTTATACATTATTCATTGTATTGTGAAGAGAATTGAAAATAAAGATTTGAAAAAATAAAAAATAAAATATAAAAGGCTCATAGAAGGGAAAAAAATCAAGCAATTATACACTAATTAAAACATATTTGTGAATATTATATTCCATTTGTACCAACTGATTAACGTGAATAAATTCTACACACTGCACCTTTAACACAAACAAATGTTAGATGCTGGTTAGAGCCCCCCAAAAGTCTAGTGTCACCTCTGGAATTATTTTAAAAGGGAAAATTCTATACTCTAATTCCTATACTGTAAATACATTTCATTTTCCTTTACTTAACCTCGAAAGATCAATTGAGGGGTGACCCTCTTTTACAATGACGTCGAGTTTGTACAGATACACAATATACAATGAGAATACATAACAAGTTTACACACACACACACACACACACACACTCAGACAACAACAATTTAAAACATTCAGATCAATTGAATGAATTAAAACAGTTACAAGTGTAGAAGGGCTGATTCAAAATAATAATTTTAAATTGGTTAACAGTTATGAGTGTATTTATTTTAATTGTATGTTGTAGGCTGTTCCAGGAGTCAGGGGCACTGTGGCTAAAAGCGGTTTTACCAAATACATGTTGTCTTGGTCAAATACAGAAAAGAAAAGTTTTGCCTTGCTTTCAGCTTAGGCAACTTTAGACTGGGAATTGTGTAGTGCCACTTCTATGACAAAAACAGAACACTGCATTATTGCTATTCAAATATCTCTGACTTTAAACAGACTCATACTTTGCATTGTATTATTACCTGGACGAATTGGGCTTCCTCGTGCTCCCCCGGTGGTTTCACCTGTAGTGTCGCGTGCACACACTGCTGAAGCACCACGCGCGCTCCAGGAGATCCGTCTTTCTCTGTCATAACTGTTCAGTGTTCACTTTATATAAATCAAATGTATCCTTTTTAATATCTGTCTGTCTGTCTGCCTGTCTTCCTGTCTGCCTGTCTGTCTGTCTGTCTGTCTATCTGTCTGTCTATCTGTCTGTCTGTCTATCTGTTTGTCTACCGTTAACATCAACGAACAGACCAATTTTGACTAACAAACTGAGATAAATGTACGGATGAATGGCAAAGCAAAAACACAACAAAACTCATGTAACACACTTCCGCAAAAACGTCAACTTGAAAGTTACCCAGAGGCGCTCAAGACTGCGCCGTATTTACGCAGTTTACAGTATTTACCTCATTTTCTGTCATGTATGTGAATTTTAATTAATCCTAATAAAGTAACTGCAGTTTCCTTTTGGGGATAAATATAGCTAAAAAAAAAAAAATCTATCAATCTATCTATCTATCTATCTATCTATCTATCTATCTATCTATCTATCTATCTATCTATCTATCTATCTATCTATCTATCTATCTATCTATCTATCTATCTATCTATCTATCTATCTATCTATCTATCTATCCATCTATAATTGAAGATAGAAGTTATTCAAATAACCCTTAAAATAAAATGATAAAAGTGAAAAAATAC
>CM047517.1:2581316-2588816 GCA_026122265.1 Ammodytes dubius
TGTGTGTGTGTGTTCGGTTCTCACTTTGGGACAGGCCTTTAAAGGGCTGTTTGAGGGTTAACACTAGGTTTTAAGGTTCAGTTATGAATTAGGTTTATGTTAGGGTTAGTGTAAGGGTTGGGGTTAGGCATTTAGTTTTGATGGTTAGGGTTAGGGTAAGAGGCTAGGGAATGCATTATGTCAATGTAGTGGGGCGACTGTGGTTCAGGTGGTAGAGCAGGTCGGCCGATGATCAAAGGGTTGGAGGTTCGATCCCCGCCCTGCCACCTGTGTCATGGTTGTTGTGTCCTTGGGCAAGACACTTCACCCACCTTGCCTCGTGTGAATGTCGATAGTAAGCCTGCTATCAGTGTATGAATGTGTGTGTGAATGGTAACGTGGGAATGGGAACAGGTCTCCCTTGAAAAAGAGTCTTCGGTCTCAATGGGATTTACCTGTATAAATAAAGGTTAAAAAAAAATAAAAAATGTGTGTCCTCACAAGTATAGCTGTAATAACGTGTGTGTGTGTGTGTGTGTGTGTGTGTGTGTGTGTGTGTGTGTGTGTGTGTGTGTAGGTGGACTGGGGTTCGTTGGATTACCTGGTCATCGACATGCCTCCTGGAACCGGAGACGTCCAGCTGTCAATCACTCAGAACATCCCCATAGCAGGTCAGCCACACACACACACACAACACACACACACACACACACACACACACACACACACACACACATATTAAACACAGACCACACACACACACATATTAAACACAGACACACCCACACACACTACACTCACATACACATACACACACACACACACACACACACACACACACACACACACACACACACACACACACACACACACACACACACTCTCTCTCATTTTTATTTATTTATTTATTTTATTTTATTATTTCAGGACAATGCACATTGATAAACATAGTCATTCCAACATGTAAATGTGCCAGATTGTAGCCCAGGGGCTAATTTCCATCTGTTGTCCATAGGCAGGTGGATGTTACAGTAAAAGCAATACAAAAGATATACAATAAATACATAACATGAAAAGGTTCTATAAAAAGCAAGGACAAACACAAGTATTGGTTAAAAAGGAAATACAATTCAATAGAAAGTGGGCCGGTACAGTGCAGTGTTATATGTGGTTACATGTTTGGTTATCAGTAAGCCATGTCTTTATTTTGCGTTTAAAAGAGGCCAGTGTGGGACATGCCCTTATAGTTGGAGGTAGTGTGTTCCATAATGCAGTACCGGTAACGGAAAGGGTGTTATGGCTAAAAGCAGTTTTCCTGAAAGGAATCTCACAGTCCCTGTTTGCAACAGCTCTGGTGATCCGAGTCTGTTTGTACCTAATAAACTCTAGCAGTGGTGGTGGCGCCAGGCCATGTAGTACTTTGTAAATAAGTTTCTCATCTTCCTAATCTTCTAACAGGAGCAGTGATCGTGTCAACGCCTCAAGACATCGCTCTGTTAGACGCTCGCAGAGGAGCAGAGATGTTCAAGAAAGTTCACGTGCCGGTAATCTGTGTGTGTGTGTGTGTGTGTGTGTGCACGTTATAAAATGAAATATATTCTTAAGTATTTAGTTAAAAGTCAAACCATTTGTGCATACACAGTCTAAGGAACTTCTAAGTGTGGTTTTATAGTATGAAGAAATTCAGGTTTGAAAATATTTATAAATCCCAGATTTTGTTTGTGTGAAACTTATACACTTGTGTTTAAATCATGCGTACACACTGTTAGTAAATTATATCCATTGTGTCTGTGTGTGTGTGTGTGTGTGTGTGTGTCTGTCTGTCTGTCTGTCTGTCTCTCTCTCTCTCTCTCTCTTCCTTTAGGTCCTGGGCCTGGTTCAGAATATGAGTGTGTTCCAGTGTCCGAACTGTAACCACCAAACTCACATCTTTGGGTCTGACGGAGCCAGACAACTGGCAGACACTCTGGGGGTTCAGCTGCTCGGTGGGTATAGCTACCAGGGGCGACTGTGGCTCAGGTGGTAGAGCGGGTCGGCCGATGATCAAAGGGTTGGAGGTTCGATCCCCGCCCTGCCACCTGTGTCATGGTTGTTGTGTCCTTGGGTAAGACACTTCACCCACCTTGCCTCGTGTGAATGTCGATAGTTAGCCTGCTATCGGTGTATGAATGTGTGTGTGAATGGTAACGTGGGAAAGGAAAACAGGTCTCCCTTGCAAAAGAATCTCCGGTGAAAATGGGATTTACCTGTAGAAATAAAGGTTAAAAAAATTAAAAATAAAAATAACAGAGATTAAAAACAACAACTGAAAAAGAAAAACAGCTAATAAAATTAAGAGAAGAAATTTAAAAGAACCCAAAAACTACTCCCACCCCCATAGACATGCACAGAGACATACACAAATACAATCACACTCATACACACACACACTCACACACTAGCTGTCACTAAAGAGATATATCAGCCTAGAATGTTTAAACATGAAGACAGCAGAGATTTAGTTTATTGTAATTTATTTCCATCACATAGATAGATACACAACATTTACAAACATGACATTAAAAAAAAAGAAAAAGTGTCATCTTAATTTATACATTTTCATTGTTTATACTCAATACTGTATGTAAATGTGGTTGAAGCATTTTTATAAAAATAACACTATTTCACATTAATTTATTTTCTTCTTGGGTCCCTCAGGATCTTACAGTTACAATAGTTATGTGTGGAAGATGTAGCCTGTGTGAATGAAGCCTTTAGTATTGTAAAGCATTTTGAGCTGCATTTTTTCTATGAAAGTTATTTTTCAAAGACAGTTTATTACTATAATTCATTTCCTGTTCTGCTCTGTAGAACAAACTTTAGCTTGTTGAAAAACTGTGTTTGTTTTATATTTTCTCTGGTCTTGTTATACATTTTACTGTATATTTATAAATTAATAATTATATTTAATTTTCTCCCTCCAGGTGACGTCCCCCTTCACATAAACATCAGAGAAATGTCGGACAGAGGGAAACCGGTGGTAGTGTCCTCTCCTGACAGCCCTGAGGTCTGAATACACTTCTTATCATTTATCTATTCTACTCTACTCAGTATTTCATTTACAGGAAGCATTGTTTTTTTTTTTTTTTTTTTTTTTTAGATGTTTTTTTTTGTAATTTTTATGCTTTATTGATAGTGTAGAGACAGAGTTGAAATGGGGCAGAGAGGGGAGTGACATGCAGAGAACGACCGCGGGCTGGAATCGAACCCGGGTCCGCTGCTGGCCGAGGCCCATGGGGGGGGGGACGCCCGACCAACTGAGCTAAGGGCGCCCCCAAGCATTGTTAATTAATCTCAGGGCTGTCTGAGACCTGAACTTTATTCTACTCTTTTTTTTTTGCTGTCCATTATCGATGTTACTGTACAGTATTTTATTATAACTTCTATTTCATATATTTATTATTATAGAATAATCATGATGGTGGTCGCAAAATGCCCGAATTGTCTGCAACATTTAAAATCAGATTTTTTTCTGTTTAATATTATATGAATAATTTCAAATGTAGTTTTAGGGAAATTTCATTGTTTTAATGATTTTTGTGTGTGTGTGTGTGTGTGTGTGTGTGTGTGTGTGTGTGTGTGTGCGCGTGTGTGTGTGTGTGTGTGTGTGTGTGTGTGTGTGTGTGTGTGTGTGTGTGTGTGTCTGTGTGTGTGTGTGTGTGTGTTCCCTCTCTAGGCCGAAGCGTACAGGAAGGTGGCGTCTGCTGTAGTACAAAGACTTAAAGAAATCAACACTTGATTGACAACAACAGCACCTGAGGTCAATTTGAACTGAAAACGCGCTCCATAATAAATAATCATGTTTATTCACATATTCTAATGTATATATACACACAAATCAACTGTCGTAACCTCTTTTATATACAGGTGCATCTATAAAACATTAGAATATCATGGTAAAGTAAAAAAAAAAAAGTGTTTTTGTAATTTAATTCAAAAAAGGAAATTTTCATATATTTTAGCTTTATTTTATCGAATACATTTACAGTATTTACACATGAGGCAAGGCAAGGCAAGGCAAAATACATAAAACACATTAGAAGACATTTAAAAGCGAATGAAAAGAAGTAAAAAATGAAGTGAATTTATCTAGAATAAACATACTTGTCCGAAAGGTTGACTTTTCTGTATTATAAATCCTTTTTTTGATTGATTGGTTTTATCATGTAATTATGTAAAATTCTTAGATTTTGAGATAATGGATTATTTTTATTCCACAAGCTGTAAACTGTAATCATTCACTTTGTGTAAAGAATCTATAATATATGAAGGTTTCTGTTTTTGAACGGACTTTTCAATGATATTCTAGTTTTGTTTTAGATGCACCTGTAGGCTACAATTTATGGTCTTAACGCTCAATAAGTTGATTCCAAAAGCACTACTTGAGTACACACACTGAAAACAATGTGTATTTATAGGCTATTACAGTATTACTGGATGAATGTGATTCCTTTATCTGTGTGTGATGATATTTAATAAAGCTATGAGCTACAGTCTGTCTCTGTGTAATTTTCTGATTTTTTTTTTTCAGTTTTTAAAATGTTGTATATTTTCTGCCAAGACGTTTAAAGCTGGGGTGGAGGATTTGGGGAGAAAATGGCAGTTGGGATAGAGATTTGAATCCAAATACCTCAACCGCTCCACTTGTTCTCTTTGGTCCCTCCCTGACACGCTCTACACCAACAAAGTCGTGCCAAAGTGAATGGACAGTCCCAACAGCCAATAAGAACAGAGAATCGGAGCCTCGCTCTGATTGGTCAAAGTGTACAGCTCATGTTAACTTTGACCAATCAGAAATCACATACCCCAGCTTTAATATCTTCCAAAATAAATGACCCAAGTATGGAAGCCTAGGCCGTGTCTGAACTGCCATACTAGCGTCCTACATCCTACGTACTCACTATCTATATACTGCATACTCTCTACTCAAAGATCGATTGTGTATGCGAGCTAAAACGTTCTCAGTTGAAGTATACTCAAGCAATGAATAATTTCTTCTTCTTCTTATAAGATTCAGGCAGTTTAGACACTGTTAAGCTTATAACCGCCCTCTACAGGTTAGATATTGAACTAGATTTTTACAGTCCTGTGTTCATCATCTGTGTTTTAGACCTCTTGTTTTATAATAATTGTGTTTTGAGGCGGAGGATCCCTCCGACGCTCTCTGTCCGGCTCATCAGCACTCAGCTGTCTGTGAGTTGAGCTGGACGAGCCGCGGTGTGGAACAGCGATCTGTTCTGATCTCTCTCCACTATCAGACTCACAACACTCATTTCACTTAGTGACTCTAATGTTGTTAGGTATTTATCTTCATCTCTTATCTATTGTAAGAGTGTATGAATGACTGCACGTACAGTTGTCAGATCGCGGAACCCCAAACAATGTTGTTGCCTAGCAACTTGCTCGAAAATATTTCATTTTCCTGGGCGGGTAGAATTGACCCAATGCATTGTGGGGCGGTTGAGTAGGAAAAGTATACGATCGATTATACCCAAAATCTTCCCGGAAGTTAGTACTCATCCGGGAATTTCTCACATACCCAAACTCGCATACCCAACCGTCACATACTCAAATTGAAGTCAAAATGAGTATGAGTAGGACGTTAGTATGGCAGTTCAGACACGGCCCTAGAGCGGCTATTCTCATGCTTTAATGTTGCACAGTGCAGTGCCGTTACCAAACAGCAGAGGGAGCTAGCTGGATGTTACGTTTAAAACAAGGAAATGAACCAGCAGAAAATATATCTAACTTTCTTTCTTTCATCAGCAGAACAAATGCAGTCTCATCAATGCAGAGAAAGTTTGAAATATTTTAGGTTCTGCATTTCAGTTTTTAGTCCCTTTATAGGCCCTACTCCTAATATCACCATAATATATATTTTATATATATATAAAGCTCTGAAAAAGATTAAGAGACCACTCCAAATGTTCAGTGTCTCTTGTTTTACTATTTATAGGCATATGTTAGAGTAGAATGAACATTTTGGTTTTATACTATAAACTACTGACAACATTTCTACCAAATTCACAACAAAATTATTGTCATTAAAGAGCATTTTCAATAAGTAATGTAGAGATGAAGATTGAAGAAAAATCCAGACTGGTCTCTTGATTTTTTCCGGAGCTTTATATTTTTTATTCACATAGTACACACATAAAGGTGCACTATGTTACTTTGTGTGTCAGAGAAGTGAAAATGTTTTAAGGTATATTCTCATAACTGAATAAACAAACTTTCCTCACAGGAAAATGTGATCCTTGGAACACTGTTTGAAGTTAGAAAGCTTCCTGAAAAGTTACTGTTTCACTGTTGTTGTTTACAGCAGCAGGGTCCACAGTTTGGTTTACAAACATATTCTTTAGTCTTACGTTTGGTTCCAGGTTCCTCAAAATCATTTAGTTTTGATTCATGATGATAGGATTATTCAATACTAAGAATTACATGTAGAGTAAATATGTTTAGTAAACCACCTGCAGGCTCTGTTAAAGCTGGGGTATGTGATTTCTGATTGGTCAACGTTAACATGAGCTGTACACTTTGACCAATCAGAGCGAGGCTCCGATTCTCTGTTCTTATTGGCTGTTGGGACTGTCCATTCACTTTGGCACAACTTTGTTGGTGTAGTAGAGCGTGTCAGGGAGGGACCATAGGGGAGGGACCAAAGAGAACAAGTGGAGCGGTTGAGGTATTTGGATTCGAATCTCTATCCCATCTGCCATTTTCTCCCCAAATCCTCCACCACAGCTGTAATGTAAACAAATCCCCCTCCTCTAAAACTACATACTGCACCTTTAATGACAAGTTTTTTTCCCCTGAGTTTTTCACCAGTCTGTGAATATTTTGTTTGTTTTGATTTGAATTCAGTCACGTGACTCAGACGTCTGACACAACAGGGTTTTATTTTCACACACTCTTTGCCAAAAAACTGTTGACCGCAGCTGCAGAATGTCTCACTGTGTAGGCGCTGTACACACACACACAACACACACACACACACACACACACACACACACACACACACACACACACCACACACACACACACACAACACACACACACACACACACACACACACACACACACACACACACACACACACAACACACACACACAAAACACACACAGAGAAAGGAGGGAGGGTTTCTTTGGAAAGTTGAGTGAACAATAACTCGTTTCATCTGGGAATATCAGTTTCGGTCTTTTGTGTTTTTACATGTACACTCTCACACACACACACACACACACACACACACACACACACACACACACACACACACACACACACACACACACACACACACACACACACACACACACACACACACACACACACACACACACAGACACACACACACCACACACACACACACACACACACAACACTAACTAGACAAATTCTTTTGAATTTCGCTTGAAGTTAGACTTTCGGTTACACCAGACATTGCATACTCAGAATTCTACTTTTATAAAATATCAAAGTAA
>CM047517.1:2593816-2596316 GCA_026122265.1 Ammodytes dubius
CGTGGGAGAGCCTACTTGTGCAAAAATGACTTCCCTTAGCGACTTATTGCGGGTTCGAGGGGTTCAAGAAGAAGTCGTTTGTTAATGGAAGACCAAAAGGTGAGTGAAACTGTAATATGTGTTGTTTTGGTACAGGGTGCATGTCTTTTAATAGGTCCATGGTGCATGAGGTGACAGTGTGCATATTAGCTAACACATGTGCAACTCTAGGCACCAAAACAACACATATAGTTTCACGCACCTTTTGGTCTTCCATAAACGAAATGGCTTCTTCAGGAACCCCTCGAACCCGCAAGAAGTCGCTAATGGAAGCCATTTTAGCACAAGTAGGCTAGGGCTACTGGCTACTCTCATGGACGGCTACTCTGCATGTGGTTTCCTCCTACTGCATAAAGCAAAGTGTCTCTCCCACGGAGGTTGGTCCTTACAAGTACCCGTAGTTCTGACTTTAAAGTCAGAATTCTGACTCTTTTTTTTTCATGAACAAAAAAAAAGTCAGAATTTCATGAACAAAAAAAAAAAAGTCAGAATTTCATGAACAAAAAAAAGAAGTCAGAATTCCATGAACAAAAAAAAAAGTCAGAATTCCTGTGAACAAAAAAAAAAGTCAGAATTTCATGAAAAAAAAAGTCAGAATTTCATGAACAAAAAAAAAGTCAGCATTTCATGAACAAAGTCAGAATTCTGAGAATAAAGTCAGAACTTTTTTTTTTTTTTTAACTTTTTTTTTTTTTTCATGTGTGGCTAATCCTCTTCCGTAGCCTAGGCTGTGTATTAACACTGGATTTTTTTTTCAGCTCACACACAGTCCTGACAGGTAGTGGATCATGAGGAGATATTGATCTATTTTATTTATTTACTGTACTACACATGTAATGATAAAAAAAATTGTTCCTTCATTCGATCGGCTCTCAGCAATACAAATGCAGAAGTTTAAGTTTAAGGACTTCTGTCTATTTGAGTTTACTGAACTCAGCAGTGGAATACGCATTAACAAAAACTCCAGCGTGTAGCGGCTGAGTGAATGTGGTCTGGACTCTGTGGAGGAGAGTCATGGTTCCAGAGACGCTGTAGAAGGACAGAACACCTGCACTGTGATCCAGGTACACTCCTATTCTGGAGGACTGAGGACCTGAGACGGGAGTATGGACACTGTTGTGCCAAAAGACATAACTGTCTGTGTCACAATGTAACATCCAAGATTTGTCATTGTTTCCAAATATACTTTCATCCCCTGCTCTGCTGATGGTCTTGTATGCGACTGCTACATAAACATTGCCTCTCCACCTCCACTCAACCTCCCAGTAACAACATCCAGTCAGACTCTCTGTACTCAGGACCTGAGGATAATCAGTGAATCTGTCTGTGTGACTAGGATAAGACTGTGGTTGACCCATGTATGTTGCTTTCCTGTTCCCCTCAGATAATAAAAGATGTGTGTTTGCTGTGTTTGGATCCAGTGTGATCCCACGTGAATATCTTAAGAAGTCAGCTCTGGTCTTGGTCTCTGGTTGAGGCAGTAAAACATCCACATGAGTCTCTGTCAGTGAGATGTTTGTCCATGTCTCTCTCAGGACGTCCTGTAGCTTCTCTCTGGCTTCTGACACAGCCGCTGTCACGTCCTCAAAGTATCTCAGAGGACGGATGTTGATGCTGGAGGATGAGTGTGTAGATTCACTGAGTGCTGGCAGTGAGCGGTAGTCGTGTAGAAACTGGTTGTGATCTTCTGTGTGGGACACAGGGAAGAAATTAAGAGAAATATCTGAAATTGTCCCTTGAAAGAGGTCTGTTAATGCAGTGGTAAAATAGACTATTCTATTTTTGGTGATTTTAACAGTAGGCTATTTATATGGGTCAAATATGTACAGCTAGGCATTCGTAGGACTTTCTTAAACACACAACTTGAATCTAAACTGATCCTCCATTACATGGTTTAAACTTGTATTGGAGTGCAGTGGGCATTACATTTCATTCAAAGTGGTATTAATGGCTTGTGGTGTAGTGGTTAGAGCCCCCCCATAGAGTCTCAGTCCTCTTCACAGCAGACCGGGGTTAGAATCCAGCCCGGGTCGTTCTCTGCATGTCATTCCCCTCTCTGACACATTTAAATTCTGTCTTTCCAAACCTTCTAATAAATGCATAAGATGCAAAAAGAAAATCTTTAAAAAAAGGGGTATTAAATTGTCTTTAATTTACTTAAATTTAATTTGGAGAATCTGGATTAAGGGAACAAGGTATTTCCAAACATTTGATAGAATTGGAATTATTCCAAAATGCCCTAAACATATTTCACAGGAACACAGAAACCCCTGGTAAGAAACAAGTGAATTTCCTACCGTGTTGTGCCAGGGTCTTCAGCTCAGCGTCTCTCCTCTTCAGCTCAGCGATCTCCTGCTCCAGCTTCTCCTGAAGATCTCTGACTCGACTCACTTCAGTTTTCTGTTTGGATCTGAGCTGCTGCTTCACATCAGAGCTTCTTTTCTGGATGAGACGGATCAGC
>CM047517.1:2608816-2653816 GCA_026122265.1 Ammodytes dubius
CGCCCCAAATTACTGGTTTTTAAAACACTTTAAGGTAAGACACTGCAGGTGAATTTAGGGTAAGATTTTTTACTCATAGATTTCATCATGAAACTTTGCAAGTTGAGTTTATAGCCTCTTCATAAATCAGACAATTAACAACCAACATATGAAGAAATTATTTTGTAATAACCTTCAGAATAGTGCATAGAATGATTGTGGAAAGTTTAGTAGATGTCAGTGCTTTAGAAGTTGAGATTTTTGGTTCAGAGTATTGAAAGAAAACTAAATGTTGAGATAATGTCCGTTAAAGATGGTTGTATAGGAGAAATATACAGACACAAACAGACAAGGTTTAGTCAAATAAACACCTGAATGTACATGTTGGACCTTTGATTTATACTAGTATGAAAGAAGACATGTTATAGAAGAGAGAGGGAGAGAGGAGAGAGAGAGAGGGAGAGAGAGGGAGAGAGAGAGAGAGAGAGGGAGAGAGAGAGAGAGATAGAGTATGAAAAGAAGACATGACATGTAAGATAAACAAAGCAAAATATCAAAAGGATTAAAAAAAATCATATGAAGCAACGAGATAAAATAATGACTAATTATTTTAATTTTTAATGTGGGAAAAATACAACAGATAAATACTTCATGATGATGATACACACACACACGCACACACACACACACACATAACCACACAACACACACACACCACACACACACACACAACACAAAAACAACACACACACACACACACACACACACACCACACACCACACACGCACACACGCCACCCCACACACACACACACACACACACACACACACACACACACACACACACACACACACACACACACACACACACACACACACACACACAACAAACAAAAGCATTGACCCACTCTCTGACCCTGCTTCATTTGTTCTTTTCACGGGAACATTATACATAATTTAACAATTTTCATAGAAGAAGAAAAAAACACAAAACATAATTACATCAGAGAGAAAGAGGGAGAGAGAGCGAGGGGGAGAGGGAGAGGGGAGAGAGAGAGAGAGAGCGAGGGGGGAGAGGGGAGAGAGAGGAGAGAGAGAGAGGGGGAGAGAGGGGGAGAGAGAGAGAGAGAGGGGGAGAGAAGAGGGAGAGAAAGAGGAGAGAGAGGGAGAGAGAGAGAGAGAAAGAGAGAGGGGAGAGAAGGGAGAGAAAGAGAGAGGGAGAAGAAAGGGAGGAGAGAGAGGATAGAGAGAGAGAGTGATGATGCAAGAGAGATAGAGAGAGAGCGAGGGAGAGAGAGACAGAGAGATGTGTGTATTATACATGTATAAGCGAATGAAACACACACAGAGCCTCATTAAGCTTAATTAAAGTTGCATAGATACATAGTATTTGCATGACTATTGTATGTTTGTGTAATGTAGCTCATATACAATGCTTTGTTATATTTATTTAATGTTCACTGGTAACACTTAAATAGGGCTATGAATGTAGATGCTGATTTATGCTTTTATATATAACTAGTATTTGTACTACTGCTGTTCTGTTTTTAAATTATCTTGTGAAAAATTCCTAATAAATAAATATAATTGATCATGTGTACTGTCCATTGTTGATGCTTTGGCAATATTGTTGCTGTGAAACGTTCATGCCAAGAATGCCCTTTGAATTTAATTAAAATGAATAACACAAGTGTATAGGCTATGCACACACACACACACACACACACACACACACACACACACACACACACACAACACACACACACACACACACACACACACACACACACACACACACACACACACACACACACAAACACGCTCATTTACATATATGCGTAAACATGATATATACACAGTCAGGAAAGAAAGAAAAAGTGTTAACACATGCTTTTATCTTTATGCGTTCGTTCAAGATGCCTTTTTAAAATGACATTTGTGCATTAAAAAATGTGTGTGTGTGTGTGTTAATGTGCATATGTGTGTGTGTGTGTGTTGTGTGTGTGTGTGTGTGTGTGGTGTCGTGTGTGTGTGTGTGTGTGTGTGTGTGTGTGTGTGTGTGTGTGTGTTGTGTGTTTGTGTGTGTGTGTGTGCGTGTAAGCGAGAGAGATAGCTAGATAGAGAGAGAGAGAGAGAGAGAGTGTGTGTGTGAATGGAAAGGTAGAGCGCCATTGACTCACAGTGGTGGGGAGTGGAAGAGAGAGAGAGAGGCACATAGTCGCCATTACTGCTTTGGATCAGAGGGGAGGGAGCGGTGAGAGAGCAGGAGACGCATACCACACCACCCCAACCAACAACAAGCGAAATATACTGAAATACTCGCTCAACTACACGGGACTACACGTTTAACTACACCCCGACGCCAAACTACATCGGATAGGGCGCAGAAACCAACCCCAAATTGTGGATTTTAATACGAAAAAAGGAGTTTTTCAATTTTTTTCCTCTCTCCTTCTCACTGGAATTGTTGGATCTGGGAGCGACCATGTTATTAGGTGGGTAGGGGAATTTTATCTGGACCTGGGCTCTTTGGGACTATTAGCTTAGCCATTTTCTCCTCTTTCTAATGGTTAAACCGTGCCAAATTAAGGGGGTTTAACTATCCCGGGTTAAAGGAAAGCAAGGTTAAGGTGTTAAATCAGCCCTGTTTGAGTTGGTTTAGCAATTTTTTTCCCCGATAGGCGATTTCCTAACCCCCCTGTAACGTAAAGCCGTTGGGATTTTTGGGTGTTGCTAACGGTTGCTAGGCTAACGTAGCAGCACACAGCTAATCAGGGGCAGAAACCAAAGCTAAAGACAGGCCGTTCCGAGCCGTGTTAACATTTATACAGACGCCCATCATTTTTACCATCTTATTTCCTTCATATTTCCCCGGGAAAAATGCCTAAAAGAACCAACCGTGTCAATTCCTATGGTTGGGGAAAATTTGTTAGCCACGCTTGCCCGTTGACGCATTAAAGCTGTGAATGCAAAAAGCTTGACTAAAACTTGATTATCCTGAACATTTTAAACTTCCCCTAACTCACTCTTAATAGCCCCCCCACCCCCCTCCCCATACAGTTTGGTAATGTGTGTAACATGTACGTTTTTAAATGGGCTTTATTCCAACGTAGCACATCTACCAAAAATTACTTTCGGGAAATAAATAAATAAATATATATAAAAAGAATGAGAGAAAGAAAAATCTGCAGTGACATCCAGTTTCTCCGCCTTGTAACACTATGTGCTTGCTTTAGACATTTATTTAAAGACGCTAATAAAGCAGTTTTTTCACCCAAATTCAACCCAGCAATGTAGTTTAAGATACCAAGCGTATTATAGGGCTGTTTCCCATATTTTTAAAGCATTTTCTTTGGCTTTTTATTTTGAACTCATTCATACGCTCACCTAGGAATTCCAATCTAACTTCTAAACATTCGACATCTGTTGTGCATTATAGGTGTTATTCAACGGTTCAATCCCTTTCATAGTAATATGAAACCCGGACACTCTCCACACTTTTTTTCTAAGTATTCATACTCCTGTAGCCACTTTTTCATACACATTGAAAACTAGTAGCCTAACGTAGTTTAGTAGAGTAACGCTTTAAAATCATAATTTAAACCTACATTTTGTAGAATTTTAACAACAAAAAATCTCAAGTCTGTCTGCAGGGGTTGCCAGGTTTTTATACATTAACATTAGGAGGATGGATGGATGGATAGATAGATAGATAGATAGATGGATAGATATATAGATAGATGGATAGATAGATAGATAGATAGATGGATATATAGATAGATGGATGGATGGATGGATGGATGGATGGAAGGGTCAGACATTTCACTATTTATTTTTATTTATTTTTTTTATTTTTATTTTTTTATTTAACTTTTATTTATCCTCGAGAGACCAATTGAGGGGTGACCCTCATTTGCAATGACGTCGAGTTCAAACAAATTCAAAGGAAAAACAACAATACATTAACAATATTCAACGCAAATACATCAAATACACAACAACAGGTGAAGAGAAAAACAATTGAAACATTTACACAGTGGTGAAATTAAGTGGTAGCAATTAAAATTAAATGGGTGAGAGTACAATATAGCCTAATTAAAACAGTTACAGGTAGAGTTTGGCAGATTTAAAATAGTTTGTTTAAATTGGTTAAAGGATATGAAGTTATTTAGTTTAATTTGTTGCTGTAAGTTGTTCCAGGAGTCGGGGGCACTGAAGCTAAAAGCTGTCTTTCCCAGCTCAGACCGGGCTTGTGGGACATAAAGCATAAGCATGTCAGTGGAGCGGGTCTGATAAAGCCCATCTGAGATTTGCAGCAATTCAGTTAAATAACGAGGAAGCTTCCCGGTCAAGGCTTTGTAAATAAAAACATGCCAATGTGCATCACGTCTCTCTTTAAGGGAGGACCACCCAACCTTTTCATATAAAAGACAATGGTGTGTGTCATAAGCATCTCCTGTGATGAACCTTAAAGCAGAGTGAAAAACAGAGTCCAGGAGTTTAAGACATGAATGTGATGCATGCCGGTAAACCACATCACCGTAATCAAGGACAGACATGAAAACTGCCTCAATAATCCTTTTCCTACTAAATAAAGGGAAGGTGGTTTTGTTCCTATAAAAATAGCCAATTTTTTGTCGTAGTCGACGAACAAGATTTTTTATATGAAAATTAAAAGTGAGTTTATCATCTAACCAGATGCCAAGATATTTGTACTCTGTGACTCTTTCAATTAAAAATCCATTATTTGTAAAAATATTAAAATCATTCAAATTTGTAGTTCTTGCTCTGGAGAAACACATATATTTGGTTTTGTCTGTATTTAGAACCAGCCTGAGGTCCACTAGACAGTCCTGCAGGGTGTTAAAAGAGCTTTGTAGGTTCTGAATAGATTGGTGCATCGAATCGGAAATGCAATACAGTACTGTGTCGTCAGCGTATAGATGGGCGTGACAGTTTTTTAGCGATGAAACAATGTTATTTATATAAATTGTGAAAAGAACTGGACCTAAAATTGAGCCTTGTGGGACACCATTTGTAACAGTTAAAAACTCAGATTGGTATCTTCCGAGTTTAACTGACTGCTGTCTATCAGAGAGATAATCCCTAAACCAGCTACATGCAGAATGATCAAAGCCAATGTCATGCAGCCTTTGTAAAATATTAAACCTACATGTTTGTAGAATTTGAACAAAGAACTGACAAGAACCCCACAAATGAACAAATTCAGATGGAATTTCCATTCAAACGTTAAATATTCGAAATGTTTCAAAATATAGTGTGTGTGTGTGTGTGTGTGTGTACTTAAAGTATTCACACACCCTTCAGAAAGCCACTTTTTGCGTCTTGTTTTTAGCATCTATTATAAAAACACTGCACATTGCTTTTCTTAGTATGATATATATTATAATCTATTCAGAGCTAGTTTGTAAGTGTCCAGTTTAGCCAGGGTTTAAACTGTAACTTTAACAATAGGAGGATGGATGGATGGATGGATAGATGGATGGATGGATAGATAGATAGATGGATGGATGGATGGATGGATGGATAGATAGATAGATAGATGGATGGAGGCTCAGATTATTCACTATTGGTGACATTAACCAACTTGTTTTCTAACACATAACCCCCCCCCCCCCAGAAAGTTGTAAACGCAATCCTCATTAGCAGTGCATTGATTTTTCTCCATTTATTTTGCATCTAGCAGTGTGTGTGTGTGTGTGTGTGTGTGTTTTGTGTTTCTGTCTGTCTGTCTGTATGCATGTGTGTGTCTGTTTTGTGTCTGTCTGTCTGTCTGTATGTGTGTGTCTGTTTTGTGACTGTCTGTGTGTATCTGTAGCCTATGTGTGTCCGTCCGTCTATGTATGTCCATCTATGTGTGTGTGTCCGTATATTTGTCCGTGTGTGTGTGTGTGCTGTTAGCCTGTGTGTGTGTGTGTGTGTGTGTGTGTGTGTGTGTGTGTGTGTCCGTATCCGTATATCTGTCCGTGTGTGTGTGTGTGTGTGTCCGTAGCCTGTGTGTGTGTCCGTCCGTCTATGTGTGTGTGTGTGTGTGTCCGTAGCCTGTGTGTGTGTCCGTCCGTCTATGTGTGTGTGTGTGTGTCGGTAGCCTGTGTGTGTGTAAGGTCAGTGAGTTTGTCCTGCTGCAGCCATACATGCCATTAACATCCAGTGGGACTTTGATGCAGCTCTCCGTTTGCCCTTTAAACTAAAACATCGTTAAAGGTGTAGTCCGTCCATACAAAAGGGTTTTCTCAGGGGGGTCATCTAGCCCCCAACACTGAGCCATAGAGATTGACAGAAGCATCAATTAATACTGGGGAACCAATTGTGTTGAAAAATAGGACCTCCGATTCAACTATCATCTTGTTTTAGTGTCGGCAAGGGCACCTTAAAGGGTTCGATAGTGCTCACTGAGGTGTGTGTGTGTTGTGTGTGTGTGTGTGTGTGTGTGTGTGTGTGTGTGTGTGTGTGTGTGTGTGTGTGTGTGTGTGTGTGTGTGTGTGTGTGTGTGTGTGTGTGTGTGTGTGTGTGTGTGTGTGTGTGTGTGTGTGTGTGTGTGTGTGTGTGGTGTTTTGAAGCAAAGCGTAGTAAAACATTAAGTTGGATATCCCCATCAGCTATTTAAATGTACTATATCCATTCTAGATAATGTGTAAGATAGTTTTATATGATTAAATGAAGTATCTAAATGTGATAACATACTAGGGCCTTTAGTGCGGTACATTGCAAATGACGAATAACGCAGGTTATATCACTCATCATAACATTATGTATTGTAGGTATTGAAACATTGGTAGATGGTGTCAGTTGATCCGTTGTCAGTTGATATGTTGTCAGTTGATATGTGTCAGATGGTGTCAGTTGATTTCATGTCATTTGATTAGTTGTCAGTTGATTCATTGTCAGTTGATTTCATGTCAGTTGATTAGTTATCATTTGATTCGTTGTCAGATGGTTTCAGTTGATTCGTTGTCAATAGATCTTGTCAGCTGATTCGTTGTCAGTTGATTCGTTGTCAGTTGATTTGTTGTCAGTTGATTAGTTGTCAGATGGTGTCAGTTGATTCTTGTCAGTTGATTTGTTGTCAGTTGATTAGTTGTCAGTTCATTGTGTCAGTTGATTTCATGTCAGTTGATTTGTTTTCAGTTGATTCGTTGTCAGTTGATTTGGTGTCAGCTGATTCGTTGTCAGTTTATTGTGTCAGTTGATTCTTGTCAGTATATGGTGTCAGTTGTTTCGGTGTCAGTTGATTCGTTGTCAGTCGATTCTTGTCAGTTGATTCTTGTCAGTTGATTTGTACCAGTTGATTCGTTGTCAGTTGCCCTTTAAACTGTTCTGTAATGACATCATTGACACGTCTGGAACAGGAAGTGAGATGAATGACGCTCAGTTTCAGGTCTGGACTTGAGTCTGTCTGCAGGCGAGAAGATTGAGTTTTAGAATATATCTCTGTGCTCCAGCCCTGGTGTATTTCACTGTGATTTTACCTGGAAAAAATGTAGATGTTCTGTTGAGCAAATGCACAATGAATGAATCATAAAATCTACTATCTTTTAGATGGTAATAAAAGGAGTTTAGATTTACAACAGGAGCAACAACTGGACAGAGACAACAATAGAATGTGTTGAAAAGAGACTAACCTGATAACACTATTGATTATAGATCGCTGTGTGGATTGGTGATGTCATTGCAAAATCTGATAAGTTAATTACATCCGGCATCGGCACCCGATAATGATATTGAATCAAGAGTGTTGGTCCCATCTCTAAAAATAACAGCACTCAGTCTTTTTATAGCTCAATTATTTATAACCCACTTTTAATGAGATGCCCTCACCTCTTATGACACACTTGAAACACACTCCCTGCGTTCCTAATCACATACTCTTTCTTTTTTTCTATTCTACATACTACATCTGACGATAAAAATAATCTAGTTAGGATGCAGTATGCTACAATTGAAACACACTGACTTGAATTTTCTGTAGCACATTTTTCAACATATTTTGAGATACAACATTTGAGAAAGCAGTGTACTTGTTAAAGGTGCTACGAGGGACTTTTAAATATTTCTGAAACAGTCTAATTTTTCCTCTGATGATCATAAATTACATGTAACAGCAAACGAGACCATCAGTGCAAAGAATGCTATTTTTATATAGTTTTTCTTAATGCCTTTGTCATGGGTATACGCTCACCCAGGAACAACAGCTGGCTTAGTAAAAAACACTACCGCTTTTGTCCAAAGGAGGCGCTAGAATGAACACAAACTGAAAGTTCCTCGGAGCACCTTTTATTAAAGGATTTTTTGCTCGGTATTAAACCCAAGGCAAGTTTATTTATTTCTAAAGCCCAATTCAGACACAAGGCCATTCAAAGTGCTTTACAGAGGCCATAACATACATCAAGATTAGACATTAGAAATTGCATTTAAGATATAATAAAAAAACAAAGAAAATACATTAAAAAAACTGCAGCTCCTTTCGACTAGGACGTAGCTGGATTTTTTTAAAAGCACATCCTGCATTTTTATGTGCCAGCAGCTGTACAATTTAAAAATGAAAGTGACAGGTAATGGTTTTTGAAACATTTTAAAGTGATTACCCAGAAGAAACCCTGCGAGGCTGGGTGAGTAAACTGCCTCAGCGCGCGGACACTCTGTCATGATTTATATACGAAGTGTAGCGATGAAAAGAAGCGATTTTTCACCGTCTAGAAAGCTCAAGTCTTTTTGCCTTTTTCTAATAGGATAGGAAGCTGTTTCCGTTTGCATTTAACTTATATAAGTGTTGATTTATGTCTTCCGGTGGGAGGATGGTGTCTGTCTGTACCTGAAGTAAGCTTTCCTTATTGGGGAAAATATAGTGAGTCATTGAGCCTCCATTTAAAGGTGGAGTCAGTGATTCTGGAGAATGCTTTTTTGATAATATAGCTTTTTGGTCCAAATCAGTGAATATATCTCCTCATGATCCGCTACCTATCCATACTATGTGTGCCGGAAAAAAAATTCCAGGGTTAATACTCAGCCTAGGCTCTGTAAACTGGTATGTAAACAAAGGGGGCCAATTGCCCATTTACAGAGCCTAGGCTGTGTAATAAAACTGGACTTGTTTCAGCACACACAGTACAGACAGGTAGCGGATCGTGAGGAGATATTCACTGATTTTGAGCGTTCTCTAGAATCACTGACTCCACCTTTAAAGTACATGGGTTGCTCTGCTCTGTAGAAGCCCCACTTTGCTAATAAACGGAGAGAGAAAAGAGGGAGAGAAGAGAGAGAGAGAGAGAGAAGAGAGAGAGAGAGAGGAGAGAGGGAGGGAGAGAGAAGAAAAAACAAGTATATTTAACCTCAGAATCCAGCTGAGTTGAACTTTAAAGGGGCCTGTGATCCTGGCTGTGTGTTCTGCTGTGTTTCGGGCTTAAGTGTTTAGTCATCTCTAAAAGCGGTCTGCCAAGTGATAATCCCCCCCGCGGACACACACTGAATACACTTATCATGATGCACAGGGCTAACTTTGAGCTAATAGTGCAGCACACATTTTGGATTAGGTTTTATTTACTCTTTTTTTTTTGTAAGATAATTTTTTGGGGCATTTTTTTTTTGCTTTATTAGACAGTTTTGGAGAGACAGAGATGAAATGGGGGCAGAGAGGGGAATGTACATGCAGAGAACGACCCGGGCTGGATTCTAACCCGGGTCTGCTGTGAAGAGGACTAAGCCTCTATGGGGTTGGAGGTGGGATCTAACCAATACACCACAAACACCCCCCTTTGTTTTTTTTCTAGTATTGTTGTTGTGATAAGACTAGAGATTGTACCAACCCTGTATCGATACCAGGCAACGTTAACATTGTCATTCACTAATTGGATGTTGGACTGACGTCAGCGATCCATAATCTATAGATAGCCATCAGGTTAATTCAGGTCTCTTTAAACCACATTCTATTGGATCAATGGTGCTGTTGTTTGCAGTTGCCGCTTAACGTACAGACAGACTAGATTTGACCTGTTCACATTTAGGAAGCAGCCATATTTGTATTAAACTTAGTTGATATAGAAAGGGTCTCATATATGTCCATATTTTCTGCATATTTTGGACCAAGGCCTAGTGCCGCCATCTTGAAAGCGTCATAGTTGGAATGTCATCAGGTGCATTGTTTAAAATTTAGAATTGTTCTTGTCCTTGAAGGCCACTGTAGCTTCTGTTATTATTCTAAAGGGTTGGGATTACCCAGGGAGCGTTGCATTCTAGAACTTTGTAGAACTTTCTTGATGATGTCATATTACACACTGCACCTTTAAGTCAATAGTAGAAAAAAGCTGTTTATTTTAACCCTCATAAAAACCTTGCTAGCGAACCTTAATGCCTGTATAGCTGCATATGGGTAAGGCTTCATTCTATTTTATAAGCATAGCACCACTTCTCCCAGCTACAGCCAGGTGTCACATATACTAAATCCAATATATAGTCATTTCAGTCATAAATCAATAGTTGAAAAAGTTGTTTATTTTAACCTTCATAAATACCTTGCTAGCGAACCTTAAAGGAATACTTCACCCATACGGAACCAGCGTTCTATCAGTATAAAATCACTATTATAATATAAAGAATGAGGTTTTTCTTCCCTTAGTCTTCCCTTGGCCCAGCTGTCCTGTTAATCCTAACCCTTACTGTGATGTCACAATAAGGAAACTGTAGGGTTAGACAGTGACACCATAAAACAGTCTTTCTGCCTTTTCTCAGGCTAAGATGATCCGATTTCAATTTTTTTGGCACATTTATACTAAATAGGATCTCCGAGTTCAATACACCTTCATATTCCAACCGGTGAAGTAGGCCTTTAATGCCTCTATAGCTGCATATGGGTAAGGCGTCATTCTATTTTACAAGCATAGCTCCACTTCTCCCAGCTACAGCCAGGTGTGGTATACTATGTACTGTAGCAGCGGCACAGAGGCTATTGTAGCGGCTAGGGGTTAGATCTGCAAACCTGATAGACCTGCTTGTCCGTGTGCTCTCTGACATCATCTCATTTCCTAGGTGTGTTCGAGGGACAAGGATCCCGTGGTCTAAAAGCATATAATTAATACAATGGTTGGCTAAACAAACATTGAAGCCACATTTCCTGTGTAGGTAATTGAGCAACATTCCCCTAGTTTTATCTTATGTGGAAGAAGTGTAATTTGTGAACCCTTCATGAATACATTTCCATAAGTATGTAGTATGTAGTATGTAGAAGGCAGTTTGTTTCTTAAAGGGGCACTGACTGTGTAATATGACATCATCAAGAAAGTTCGAGAATGCAACGCTCCCTGGGTAACCCCAACCCTTTTGAATAATAACAGAAGCTACAGTGGCCTTCAAGGACAAGAACAATTCTAAATTCTAAACAATGCACCTGATGACATTCCAAAAAACATGGTTGCCTCCATAAGACTTGCCTGCTCAATGCACAAAATGTAATATTAATATTTGTAATTCTCCGCTCAGGAGGATAATTCAGATTATTGGCAGAGGTGATTTTACACCAATGAGGACATATTTATGAATGAGGATATTGATTTTTAGCTAATAAATTACTTAAAATGTTACACAGTGCCCCTTTAAGTTATTGCAAGGCAAGCATTTACATGTGAATTACAAGTTAAGATCTGCTGAGCTCACAAAACTCTCTTTATGTCCTGACACACAAAGCAGCAGCAGCTCAGGTGACATCAGCGCCTCGGCCCGGCCTCTGTAAACACACTCTCTCTCTCTCTCTCTCTCTCTGTCTCTCTCTCTCTCTCTGTCTCTGTCTCTGTCTCTCTCTGTCTCTCTCTCTCTCTCTCTCTCTCTCTCTCTCTCTCTCCCCTCTCTCTCCCTCTCTCTCTCTCTCTCTGTGTCTCTCTCTCTCTGTCTCTCTCTCTCTGTCTCTCTCTCTCTGTGTCTCTGTGTCTCTCTCTCTCTCTCTCTCTCTCTCTCTCTCTCTCTCTCTCTCTCTCTCTCGCGCGCCTCTGTAAACACAGTCAGGGGAGAGAAACCTCATTGCTTTTCGTTGCTCCTCATTGTAACCACGGATATGCGTCTTATCTCTGACCTGGGCCTCTTTAAATCCAAGCTAAAAACTTATTTGTTCAGGATGGCTTTTAATACACAGTAGTGTGATGACACTTTGTTCTTATTTGATCTTATTTGATTTTATCTTATTTGATTTTGATGTATTTTTAATTTTTGTTTTTTAAATTGTTTTTATTTATTCTCTCTTGTAAAGCACTTTGGTACCACCGAAAGGACTGTTGTAAAGGGCTGTATAAATAAAGCACATTACATTACATTTTTCGCCTCAGTCAGTTGAAACCAAAAACATTCCTTCTCTGTGCATTTTCTCAGGCCACATGGCACGCGCTGCAGCTCACGCAGCAATTCACTGGCTGATGCCATCGCTCTGTAAAACATAACAATGACTGCATTTCTCTCCTCTTCTCGTCTCTCTCGCTGCATCTTCTCTCTCTCTCCTCTTCTCTCTGTCTCTCTGTCTCTCTGTCTCTCTCTCTCTCTCTCTCTCTCATCTCTCTGTCTCTCTCTCTTTCTCTCTCTCTCTCTCTCTCTCTCTCTCTCTCTCTCTCTCTCTCTCTCTCTCTCCTCTCGCTCTCGCTCTCGCTTCTCTCTCTCTCTCTCTCCTCGCCTGCATCTCTCTCTCTCTCTCTTCGTCTCTCGTCTCCTGTCTCTCTCTCTCTCTCTCGTCTCTCTCTCTGTCTCTTCTCTCTTCTCTCTCTCCTCTCTCTCTCCTCCTTCTCTGTCTCTCTCTCTTCTCTCTCTCTCTCTCTCTCTCTCTCTCTCTCTCTCTCTCTGTGGTTTATCTGTCTTATCAGCCTGTATGTAGTTAAGGGCATGGAAAAGGTTCAGGCTCATTTGACTGTTAGCAAATCCCAGATAATACTTGCGGAAAGGTTACACTGTCTATCATAGGCATTTGTCAATTTTCTTCTCGCACCTTTTAGTTTCTCCTAATCTCTGGATCATTGAATATGTGTGTTGGTGTTGCCAGCAGTGAAACATTTCATTCTATTTTGTTGTTTTAATGTCAAATAAACAAGATAGAAGCAGAATTTTTAACCCACAAATAAAACTAGATTGGTAATTAGGATTAAATAGAAAATAATAAATCACGACCAGAGTAACCACCAGAGCGAAATATATTTTATCATAAACGACGGGCAGAATTAATCAGGATTATACGTTTAGCCGTAATCACGTAGCCCGAGGAAGATGTGCCCATAATGATGATGATCTGAGCAAATCTGTGAACTGATTTATTTCCTCCTGTTTTATTCTCCCAGGCGAACCGCATCATTTCTAGGTCAGTGCCTGTCAAAGGGCTGGAGTCGCATGCCATTTTTATCCCGCCTCGACACAAATTGGTTGAAAAAGCCCTCCTTTTTCTCTGCGAGGGAAAAGTGACATTGCTGAGCACGCTACGTGATTGAATTACTGTCCCCTTTTCTCTTATATAAGCTTTTCTGTCACGCTTTGTACAACAATGGTAGTTTTGAGAAGACAAGAGAAAAATTACGACCAAAATTCACTTTGGTTTTTCAACTCTTAAAACCACATTTTCATTTGATAAACCCTCTTAGCGTGTGCATTTTATTGCTATTACATTGAACGCCACTCTGAAACATTTTTATTTTGTCCTGTAAACCTGTGACAATGTGTTCATTTGTCTAATTTTCTGATAACTGTGTGTAATGCTCGACTAACATGTTTGATTTGTTGTTCTAAGTCCCCACACCATGCACACACACACACACACACACACACACACACACACACACACACATACACACAGACCCACAGGGATGTGCAGAGAAACAAAAAGCTAATTATATTATTTGTGATAAGGAGACTGAAGTGCTCCGGAGACAAATTAGTGCAAACATGTTTTTGTTTATATTGTTTATATATTTATATTTTTTAATCTTTTCCCTAATTGTAAATTCCATGTCTTGCAGGCAGGTGATAAAAGGAGACGCCGGCTGTTCTCTCGCAGCTTAAAGAAGACCCAGGAATAGGAGCTGAAAGAGAGTTGGAGGGAGGGGGACAAGCCACTACCAAGAGGGGAAACCAGAATGAATGTGCTTCTGTACCGCTAACAAGGAGGACTGGAATGATATCTTGAGCGGTTTTCCCGGAAGTGAGCGAGTGGGGCGGGGATGAGCGGCGGGGGGATATAATGGCCAAGAACAAGGACGCGCGACCCCCGACATTCGCGGTCAGCGTGGTCGGCCTGTCCGGGACGGAGAAGGAGAAGGGGAACTGCGGCGTGGGCAAGTCCTGCCTGTGCAACCGCTACGTGCGTCCCACCGCCGACGGCTACTACACGGAACACACCTCCGTCCTGAGCACGATAGACTTTGGGGGGCGCGTGGTGAACAATGACCACTTCCTCTACTGGGGGGAGGTGTCGCACCGCGGGGACGACGGACTGGACTGTAAGATCCAAGTCATCGAACAAACGGAGTTCATTGACGACCAGACTTTCCTGCCGCACCGGAGCACGAACCTGCAGCCTTACACCAAGCGGGCCGCCTCGACCAAGCTCCAGTCGGCAGAGAAGCTCATGTACATCTGCACGGACCAGCTGGGCCTGGAGCAGGACTTTGACCAGAAGCAAATGCCCGACGGGAAGCTGAACATAGACGGTTTCTTGCTCTGCATCGACGTTAGCAAAGGCTGCAACAGGAAGTTTGAAGACCAAATGAAATTCATCAACAGCCTCTACTCTCACATGGTCAAATCCAAGAAGCCTGTCGTTGTCGCCGCCACGAAATGTGACGAGTGTGTGGACCAACACCTGAGGGACCTGCAGGCTTACGTCGCCAGCAAGAAAAACCTGCTTCTGATAGAGACGTCGGCACGCTGCAATGTCAACGCAGAGCTCTGTTTCAACGCCCTCATTCAGCAGCTGGACAAGACGAGGGGCAAGCCAAAAACTGTGCCATACCTGGAGGCCTATAGAATCCAACGCCAGATTGTCGCCTCAGTCACGGACAGATTTGAGAAATTGATGAAGCACACAGTGAGAGATTACCACACCACGTGGAAAACGGTGTCCAGCAATATGAAGGGCCAGCAGGACTACGACGATTTCATAACCTACGAGGGCTCCAGGAAAGCCCGCAACATGTTCACGAAGCACATCGGACAGCTGAAGCAGGAGCACATCAGGAGGAGGAGGGAGGAGTACCTGACGACACTGCCCAAAACGCTCAACAACCTCCTCAATAACCTGGAAGAGGTGGAACCCTTATCGTGGCCCGAAGCGCAAAGCGTGATTCGGAACCGACCCGATTTCCAGTACTGGTTCGTGGTTCTGGAACACACGCCGTGGGATTTGACGGACCACATAGACATCAGCGACCGCCGGATACCCTTTGACCTCCTGGACACGCCCGACGGGGAGAGGATCTACCATAACCACGTGCAGCACCTTCTGTCGGAGAAGAGAAGGGTGGAGATGAAAGACAGGTTCAAGAAGACTCTGGACAGGGTTCATTTTATCAGCGCGGGGCAGCCCTGGGAGGAGGTGATGTGCTTTGTGATGGAGGACGAGGCCTACAAGTACATCACTGAATCAGATAGGAGGGATGTTTACTGTAGACACCAGCAGGAAATAGTTGAAAGGGCCAAGGAGGATTTCCAGGAAATGCTGTTTGAGCATGCTGAGCTGTTCTATGACCTGGATTTGAACGCCACGCCGACATGCGACAAGATGAGTGAGATCCACTGTGTGCTAAACGAGGAACCTCGGTACCGCGCGCTGCAGAAACTCGCCCCGGACCGAGAGTCTTTGCTGCTCAAACACATCGGGTTTGTTTACCATCCCACCAAGGAGACGTGCCTCAGCGGGCAGAACGTGTGTGGACATGAAAGTGGAGCAGGTCTTGGGCAACAGGCTGGTGCAGCTGGACCACGGGCGCTCTAATCTCTACTACAACAGTGCCAACGTAGATAAGATCAACCTCTGCCTCCTGGGACGGGAGGGGCTGTCACAGGAACTGGCCAACGAGATCAGAGCGCAGTCCACAGACGATGAATACACTCTGGATGGGAAGATATACGAGCTGGAGCTTCTGCCCGTGGACGTTAACTCAACGCTGCTCTTCAGCCACGCGTGGGTCAACACGTTCAAACCCCACGGCTGCTTCTGCGTGTTCAACTCCATAGAATCGCTAAACTGCATCGGAGATTGCATCGGCAGGATCCGAGCGGAGATAGCACAGAGCAGGAGAGATAGGTTGGCCCAGCCGCTGCCTTTCATTCTCATCCTGGCTAATCAGAGGGACAGCGTTTGCAAAAACATTCCCATCCTGAGGCACCAGGGCCAACAGCTGGCAAACAAGCTGCAGTGCACCTTTGTTGACATCCCCTCTGGCGCCTTTCCAAGAAAATTCACAGAGTTCCAGATCAAACAGGGTCTCCGAGCAACGCTGGAGGGGCTGAAGCATAACTTTGACGTGCTGGCTCCGCTGCCGTCAATCAAAGACATGTCGGAGACGGACCTCAGGATAGTCATGTGCGCCATGTGCTGGGACCCTTTCAGCGTGGACCTCATTCTGGCTCCGTTCCTGGACTCCCACTGGTGTAGCGCGGGGCAACCGGGGCAAAGCAACACTCTGATACTTGACAAGATCATCGGGGACAACCGGCGGAGAATCCAGGTCACCGTGCTTTCTTACCACACGGCCATCGGAGTCCGCAAAGACGAATTGGTCCACGGCTACATCCTGGTGTATTCCGCCAAACGAAAGGCTTCCATGGCCACTCTGCGGGCGTTCCTAGCCGAGGTCCAGGACTCGATCCCGGTGCAGATGGTGGCGATCACGGACAGCCAGGCGGACTTCTTCGAGAACGACGCCATCAAGGAACTGATGACCGAAGGGGAGCACATCGCCACGGAGATCGCCGCCAAGTTCACGGCGCTCTACTCGCTGTCGCAGTACCACCGGCAGACCGAGGTGTTCACGCCTTTCTTCAACGAGGTGCTGGAGAAAAAGCCGAGCATCGAGAGCGCCTTCCTGTTCGATACTTCCTCGTCGTCGCGGGAGTGTACGACGACCGGCGCCAGCGAAGACGTTTTCCCCACGTCTCCGCACAACAGCCACTCGCCGGCCTACAACACGTATTACCCCGAGTCTGACGATGACAACGAAGCCCCACCGCCGTACAGCCCGATAGGGGATGACGTGCAGCTGCTGCCGACACCCAGCGAACGCGCCAAGTACCGGATAGACCTCGAAGGGAACGAATACCCGGTTCACAGCACGCCCACCGGAGACCACGAACGCAACCACAAAGTGCCTCCACCGGTAAGGCCCAAACCAATCCTCCCGAAACCCAACGTCAAAAAGCTGGACCCCAACCTGCTCAAAACCATCGAGGCCGGAATGCGTAGCAACCGTAGATCCTCGCCCCGTGGCACAATGACACACTCCGACGACCAGGATCCTTCAGATAACTATGCAGACCCCGTGGACACTTTGTTGAGATCGAGGGGCTTCCACAACGATGACATATACGCAGTGCCCGATGACGCACACAGCCGATTGGTGAAAATACGAAACTCCTTCGGCGGTTTGCACGGTCTCCACGGAGGAGAGGAAGAGAATGGGTTTGATAGGAAGTCCCAACAGGCTGGGCGGCGGCCATCAAAATACAAACATCGCTCTAAGATCTTGTTCAGCGCCACAAAGGCCTACCAGAGACGGTTTCACCACTCGGACAGCGAGGGTGAGGAGACGGGGCCCGCCACGCAGAAAAAGAAAAAGGGACGCGCACACAGAGGCAGCGAGGAAGACCCTTTACTGTCACCGGCTGATCCATGGAAGGGAGGGATAGACAACCCAGCCATCACCTCCGACCCCGAGCAGGAGGACAAGAAGATGAAGAAGAAGAAGAAAACGCCAAAAGAGAAGAAGGTGAGTGTTTATTTTTTTTTTTATATAAAGTTTACTATTGAGTTTTTCAGTTGACCAGACAAAAATAGAAAAAAAATCTAAAATTATTTGATACGAATAAACTTGTTAAAGGCCTCATTTGAAAATAAACAAGAGAAAAGAACCCAAGAAGGTGAATATTTTACTAATTTTTTTTTTTTTTTTTTTTAATTCTTTTAATAAATAATTTTTTAACCAGGAAAAAGTCTCATTGACAATAAAAATATATTTACTTTCTCCAAGAGTGTCCTACCCAAGACAGGCAGCAGCACAAAGCTACAAACAACAAATTAAAAACAGATTCACACATATTCATGTTTATTGAGTTTTCCACTTGACAAGTTACTGACAGCTGTAAATAAACAATAATATTTTCAGTTGAAATGAGAGATAAACAATTTACTAAAGGTGGGCCATAACAGAAAACAATATCCTAACATAGAAAATGGTAACCAAATGCACAAAAAAATAAACAGAAAAACACTTGTTTATTGATTTTTCCACTTGACAAGTTGGCGACAACTGTAAATAAACATTTGGCTCAAAGAATTAGTCACAATTAAATTTGATAGAGGCCTCAGTTGAAAATCAGACATAAACAAGTTACTAAAGTTAGGCTATAACAGAAAACAATATCCTAACAATGAAAATGAAAACCGAATGCAACAAAAAAACAACACAATAAATATAATAAACTTGCCGTACCATATCACACTTCATATTCCAGAGAGAAGAAAAAACCTAAAAGAAAACCCAATCTACATTCTGTCAGTTATCTCACTCAGCGAGAATTTAATTTTGTTGAAATATTGTACAATAATGACCCAAGACAAGATCAAATTTGGACAGACAGGATGCTACCTGAAAGCCTAATCGAGTTGTATAAAGTATGGAGCATCTCTTAGCCAGCGGGGATAGATGGATCGATATCAAAGTCTGGCCAAGACAGTAGTGGAAGAATACTATTAAATCTTTTCTAAATTTGTGAAGGTTAGGTAGTGATGGCGTGATCCCAAAAACAACCCCTTTATAGACATTAGTTTCAATTGTGGATGTCGGTCCAATATTTAAATAGGGCAGAGTAAAGCCAAATTGAATAGATAAGGTTTATTGGGCCTGTTGGCAGAAGGGGTGTTTTACTGTTGAATGAATTTGACTGTTGTTTTTAAATGTCAAGTCAATAATGGGGCTCGTAGTATTCATAGAGGAACCAGTAACCATGAGTCTCTGGTTCCTCCCATAACATGAGGTCTCTGGTTCCTCCTCCAGTAACATGAGTCTTGGTTCCTCCTCCCAGTAACCATGAGGTCTCTGTTCCTCTCCCAGTAACCATGAGGTCTCTGGTTTCCTCCTCCCAGTAACCATGAGGTCTCTGGTTCCTCCTCCAGTAACCATGAGGTCTCTGGTTCCTCCCATTAACCATGAGGTCTCTGGTTCCTCCTCCAGTTAACCATGAGGTCTCTGGTTCCTCCTCCCAGTAACCATGAGGTCTTGGTTCCTCCTCCCAGTAACCATGAGGTCTCTGGTTCCTCCTCCCAGTAACCATGAGGTCTCTGGTTCCTCCTCCCAGTAACCATGAGGTCTCTGGTTCCTCCTCCCTGTAACCATGAGGTCTCTGGTTCCTCCTCCCAGTAACCATGAGGTCTCTGGTTGGATCCCCGGCACCGGACAGGAGGGTGTTAGTAGTAAAACTAGTGGTGGCTGGTATTACATTTAGGGTGCCCACCATCTCTACCATTGTATCCTTGAGCAAGACACTTAACCCCAAAAACTGCTCCAGGGGTGCTGTACTATGGCTGACCCTGTGCTCCCACTCCCTCCAAAGTGTGGTAACTTGACAGGGGAGATGAGAAAAGACAAATTTCAATGTGCCCTGTGTAAATTGACTAATACAGATAACTCAACGCTTAGCAAACAGCAACAACATACCATATTATAGTCTCCAAAACACTGAGCCTTAGCTTTCTTGTTTTCTTGAAAGATAGCTTCAGTGCATTTTATACACTAAGTGAGATAATGACGGCATGTGTATGTGAATGGGAGCAGAAGAGATTGTGTATAGTTCTAGTGTTGCCCGTGTGAACATAAGTGTGTGTGGGTGTGTGTGAGAGATATGAGCATATTCCTTTTTTTTTTTTTTTTTTAATAGCCGCGGGACTCCAGTGAGAATAGGTTAATTTGATAATGCATTGATCGGGCCTTCTGCTAAAACGGTTTATGATCCTTCCCACCTCGCAAGGTCCCACACACACAACCATTAAAAAAAAAGCGCTGATAATAGATGCATTGTTGGGAGACAGTAGGGCTTTGTGTGTTTAATCTCCGAGTAGGGGGTGATAAGATGCTCGCTTATCCGTTTACAAGAGCTCTCCAAAGGGCTTGTCTGCTATTTATGCTGCTGAGCACATACACACGGATATACTGTATGCTAGCGTGTTTACTTTTATATATTTTTTTTATCAATATATATATATATATATTTCTTTTTCATATTTTCAACAAGAACGATACAAAAAACAAAATTAAACAAATAAAATACAAAGTACAGCTCATGTACTCCCTCTCTCTCTATCCCTCTCTCTGACTTTCCCTCTCTCTCCCTCCCTCGTCCCTCTCTCCCTATCTCCCTTCATCCGACTAACTTCCGCTCTCTCTCTCCTCTCTCTCTCTCTCTTCCCTCTCTCCTCCCCCCTCCCTCTATTCTTTCCTCTCTCCTCCCTCCCCCTCTCTCTTTCTCCCTCCTCCCTACCCTCCCTTTCTTGGCATTTTCAAGCTTTATTAGATAGTACAGCGTTGAAATGGAGGAGAGAGAGAGAGAGAGAGAGAGAGAGAGAGGAGAGAGAGAGAGGGGGAGATGACCTGCAGTAAAGGTCCACGGGTCAGATTTGAACCCGCGACCACTGCAACGAAGGCCGGAGCCAATATGGTACGCGCTCTATCCACTATGCCACCGGTAGCACCCCCACTGTACAGCATTGTTAAAGGAATATGCACGTTCACATCTGCCATCTGCAATCATTTAAACGGCCAAGCCAATATAATGTATGTAAATATGTCTGGCAATTACATACTGTGCGCTGTTGAAATGCTATCGAACAGATGTTAAAAGCAGTTAAAACACACATTAGCATACAGTGCACGTACACACACACCTACTCATGCGCAAATATGATAATTCCCATAAATGAATTAACAGGTACATTCACATCAGAGGTGTAAAGAGAAAATATAAAATGGCAGTATGAACTATATGCATTTTTAAAGCCAGTGTTACATGCTCAAAATGGATACTCTCTCACAGCCAGTTTTTTTCTAAATGAATTGTATCATTGTTATAAAGCCAGAGATAAAATCTTAATTAATATTTATATAATATTTAGTGTCCAATTTTTTATGGACAGATTTTGGATACAGTCTTTTTAAATTTTATAAATCTAAAAATGAAAGGTGCAGGTCTTAAAAAATTCATTTTCGGAATGTTTTTGGGAAGAAAATGTATCATAAATCAGACAGTGAACAACATATGAACAAATCCTTATGTAATAACCTTCAGAATAGTGCTGAGAATGATTATGGAAAGTTGAGTTGATGTAAGTGCTTTAGAAGTTGGGATTCTTGTTTCAGAGTATTGAAAAAAAAACTAATGTTGAGATAATGTCCGTTAAAGATGGTTGTATAGGAGAAGTAAACAGACGCAAACAGACAAGGTTTAGTCAAATAAACACCTGAATGTACATTTTGAACCTTTTTATTTAAACGAGTATGATACAAGACATGTTATGGAAAACAAATAGCCCAAAAATCTCCCCATAAAACACATGCAAATCTTAATCAACAACATTTGATATTGATTACGAATGTTTGTATACAATTTCTAGCCCTGCTATAGCAACCGCAAATAACATGCGTGTGAACAAATGCAACACATGCAAACGAACACATTGGAATGAATCAGATAAGTGTGTGTGTGTGTGTCTCTCTGTGTGTGTGTGTGTGTGTGTGTCTCTCTGTGTGTGTGTGTGTGTGGTCTCTCTCTCTCTCTCTCTCTCTCTCTCTCTCCCTACATCCCATTAACTTCCTCCCTCTCCCCCCCTCTCTCTCTCTTTTTCTCTCTCTCTCTCTGTCTCTCTCTGTGTGCAAATCAGTATAGAAACAGCCGTCGGCGTTTGCATGGCTGTCATGAATGCAAACCTTTGTTGGTACAGTCAAACTCCACTCTTTGATAATCAAGAGGGTAAAGGGAAACACAAAAAAAAAAAAAAACACAAGGTACAAAATGGAAGGTGTTTAGTCGGCGTTCTGTTTTGCCAAATTTGTTTAAACTTCTTTGCTTTCCCTGAAATCTCATTTAGATTTCTCCATATACAGTCATATGAAAAAGTTTGGGAACCCCTCTCAGCCGGCATTATAATTGACTCTGCTTTCACACAAAAAATATAAAAGTGGTATGTCTTTAATTTACCAGGAACAGCTAAGTACTGGGATGTTTCACCTACAAAATGGAAGGTGTTTAGTCGGCGTTCTAGCCAATTAGAGAAGAGCTTGTAGGCATGACAACACTTTGATGAGCGAGGAGAGAGTGGGGGAATCAAAGCCACGTCGTTACCAGTCCCCGCTTTCAGTCTTCAATGACGGTTTTTTGTCTGGTGTTGTATTTCTTTCTTCTCGTCTATTTCCACATGGACCTCTCTGTCGCTCTCTCTCTTTTCCCTCTCTGTCTCTCTCCCTTCATCCCACTAACTTCCTCTCTCTCTCCCTCTCTTTCTCTCTGTCGCTCTCTCTCTTTCCCTCTCTCCCTTCATCCCACTAACTTCCTCTCTGTTTCTCTCCCTCTCTCCCTCCCCTTCTCTCTCTCCCCCTCTCTCTCTCTCCCTCCCTCTCTCTTTCTCTCTCTCTCTCTCTGTCTCTCTCCTACATCCCACTAACTTCCTCCCTCTCTCCATCCCTCCCTCTCTCTTGCTTCCTCCCTCCTTCCCCTCTCCCCCCTCTCCCTCTCTCTCTCCCTCCCTCCCCCCCTCTCTCTCTCCCTCTCTCTCACTCTCTCCCTCTATCTCCCTCTCCCTCCTTCCCTCCCTCCCTCTCCCTCCCTCTCTCCCTCCCCCCCTCTCCCTCCCTCCCCCCCTCTCTCTCTCTCCCTCCCTCCTTACCTCTACCCCTTTCCCTCCCTCTCTCTCTCATCCCTCCATCCCACTAACTTTCTGTCTGATCTATTTCCCCATTGGCCTCCTACACAACCTCCACAACTTCCTTGTTTCTTCTTCTGTGGTGCATTCTGCCGTCTCATCACCATATCTCTCCCACATGTCTTTTTCTAAATTCCCTTTTCTATCACTCCTTCCTCTCTATTCTCTCTATCCCTGCTTGCTTCTTGTTTTTTTCTTTTTAATCATGTTTTAACTTATTCTTTTCTCTGCCTTGCTATCCTGCCTGCCTACCTACACACTCTTGTCTCTCAAACATCAACCCATCCCATTTCTCTACCTCTTTTTCAGTCCTTCAATCTTCTCTCTACAACTCTTCTTGAATGAATAAAATCTTTATTTTGAACGATTAAAACAGAAGATGATTAAGGCTGTGGCTTAAACCCCAAATAAGCTTAAAAAAAGCTTTTCTGAGGGGACCCAATAACATTCAACATATAACAAAAAATAGACAAGAAATTGAAACGGAAAAGGGGCAGGATTAAATAAGTGTATACTTCTTCCTGCTCCTTTTCAGGCATATCTCAGCAACACAGATAATGTTTTTTTTTTTTTTTTTGTGAAAACATAATTTTTGTTTATTGTATTTTCATGCTTTTCATTTTGTTTTGTATGTTGATATGTCTGAAATAAACTGAATAAAATAAAATCAAATCAAAACACAAAAGACACACTACAGACAATACCTTAAAACAAGACGCTCCCAGTACAAGTATGTTTAGGTAATGAGCTACCCAGATCAATATTGTAAATAAGAAACTGTTCTCAATGTTTTATCTGGAAAATAAAGATTAAATAAAAATCCATAATCATTTGTTTAGAGCAGTTTTTCCTTCAGATTTTTCTTAAATGGAGTTAGAATACATCTATCCTTCTTGTGGTTCCTATCATTTCATATTATTCTCTTACCCCCCTCCCCTTTATAGCCCAAATCTTCCAAAGCCCCCTAATATGATCACAGTACAAGTATATTACATAATAACTAATCAATAATCATATGTTCACAGCAGTTTTTTTCTTCAGCTTTTTCTTAAAGATGGAGATATAATGCATCTGAGTTGACTATGTTGTTTTTTAATCATTGCTTATACATGCATTTTATTTCTGTAATTTTAGGTTGCCTTTTACATATCTGGCAGGGGACAGCAGATGCAAACTAGCCTCTTATGCTAACTCTGGCTCACTTACATTTTGAATGTTGATTAGTGTGCAATGTCCCTGAAATAAACCAAAAAAAAAAAAAAAAAAAAAAAAAAAAAAATCCATTTTGCTGCAGTTCCTATCATCTCATCTCATCCCTATTCTTATTCCCCCCCCAAACCCCCCCACAACCCCCCTTTTTCCAGCCCAAATCTTCCAAGCCGCCCAAGCCCCTGTACCCTCCCACCCGGAGGAACTGGGACAGCAACTACTTTGGGGTTCCCCTTCAAAACCTGGTGACACACGATCGACCCATCCCACTCTTCATCGAGAAATGTGTCGACTACATTGAGCGCATAGGTAAGTCAAGCGATTTTTATATCAGTTTTCTATCTCGTTCTGCTATGTGGGGGTGGGTGGGGTGTGTGTGTGTGGTGGGGGGGGGGGGGTGGTGTGTGTGTGTGTTTTGTGTGTGGTGTGTGTGTGTGTGTGTGTGATGTGGTAAGAATGTAAAGGCTTGGGCTGAGAAAATGGGTAAAAAAGCTTATACAGTAATCCATTTACTATTTACCATTTCTTTCTCTGTCTGTATCCCACTTTTAGCCTATGAAGAGACCAGTCTGATTGTGGGAGTTTCAGTTTTGTTTATTTCTGCTATCATCCGCATTTCTCTATGAGCCATTCATAAAATACCCTAGCCTATCAGGGCCCTGCGTTCAGATTCTGCATTCGTCCCTATATAGTGGAAGGCAGCCCGATTGGTTCATGTACGTCAATCTAGCCCAGTCAGACCGGACCCTCCCCTACTTTCTGTCTTTAGTGGAAGGCAGCCCCTGATTGGTTCATGTAGTCGTCAATCTGCCCTCAACGAGACCTGCCATTTCTCTGTGAGTTATTCGTCTGATCATGTTGATGTCAATGATACATGAACAATCAGGTGCCTTCCACTAAGACAGAAAGTGGGAGGGTACCGTCTGATGGAGGTGATTGATGACTACATGAACCAATCAGGGGCTGCCTTCCACTAACAGACAGAAAGTGTGGGGAGGGTCCGGTCTGACTGGAGGCTAGATTGATGGCTACATGAACCAATCAGGGGCTGCCTTCCACTAACAGACAGAAAGTGTGGGGAGGGTCCGGTCTGACTGGAGGCTAGATTGAGCTACATGAACCAATCAGGGGCTGCCTTCCACTAACAGACAGAAAGTGTGGGGAGGGTCCGGTCTGACTGGAGGCTAGATTGACGACTACATGAACCAATCAGGGGCTGCCTTCCACTAACAGACAGAAAGTGTGGGGAGGGTCCGGTCTGACTGGAGGCTAGATTGACGACTACATGAACCAATCAGGGGCTGCCTTCCACTAGCAAACTGATCTGTTGGAGAGAAACAAATGTTAAGCTTGTGCAAAATCAGGCTGGTCTCACAAAGCTACTCTCTTATGTTTTCTCGCGGTGTGTTCAAGTGCAACCACTATTTTTTGGTGTTTTGTAACTCTTGCAAAGCTACAGCTGGCTTGTTATTCCTGTGTGTAATGCTTTGTTGTATCCATGGTCTTTTCCAAATAAGTAATCGAATGAGTGAAGGATGGATGGAGAGATGTGGGATTAGCGAGGTGGGTGGGGGTAGGGAGGAGGATGGGGGTGTGTGTGAAAGTAAATTTTAAGGAACTTCTTGGCACTGATTTCTGCCTGTCAAACATATTTGCATTGGTCGCTCGGTCGCGGCCTGCCAACCTGTCACTCAGTACAACTCAATTTCTATTCATTGGGCACACACACACACACACACACACACACACACACACACACACACTGTTGGCAGGACATTCTGATGTGTTGTCAAAGCACTGCTGGAATGATTACAAAATAAGAATGGTGAAACATTAATGCGATCAAAGAAAAGGATTTGAGTAAATGGCAGAAGTATAGATTTATGGAGGTATGCGCCACCAATTAGTTAAACAAACACAATGAGAGGTGAAATGAAAATGAGATGGCAGCTGTAAAGGTGCGAACACACTAGGCATTTTACACGCGTACAGACGCGTATGAAACCCGCCCCTTTTCCATAGGGAACCATTGGTTTACGCGCGTACAGGTCGCGTAAATGCGTCACTCGCGCTAAAGCAACATTTTAGCCGCGTTAGCCGCGTATGACCCGCGTATATTTTACGTGCGTAATTTTACGCGCGTATATATTACACGCGCGTATATATTACGCGCGTAGGAGCAACAAAAGTTCAAAAAATTGAACTTTTGTTGCTCCTACGCGAGACGATTAGCCGCGTTGGCCAATCAGCGTTGAGCTTGACCCGACGTCACAGGCAGAGAGAACGGACAGTGTACTGTACACAGGCTGATGAGACACCGAGGAGGAAAATGTATTGCAGGCAGCCGAGCCGGTGCTGTATGACAGCAGCTCGGGAATAGAAGACGTGGGGAGAGTAAACCAGGAGAATGGACTTCCTGGTTAATTCAGTAAACATGTGCGGCTGTGCTTAAGCCGATAAAACAAGTTAGCGCCGTATAGCATTAGTTAACTCACCCTGTTGTGTGCGGGCGGCTAGCGCCTCATATTATGAACCCAAACATGAGGGCTATGTCCGGGGGACACTCACAACGAGTACAGCGAAGCACCGGTGTTGATACGCCAGCCACGGTCCCCTGTCACAGCCAGGTAGGCTAATGTTGGCTACTTGGCTTTATGTTGTGCCGCCGTGCACCGATGCTGCTGTAACTGTGTTTGTTATGTAGCTGCCGTGAATATGCAATGCTGTTTTAATGCTAGGCTATTTGTGCTGTTCAGTTTGTCTTTTGGCACAGTTGTTGGCTGTGTTGTTTTTGTTTTTGTGCGGACATGCACGCTATTGGGTCGGGTCTACTCTTGGGTCTTATCGCAGCCATGGTTGATTAGGGGAAATACAATATCGGTAGGTAGACTAGGCACGTTACGCGCGTACAACCATTTTTGACACAAAATGATTAAGCAACATTTTAGCCGCGTTACGCACGTAAATCTTACGCGTGTAAAATGCCTAGTGTGTTCGCACCTTAAGACCTTTTTTAGAAGATTTTTTTGGGCCATTTTTATTAGACAGTTTGGAGAGACAGAGATGAAATGGGGCAGAAAGGGGTTCAAGCTTTATTTTTTTTATTTTTTTTTATATCATTGTAAATTGAATGTCGTCGGGTATCGGACCGTAAATTGGACAAAACAAGCTATTTGGAAGTGTCAATCTTGGGCTCTGGGAAAATTGTGATTTCAGTTGATTGTGCAAAGAATGGGTTGTCGGTTGGAAATATGAATGTAAAACGTGAACTGGTGGATTTAAAGCTGTGTGTGTGTGTGTGTGTGTGTGTGTGTGTGTGTGTGTGTGTGTGTGTGTGTGTGTGTGTCAGAAGAGCAGACACACTCACTCTAGATTAAATAAAGGTTTAATATAAGACATTAGGCCGGCTTGGACATACTGTGAGTCTATGCACGCTGGGTATGTGTCTGGCTGCCTGCCCAGCTGCTGTAAAGAAAGACACACACACACACACACGACACTGACACGCACACACACACACACACACACACGACACTGACAGACATATACACACAGACAGACAGACAGACAGACACACATGTAGAAACACACATGCAGAAACACACGGACAGACATAGACAATCACACACACATGCAGAGGCACACACACGCAAAAACACACTCGCAGAAACACACACACACACAGAACCACATGTGCAGAAACACACACACTAGCAGAAACACACACACACACACACACACACACACGCAGAAACACACACACACACACACACCCTCCACTCCTTAAAGTTTTTGCGAGATTCCTCAGTGAAGTCATGGGTCAGTCTGTTAGATATTTATACACTGTGTGGTGGACGCTCCATCCACAGTTTATTTATGTTGTCTGCGGGATTCTAACCCACAACCCGGACCGTTTTAAAGGTGGAGTCAGTGATTCTGGAGAACGCTTGTTGTCAAAATCACTTTTTTTTGTTGTAAAAATCAGTGAATATCTCCTCATGATCCACTACCTGTGTGTGTGCTGAACAAAAATCCAGTGTTAATACACAGCCTAGACCTGTAAACGGGAATGGTGCTAGCCACGGTTGTTCCCCTTTGTTTACATATTTACTAGTTTATAAAAAGCATTCTGACCACACCTTTAAATGCCCTGCTCCACTTATTTAACCATAAAAAGCTACCCAAACTCTTACTTTTTTTTTCTTTTCGTTCTGACCACTAAAATGAATTTTTTTAACATGTTTAATAATTGCTCAACCTGTTGCATAATGTATTTACTAACGGTCCACTTCTCATTTCCATGTTTAGTGCCTTTTAAAATGAGCTTTTAAGAAGGAAAAAAACCAACTGAAAGCCTCTTAAAGTAATGTTCCCCCTGCGGTCAAATTCTTTAAAATATGTAATGATGTCATGTTTCCTCTCAAAGTTTTTTGCCTTTGCATGTTTGAGTTCGGAGGGCGGTTAATTCTGGCTTTGGAAAAGTTTTGTAAAAAGTTTAAAAGTGGTCCTTTTTAAAGGTGCTACAAGGAACTTTTAAATATTTCTGAAACAGTCTAATTTTTCCCTCTGATTCATAAATACATGTAACAGCAAACAAGACCATCAGTGCAAAAGAATGCTATTTTTTTTATATAGTTTTTCTTAATGCCTTTGTCATGGGTATACGCTCACCCAGGAACACGCTGGCGTAGTAAAAACACTACCGCTTTTGTCCAAAGGGGCGCTAGAATGAACACAAACTGAAAGTTCCTTTGGAGCACCTTTTTAAGTATGATGAACAGTGAGAATTGAATAAATATGACAGAGCAATGTATCTACAGTATGAGCTACATACACAACATACTATAGTCATGCAAGTCTATGTATCTATGCAAACTTGAATGAAGCTTAATAGCTTGGTGTTTAGTAGATTTGTGGAGAAATGCAGGTTGTGTGAGGTCGAATCCAATACTACAACGTAACTTGCTACATTTTGGTCCCTTCATAAATTCAATCACAATGACACCTTCTGCACTCAACAAGTCCGGTCGAAGTGAAAGGCGATCCAAATAAAAACAGTCGGACGATTGGCAAAGTACAGACAGAATTGCAAAGTCATATACACAGCAGGACGTATTGTTTTGTAGATGATACCCTACTATACTGTGGTTAAATGAATGTAGAACAAAACACATATCTTTACACCTTTCTCATGTCCTCTGTTCGAAGTCTTTCATCCGAAGCCTTATGTGCGCAAATGTGTAGAACGTCATATTAAAGCAAAGGTATTTCCGGTGTTACTGCTGTGTGTGTCCGTGTGTGGTTTGTGTGTGTGTTGTGTCTGTGTGTGTGTGTGTGTGTGTGTGTGTGTGTGTGTGTGTGGTATGTGTGTGTGTGTGTGTGTGTGTGTGTGTGTGTGTGTGTTGCTCATTCTGCGGCAGTTTAAATCCTGGCTGAAATCCCTTCCGAATATGTTTTGATATTCAGCTGGATCTGCATGAGCCCCGCTGGTGGCTGCCAACCAAATTTAGGATTAATCCCAGTAGCAGCGCTGTCTGTGTGTCTCTCGTTCTGTGTGTGTGTGTGTCTCTCTCGTTCTCTGTGTGTGTTCTCTCTCTCTCCCTCTCTTCTTCTCTCTAGTTCCCCTCTGTTGTGTGTGTGTGTGTCTTTCCTTCTCTGTGTGTGTGTGTGTCTCTTCTCTCTCTCCTTCTCTTGTTTCTCTCTCTCTGTGACTTGTTGTGTCTCTTCTCTCTCTCTGTGACTTGTGTGTGTGTCTCTCTCTCTCTCTCTCTCTGTACCCTCTCTGTTGTGTGGTGTGTGTGTGTGTCTGTCTCTCTTCTGTGTGTGTCTGTGTCTGTGTGTGTGTGGGTGTGTGTCCCTCTGTGTGTGTGTGTGTGTGGAGTGTCTCCCTCTGTTCAGTGTGGTGTGTGCATGCGTCCTGCCAGCTGACAGCAGTGTATTTGAGATTTCATGGCTGGTGCCGTGAAATGCACTAAGTCCAGACGGTCTGTTGGCTGGATTTAACAGCTTTCCCTCCCCTCTGTTTCTGGAATGGCCTTTTATCACCAGCTAGAACGTGTGTGTGTGTGTGTGTGTGTCTCTCTCTCTCTCTGTGACTTGTGTGTGTGTGTCTCTCTCTCCCTCTCTCTCTCTCTATGTGTCTCTCTGTGTCTCTCTGTACCCCTCTGTGTGTGTGTGTGTGTGTGTGTGTGTGTGTGTGTGTGTGTCCCTCTCTGTCTGTGTGTGTCTCCCCGGCTCTGTGTGTGTCCCTCTGTGTGTGTCTCCCAATCTCTGTGTGTGTCTCTCCGTGTGTGTGTGTGTGCCTGTGTGTGTCCCTCTGTGTGTGTGTGTGTGTGTGCTTTTTGTTTCTATTCGAGACACTGTAGGTGACTAGGGCATTTTTAACTTATAGATATCAGTACAAAACTTTGCCAGTTGATTACTGACATTAAAACAATTATTTGTGTAAAAAAATAATTTTCTGTGTTACAATTTTTAATTATGCGTGCATTTGTGTCTCTCTAGATGTTGGATATAGCCAGCTTTAAAATCTTTATCGGTCATAAGTCAGACAATTAACAACCTATGAACAAATCCCTCTGTTATAACCTTCAGAATAGTGCTGAGAATAATAATGGAAAGTTTAGTTGATGTAGGTGATTTAGAAGTTGAGATTTTTGGTTCAGAGTATTGAAAAAGACCCAATGTTGAGATAATGTCCGTTAAAGATGGTTGTATAGGAGAAATATACAGACGCAAACAGACAAGGTTTAGTCAAATAAACACCTGAATGTACATGTTGGACCTTTTGATTTATACTAGTATGAAAGAAGACATGTTATGGAAGATAAACAGCCTTCAGTGTCTCGCCTTTTAAAGCCTGTCGTTTGTTTACACAATTTAAAAAGCTTCTATAATTTGATGAGAACGTTTAGTTTGTTTATTGCTGAGCGAGCGTTGGTTGCTATGGTTTTAATCTGCCTGTATAACATATTTTAGTTTATAGCTCAGAGGGTGGGGTCGTCCTGAGAATGTAGGAGTGTTATGAGTGGGTGTTGTTGGGATAACTCTGTGTCTGTCTGTCTGTCTGTCTGTCTGTCTGTCTGTCTGTCTGTCTGTCTGTCTGTCTGTCTGTCTGTCTGTCTGTCTGTCTGTCTGTGTTCTTGTACAACTGTTATTGTGAGAACCAATTTGAATTTTAGCCCTAAAGAATGAGGACATTTTTGTAAAGTGAAGAGGACGTTTTGTCCGGTTCTCCCTTTGGGACAGGCCTTTAAAGGGCTGTTTGAGGGTTAACACTAGGTTTTAAGGACAGGCCTTTAAAGGGCTGTTTGAGGGTTTACACTAGGTTTTAAGGACAGGCCTTTAAAGGGCTGTTTGAGGGTTAACACTAGGTTTTAAGGACAGGCCTTTAAAGGGCTGTTTGAGGGTTAACACTAGGTTTTAAGGTTCAGGTATGAATTAGGTTTATGTTAGTGTTAGTGTTGGGGTTGGGCATTTAGTTTTGATGGTTAGGGTTAGGGTAAGGGGCTAGGGAAGGCATTATGTTAATGAATGTCCTCACAAGTATAGCTGTACAAAGTGTGTGTGTGTGTGTGTGTGTGTGTGTGTGTGTGTGTGTGTGTGTGTGTGTGTGTGTGTGTGTGTGTGTGTGTGTGTGTATAGAGATCCACCCTACTAATGTCTGCAGCTGAAATTAGACACTGAATCATTGCCAACTGCTCTCCTGACCCCCTGACCTCTGGTTGAAACACACGTCCCAAAGGGAATCATTAAAACATCGCGATTATATTGTGTTATTGTCGTTATTGTCGTTTTTCCACACACTTGTCACTTTAATTGGGGCCGGAAGTCAAAGGGTAAAAGCACTTGTCTGGTCCCCCTTTGTACACACACAGTCACATAGTCACACACACACACACACACAAACACACACACACAAACACACACACACACACACACACACACACACACAACCCTTTCTACAGTCTCTGGAAAAAATACTCAAATATAAAGAAGAGGAAATGTTTTATGTTTATGAATAGTGGCTAGAAGTGTCACATACACACAAATTCAAACTTTGTCAGTTTAAAGATCTCCTATTATACTACTTTTCTGGTCTTAATTTCTTGTTAAAAACTGCTATAGAGCAACCTGACACGAATCACATCACAAAAAACTATGTAGATTTTCGGGACACTCTTCCTCTTACCCTAGCGAGCACAGCAGTCTCTCTCTACACACTGCTTTGTCCTTCTCTTTAAGGAAAATTAAAAGCACAATTAAAATTGCTCCAAATATGGTCTAGTAGAAAATTGGACCAGCTATCTTATCGTCCTGGGGAAATGCACCTGTTGGAAGACCAAGAAGAAGAAGAAGAAGTACTATAGAATAAATAACTAAATACATCTTCACCTTGGGGTGGTAGGATGGCCTAGAGGTAAGGTGGCCGACCAGTAACCATGAGGTCGCTGGTTCGATCCCCGGCACCGGACAGGAGGGTGTGAGTCGTAAAACTAGCAGAGGCTGGTATTGTGTCTACGGTAGGGGTGTGCATGTGTACACGTGTACACGTTTAACCGTTTGTAAATCATAACCGTTTAGGGAAAATCAATAAACGAAAACCGAAAAAAAATCTTAAAAATTTTAAATGTTCTTTTTTTTCCTCAAAGTTTTTAAATATGTTCTGGAGACACGCATTTACTGATTTTACATCACTAATAAACTACTTGGGGATGATAAAAGCTAGTCGGCCCAATCTGTCTGTCCCTCGGCGTGTGTGTGTGACTGTGTGTATAATCGCAAACACACACACACACACACACACACGGGGAGTCGCCGTGCCGGTGCTCGACTCACAGCCACGGACGAGTGATGAAAGATAACCTAAAGACTAAAGTTACCCGGTTGAAGTGAATTACGCGCGTAAGTAGCCCGAACTTTATAACACCTGTTCACCCTCATAAATGTGGACATGTAGAAAGCGATAGGCTATATTTATCAGGAAATTAATGAAGGGCGATAATGACGGCCAACACATGTAAGGCGAACGCGTATGTGTGTGTGCCCGCGCGGCTACAAGACGGTGGGCGCACAAGGACAATGACGTCACGGTTAACCGTGTACACGAAAAAAATTCCGTCGTGTACACGGTTAGAAATTTTTGTAAACGTTCACACCCCTAGTCTACGGTGCCCACCATCTCTACCATTGTGTCCTTGAGCAAGACACTTAACCCCAAAATTGCTCCAGGGGCGCTGTACTGCGGCTGACCCTGCGCTCTGACCCCCTCCAAAGTGTGGTAACTTGAGTGGGGATATGCGAAAAGACAAATTTCAATGTGCCTCGTGTACAACTGACAAATAAAGATAACTTAACTTATCACTTGATATTGTGGAAAGACTTGAGGCAGTGGTGGATGATGCCATCTTTAGTAACTATAGCTTCTTGTCCTTGAAGGCCACCGTAGCTTCTTGTTTGGTATTATAAGCTGCTAGCCGAGAGGCAGAGAGACTGAGAGGTGATGATGGCTGTTTGTGGTGTCTTTGGTTTCAGACAAGAAAGTGTGAAAAAGAAAAAAACTGTGATCGTGTGTGTGTGTGTGACTGACTGTGTGTGTGTGTTTGTGTGTGACTGACTGTGTGTGTGTGTGTGTGGACTGCATGTGTGTAACTGACTGTGTGTGTGTGTGTGTAACTGACTGTGTGTGTGTGTGTGTGTTTGTAACTGACTGTGTGTGTGTGTGTTTTGTGTGTAACTGACTGTGTGTGTGTGTGTGTGTGTGTGTGTGTGACTGACTGCATGTGTGTGTGTGTGTGTTGACTGCATGTGTGTGTGTGACTGTGTCTGTGTGTGACTGACTTGTGTGTGAGAGAGAAACAGAGCGCGGCTGTTAATGTGACTGAAAGTGTCAAGACGTGAACCTGTGATTGTGTGTCTATGTCTTAGTTTGTGCGTCTGTGTGTGTGTGAATCTGTGTATGTGTGTGTGTGTGTGTGTGTGTGTGTGTCTTGTCTTTCTGTGTGTGTCTTTGTGTGTATGTGTGTCTTGTCTTTGTGTATGTGTCTGTGTGTGTGTGTGTGTGTGTGTCTTGTCTTTGTGTGTGTGTCCATGTGTGTCTTGTCTTTGTGTGTGTGTGTGTGTGTGTGTGTCGTCTTTCTGTGTGTGTCTTTCTGTGTGTGTCTGTGTGTCTTGTCTTTGTGTGAGTGTGTGTGTGTGTGTGTGTGTGTGTGTGTGTGTGTGTGTGTGTGTGTGTGTGTGTGTGTGTGTGTGTGTGTGTGTGTGTGTGTGTGTGTGTGTGTGTGTGTGTGTGTGTGTGTGTGTGTGTGTGTGTGTGTGAGATCTTAATTTGTGGGTCTGTGTAAGTGATTATAAGTTTGTCATGTGTGTGTGTGTGTGTGTGTGTTTGTCAGCTCCTTCCAAACCTGCTAGACTTAATCTTCTAGTGAGAAAATTTTTCCAGAAATACTTTAGTTAATTAAGTGCACCGTCAGTGTCAAGAGTTTTGTGTTAAGTGTGTGTGTGTTGTGTGTGTGTGTGTGTGTTTTAAGTGTGTGTGTGTGTGTGTGTGTGTGTGGCAAGGCAAGGCAAAGCTAGTTTATTTCTATAGCACAATTCAGACACAAGGCCATTCAAAGTGCTTTACAGGGGCATGAAATACATCAAGATTAGACGTTAGAAATAACATTTGAGAGATAGATAAAAACAAAGAAAATTCAAGATTAGACATTAAACATTTGGACAGCGATGTGGAATGGCTGCAATGAACATTATGTGAATGACAATGCAGTTATTTTCTATACAGCCTATTTAACTTAATTACTCCTTCATAGTTTCAAACTAATTTAAAAAATATTGGGGAAACTGTCAAATAACCTTTTACAGAAACCCTGAGTCGTATTTCGTTTATGTAATTTTTAACATTGTGTATTGTTTTTTTTTGCTGATTTTTTTGATGCAGGATTGTTTGTAGTTGGGTGTGGGGGTGGGATATGGGCAGGGTGTGTTTGGGGGAAGAAAAAAGGGGAAACAACTTAATCGTTGTACTGTAATCGCTTCACAAATCTTTTGTTGAATAAAAAAACCTTTGAAAGAGAAACCCTGAGTCAAAATGCAGCCATTGAATAAGGACAATATTTGTTCTTTTTCTTGCTAGGAAAGAGGTCTGTATGTAATCATTTTGATTGCTTCATTGTCACCATATTCTAATTAAAATAAAAACTAACACACTTCCTAAGGCTCTTAAAAACCCCTCAAAGGATTGTAGATTCAAAGAAGCATTCAGCCAAGCCTTCAAGGTTGCAGAGAAAACAATGGTAAGCCTTCGAAATATTGTTTGAAATTTAAAATTGGAAAAAACCCAAATTTGACAACATGACTCAGCCTCTAAGCGAGCGCTTGAAGTCCTCAAGAAAATGTCAGCTGTGAGTTATTGCCTTTGACAGAACATATTATTGTCTTAGCTCAGAAAAAAATCTTTAAAAAAAAATGTTTAAACTTACATTGACCTTGCATTTGTCGGGGTCGGCCGATGATCAAAGGGTTGGAGGTTCGATCCCCGCCCTGCCACCTGTGTCATAGTTGTTGTGTCCTTGGGCAAGACACTTCACCCACCTTGCCTCGTGTGAATGTCGATAGTTAGCCTGCTGCTATCAGTGTGTGAATGGTAACGTGTAAATGGGAACAGGTCTCCCTTGCATAAGAGTCTTCGGACTCGATGGGATTTACCTGTATAAATAAAGGTTAAAAAAAAAAAAATCTCTTTGCGTGTGTGGCCTTTACCGCACAGCAAAAGGCCCTGAACTCAACATTTCTCTACAACGTCAGAGAAATGTCTAGAACAGTCAAGAGTCAAGGGATCATGCTTTCGTCCGGCTACCGGTTGTTACCCAACAGTACATTGAGCTCAAATCTCTATTAAGCATTCAGCTCTGAGTGTAATCGGTAATGACATTAGATACAGCTCTGGAAAAAAATTAAGAGATTACTCCAAATGTTGTTCAGTGTCTCTTGTTTTTACTCTTTAGAGGCATATGTTTGAGTAGAATGAACATTTTGGTTTTATAATATAAACCACTGACAACATTTCTACCAAATTCACAATAGAAATATTGTCATTTAGAGCATTTCTATCAAGTAATGTAAAGATGAAGGTTGAAGAAAAATTCAGACTGGTCTCTTAATTTTTTCCAGGGCTGTAGGTCGACGGCAAGGATTTAAAAATTTTTTTATACTAGAATCCAATTTGTAGGAGTTGAAAGCGTCAGAGCCGTAGAGACTGTATAATGGCTCTGTGGCTCAGTTGGTAGAGCGGGTCGGCTGATGATCAAAGGGTTAGAGGTTCGATCCCCGCCCTGCCACCTGTGTCATAGTTGTTGTGTCCTTGGGCAAGACACTTCACCCACCTTGCCTCGTGTGAATGTCGATAGTTAGCCTGCTGCTATCGGTGTATGAATGAGTGTGTGAATGGTAACGTGTAAAGGAAAACAGGTCTCCCTTGCAAAAGAGTCTCCGGACTCAATGGGATTTACCTGTATAAATAAAGGTTAGAAAAAAAAAATAATAATACTCCGGAGAGGGAAGTGAAGGAAGGAATAAATATAAGCTTAAGAATAGCTAGAAGAAATATTTCTAAAGGTGCTACGAGGAACTTTTAAATACTTCTGAAACAGTCTCAGTTTTCCTCTGCTGATCATAAATTACATGTAACAGCAAACGATAACCATCAGTGCAAAGACTTCTATTTTTATATAGTTTTTCTTAATGCCTTTGTCATGGGTATAAACGCTCACCCAGGAACAACAGCTGGGCGTGTGCTTTACTATCATGAAACTAACTCTCCAAAGTGGATTTGGGTTTACACTTACAGCGGCTATAAGAAGTGTGAGTGACATGAGGTGTTTTTAAAGTGTCCTACCCATGCACTTAGTAACCCTTTCGCTGTATGGAAAAGTGCACTCACAGGCATACAGACTGCAGTAGTAGCTTGTGAATAAATGAATGCATGAGGGAGGTAAGCGCAACATGTACGGTTGTACTATGGCAGTGTCAGGTGTCAAGGCCCCTCAGTGCTTAGAAGAGAGAACACACACACACACACACACACACACACACACAAACACACACACACACTGCTTTACAAGAGTCTTTGCCGCTTAACAAATAGTCACTCTCTCCTACACCCTACTGCCTCAAGCCTTTACACAAGCTACGGTGGCCTTCAAGGACAAGAAGCTATAGTTACTAAAGATGGCATCATCCACCACTGCCTCAAGTCTTTCCACAATATCAAGTGATGAGGTGAAGATGTATAACCTTCAGAATAGTGCTGAGAATGATTATGGAAAGTTTAGTTGATATAAGTGCTTTAAAAGTTGAGATTTTTGGAGTATTCAAAAAAACTCATGTTGAGATAATGGCTGTTATAAAGTAGGGATGTGAATAATGTGTCGATTCTCGGCTCGATTTTCGACTCGTGCTCAAGACGACTCTAAAAATAGAAATCGGTAAATCGGGTGTTTTACTTTATTAGATGTTTTGGGGACATGGGAGACGTCCGTGATGCGAGTTCACGTGTGGTCACGAGCGCGCTGCAGGCGCTTCATTTCTGCAATGTGCGCGCATTAAATGTTCTGTGTGGGTCAACAGTGCAGTGCAACATATGCAGCCTAAAGTTATAGCATTCGTCTACGACCGTGATGTTAAATCACCTTCACACAAAGCCTCCGCCCGAGCAAAGCAGCGAGTAGCGCTGTGACGGTGACGATCACCAGGAGACCTGGCAAGTATGAGTGAGTGAGCCGCCGTGCAGAAAAACTCTGGTTTGATGGATAAAATGATAGTCGCGGGTATCCTGCCCGTTAACGTTGTCTACGTGAACGTCTTCCGCGATCTGTTTCTATGTCTCGAGTCTATTAAGTAACATAAACACAAAGAGCCATGTCGGCAAGCTGACAGCGCGACTGAAGGGACTGTACAGTGAGTGAGCCGATCCCCTTCATTAGTTTCTGTTTTCAGCCGAGTAAGTTACATTCACCTCCGACGCTTGGACAGCGTTTTTAAAATTAAAGCCTCTCATTTTATTATCAAAAAGGCTTTGATGCAGATGAAGTCTGAACACACACAGCGGGCGGCAGCAGTGTTGTTTAAAGGAAAGCGCAGTTTATCAGCATCACAACCACGTGCTGCTGCAAAAAAGGAACACTGGCTTTTTTTATTTTTTTTTATAAATGGCACAGTAAATCGATCGATTTGTAGATTCATGCCTCCGACACGTCGACACGCAAATAATGAGTCGTTTAACATCCCTATTATAAAGATGGTTGTATAGGAGAAATATACAGACGCAAACAGACAAGGTTTAGTCAAATAAACACCTGAATGTACATGTTGGACCTTTTGATTTATACTAGTATGAAAGAAGACATGTTATGGAAGATAAATAGACAAAAATCAAAATTGACCAGTGCTTGAATTTATTTTAATTTTTTTGCCCGCACCATTTAAGGACCTTTTCACCTTCATGTTGCTCTAAAGGAAGTTTCATTGGCTGTTGAAGTTGCAATTTAAGCTAAAAACACCAATTATATTTTAATTTCCGGGCGTTAAAATGATGAATATCGTTCCACCGTTTAACCCTAAAACCATTTATGACTGAACAGCCCAGGAGAGAATAATTAACTTTGAGTGCTCACTGAGGCTGGGTAGTCGATGCTCATGCAAATTCTTCTTATTTTATATTCCAGCCATGTTTCCCCTTTTTTAGGACGCACAGCAGTGGCAGATTTTGATAGGAAAAAAAATCCCTGTACTTTTGTGAACAAATAAAATAAACTCAACTCAACTCAACTTTATTTATAAAGCCCTTTAAAACAACCACAGCTGAAACAAAGTGCTGTACATAATGCAGGTAAAACAATTTAAAAGCAAAACAACAATTTAAAATTCAGAAAAAAACAATAAAAAAAAATAAAAAAATAAAAATAATATGCACAATGAATAAAATACACCATAGGACACTAAAACAAAATTAAGGTCTCAGGCTGGGTTAAAAGCCAAGGAGTAAAAATGGGTTTTAAGACGTGTTTTAGAAATGGGCAGTGAGGGGGCCTGTCTGTACATCTCATCAGTTGAATCTAGGGCTGCTCGATTATGGCTGAAAACACTATCGCATTTGTCCAAAGGGGGGCGCTAGAATGAACACAAACTGAAAGTTCCTCGGAGCACCTTTAAATATTGTTCAACAGTAAAACAAAAACACTACCTGGCTCAAATACATGACCTGGCTCAAAAACATTATATTGTAAAATTCGATTATCTTATTTTCAAGATTGTTGGAAGTCGAAATTGTAATTGCGATTTAAAATCAAACTAACTGCACTGCCCTAGTTTAAACACACTTATTCTCTTGTTCCATGTTGTTTTGATGGTAAAAACCCTCCAAAAATAGCTGAAAAGGGGTTATTAAAATCAGGCTAATAAGTAAGGGCCCGTTTCACTTGTTTTTTTTCTTCCAAAAATTACTCTTACTTCAGCCAAAAAAAATCGCTGACATCTTGGTGTTTTTAAAATGGCTAAAGCACACACACCCCGGGCTCCAGTCTGCACTAGTTCACAGGCAGACTGCGTATATTTTAAATTTAGTACATGTGAACCCCCCCCCCCCACTATAAAATGCATATGTGTTATAAAGTCTACGGAATTAAATATAAAGTAGTAGGGCTACTGATGATTCAAATATTAAGTCTGTTACCCTCAAGTTGAAGGCAAGGCAAGTTTATTTCTATAGCACAATTCAGACACAAGGCCATTCAAAGGGCTTTACAGGGGCATGAAATACATCAAGATTAGACATTAGAAAATCGAATGGAAAAATACAAATAGAAATAAAACATTTAAATAAAATAAAAATTACAGGTTAAAAGAGAAAAAAAAAAAAGAGAAACAGAAAAGTCTTCCGTTGACGAAGAGGCTTCAAGTCAAGCTGTCGGGGTTTATTTAATTTAAAAAATAAATATATAGTAAATGTGAGTCCCCCTGCTATAAAATGCATATGTGTTAAAACGTCTACGGAATTAAATATACAGTAGTAGGGCTGCTGCCGAAAAGTCGAAGATTCATAAGATGTAGATTCTTCAAGTCAAGCCACCGTTTATTTTTTTTTAATTTATTTTGTTAATTTTTTTTTTGTCAGTCTTTGTGAATTGCAATAAAACAGGATGGATGGATGGATGGATGGATGGATGGATAGATAGATAGATAGATAGATAGATAGATAGATAGATAGATAGATAGATAGATAGATAGATAGATAGATAGATGGAATCAAAACAGTGTTGATTTGAAAACAAAAAACTAAGCTTGAAATGGCAAAAACCAAAGTGGATCCATTTGTCTGTGCTCAATATATATTTATTCTCCTCCGCTCGGCATAGTAATGTTGCATAGTAAAGCTAGCCATCACCAGGTCATATATACAGCTCCGGAATAAATTAACAGACCACTCCTAATGTTCAGTGTCTCTCGTTTTACTATTTATAGGCATATGTTTGAGTAGAATGAACATTTTGATTTTATAATATAAACTACTGACAACATTTCTACCAAATTCCAATGAATTTTTTGTCATTAAGAGCATTTTTATTTTTATCCTCGAGAGACCAATTGAGGGGTGACCCTCATTTTCAATGACGTCGAGTTCAACAAATTCAAAGGAAAAACAACAATACATAAACAATATTCAATGCAAAAACATCAAATACACAACAACAGGTGAAGAGAAAAAAAAACAATTGAAACATTTACACAGTGGTGAAATTAAGTGGTAGCAATTAAAATTAAATGGGTGAAAGTATAATATAGCCTAATTAAAACAGTTACAGGTAGAGTTTGGCAGATTTAAGATAGTTTGTTTAAATTGGTTAAAGATATGAAGGTATAGATAAAGATTTAAGAAAAATCCAGACTGGTCTCTTAATTTTCTTTCGCGGCTCTATGTAACTGCAAAGCACTCTTCTGAATGCCAGATAGAATGGTGAATAGTTGAATTCATTTTAACTATCCACCCAGCCCTTTGTGATCCATGAAACTAGATTTTTTTTGGGGCAATTTCTGGGCCTGGAGCCAAAATCTAAAATGCACAATAGGGCACTTTTTTTTTTTTTGTAAGGTCTGCCTTTTATTAAAAAGAACTCGGAATATATACAGTACCTCTCAACGTGTGTGAGAGTGAGAGAGAGACTGCATGTGTGTGTGTGTGTGTGAGAAACTGTGTGTGTGTGTGTGTGTGTGTGTGTGCGAAACTGCGTGTGTGTGTGAGAGAGTGAGAGAGACTGTGTGTGTGTGAGTGTGTGTGTGAGAAACTGTCTAACTGTGTGTGTGTGTGTGTGTGTGCGAAACTGTGTGTGTGCGTGTGTGAGACTGTGTAACTGTGTGTGTGTGTGAGACTGTGTGTGTGTGTGAGAGACTCTGACGTGTGTGTACGTGTGTGTGTGTGTGTGTGTGTGTGTGTGCGCGCGCGCTGCTGAACTCAATTAGTGAAAGTTTTATTAAATGTTTCCCGCTCCCCAGAGACGTGGGATGGAGGAGAGAAATGATTAAAAGGCTTTCTGACGCTGATGCGTTTTGAAGTCCCATTGGCTCCTAAACAGTATGTCCTAGCACTTACTAGACAGACAGACAGGTGGCTCGATGGATGGATGGATACAGCAACGGAAAAAATTAAGAGACCAGTCTGGATTTTTCTCAAATCTTCATCTCTACATTACTTCTTGAAAATGCTCTTAATGACCAAAAAAAATGCATTGGAATTTGGTAGAAATGCTGTCAGTAGTTTATATTATAAAACTAAAATGTTCATTCTACTCAAACATATGCATATAAATAGTAAAACAAGAGAGACACTGAACATTTGGAGTGGCCTCTTAATTTTTTCCAGAGCTGTAGATTGTCTGTCTCTCTCTCTCTCTCTCTCTCTCTCTCTCTCCTCTCTCTCTCTCTCTCTCTCTCTCTCTCTCTCTCTCTCTCTCTCTCTCTCTTGAACTGCCTACAGCTATTTGACTAAATAATCAAAGTCTAGAACAAACTTTGCTCGTGTAAGAATCGCTCAGTCCTTTTATTTATTTATTTATTCTCATGTTTTGAATTCTTCAGTTGATGCAATTAATCATGTTTAAATATTACATTTCTCCATTTTTCCGGCTGTGTGATCGTGTCTTAATCAAAGGCCTCTGATCACTGGCTATGAATTAAACATTTTGTACACATACACACACACACACACACACACACAACACACACACACACACAGAGACACACACAGACGGCAAAGAGAGCAAATGTTTTTCTTCAGAGATGATTAATGGGGATTTGAATGCTACAGAAGAACAAACAGATGGATTTCAAATTAGTATCACATCAATTTATGAATGTAGAGATTTATCACTGGGCTTTCGTTCCAACATTTTTGTTTTACTGTCATTTAAATACCAACTTACAGAGCAACACATTGAGATACGTTGGGGAAAAAGTCTGATTAATTTAGCAGTACGAGCGCCACACAATAAATCCATTTTCTATGACGTCATGCCAACTTATTGACTCTAGCTCCACTACTGTTCATTACATCACTGCCTTCAGCTCAATACAAATCAACTACAGTTTGAGTTCAAGTTGGAAATTGATGTCGTGTGTGTGTGTGTGTGTGTGTGTGTGTGTGTGTGTGTGTGTGTGTGTGTGTGTGTGTGTGTGTGTGTGTGTGTGTGTGTGTGTGTGTGTGTGTGTGTGTGTGTGTGTGTGTGTGTGTGTGTGGCAGCTGTATTTGCGTCATGTCCAATGGAAAAACACACTGACTGAGCTTCCTGTTCAATGGTCAGAGTGAGCATTCTGATAGTTTGTGTCTTTGTGTGTGTGTCTCTGTCTGTGTGTCTCTCTGTTTGTTTGTTTGTGTGTGTCTGTGTCTCCGTTTGTTTGTGTGTGTGTCTCTCTCTGTGTGTGTGTGTGTGTCTGTGTCTCTCTGTTCGTGTGTGTGTGTGTCTCCCTGTGTCTGTGTGTCTCTGTCTGTGTGTCTCTCTGTTTGTGTGTGTGTGTGTCTCTGTTTGTGTGTGTGTGTGTTACTATCTGTGTGTGTGTCTATCCATCCCTCTGACCTGTGGCCTTCTGCTGTCACTATCTGTCTGGGAAAAGAATAACATCTTTCTTTAGACAAACAACCAACAAACTAATTCATCGTTTATTGGTGTTTGTGAAAAAAAAAATGTCCGCCACAATTTTCAACTACAAAGCAACATCTTCACAGAGCTTGTTTTTCTAAAATCGGCAAATAATCAAGTACAACATAACTGCGTGTCATTTCCTTGTTCAGTATTATAAGCTGCTTTCTTCTATGTAAGATGACATACACAATGAAGCAACAGTGCACATTTTATTTGGCGACCAACTGGTTTGCGTCAGCCATATTTTTTTTTCTAGTGATCTCTTGTGAGAAGCATATATTTGTTCAGTTGATTTTTTTTTTTAAATGTGTAAAAACAACAAGAAAAGAAAATAAACATTTTAATTCACAAATTGAACAAAACGCTTGTTGGAAATCAATCATGAAAGGGTTAAGTTGTGGTCTTTAATAATGTATTTATAATTTAAGTATGTACTTACACACTTCACCCCACTATATTTTTACTGAACATTTTCTTTTCTTTTCTTTTTTCTTCTTTAGTTTAAACACAAATTCTCTAATTTTTATATATTTTTCTCCACTCAACCAAGAAGTCAGTGAGTAGAATTAATATCTGGGCCTCCTCACCATTACCTCCGGGTCAGTGGTGGATTTCAAACACACACACACACACACACGCCTGTGGTTTCTAAGCAGATAATGTGTGTGACCCAAAAAAAAAAAGTGTGTGTGTATGTTTGTGGTGAGTGAGGTTTCAATGAGGTGAGGCTGTGTCTTGGTTTGTAGCTGGTGGTTACAGAAGATGTTAGCACTTAGATACATAGTGTGTGTGTGTGTGTGTGTGTGTGTGTGTGTGTGTGTGTGTGTGTGTGTGTGTGTGTGTGTGTATAGAGAGGTCTTGTCCTTGAAGGCCACCGTAGCTTCTGTACATTCTCCTCAAAGGTAGAGGGGTTAGCAAGGGAGCGTTGACATCTAGAATCTCACCACTAGATGTTGCCTTTTTCATTTTCAATTTTCAAAAATAAAAACATTTTCATTTTCAATGCCAAAACACTCCAATACTACACACTGTACCTTTAAGCTGTCCCCTAACACAAGCTGTGTCCCCAATTAACTTTTTTAAACTGTAGTGTATGTCCCCGAAAGTCCCCTAAGGCAGAAACACACACACACACAACACACACACACACACACACACACACACACACACACACACACACACACACACACACACACACACACACACACACACACACACACACACACACACACACTACATCCTGCTCGCTGGCCTTGGACTTAATCTCTTCCCTGTGGATTTCCTGGTCACCGACTCAGACACAAGAGGAGATAGGAAAATGTGTGTGAGGTGCCCGAGGCCACACACACACACACACACACACACACACACACACACACACACACACACACACACACGCTGCTCACACACACACACACACACACACACACTGCACACACACGCTGCACACGCGCTGCACACA
>CM047517.1:2668816-2688816 GCA_026122265.1 Ammodytes dubius
TCTCGGCCCTCTCGCTTTGTGTGTGAGAAAGAGAGACAGACACAGAGCAGAGGAGAGAGAAGGGAGAGTCCGCGAGTGATTAGTCAAATGATCAACTGCGCGGATAACGTCAGCTAGGCTACTTTCACCGCAGTGTCTCGCTGTAGTCACCTCTTTAACATGTTGGCGACTTTGCCGCTATATTTGCCGACGTTTCGCCATAGCGATAAGCTGTTAAAGACCAGCGGCAAATCTAGCAACTTTTTCTTAACTGCGCTCACGTGAGCAGAGTAGCAACGGCTGGCGTATCGTCCTCACTGCTGACCTCACTCATACGGCCAGTCTAGCTTCCCCCGCCACCTGCAGTAGCAGCAGACAGACAGCACCGTGCCGGCAAGAGCTGCCAGTTGACGTTTGTACACGCAAATAGTTGTATAGGTCCATATTCAATAGGCCACTGCATATCTATAATAAAGCTAACCTTATAGTTATATGGCAACAAAGAACATGTGTAAAGTGAGCTTGTGCATAGGCCTATGTGAATAGGCCTAGTCAATTTGGGTTAATTTAACTACCTGGTCAGCATTGCATTTTTTAATAATTTTTCCCTCTTTCAGAATATTATGCAAATTAGCTGAATATGTCATCTAAATACTATAGTTACTTTTGGGCCAATAACTTTTTTCCTTAGAGAGTCAGCAGAGATAGAGGAGGAAAAATCAGAGGGCACGGAAGAGGAAGGGGTTGTGGTGAAAATTGGTTAAAAAAAATCCCTTTTCCTAAAGGAATGTCTGAAGGAATTCACATGGTGATGCAAACTCAAAAACACAATGATTTGTAAAATCTGTTGTCAGTGTGGTCCAAAACATGCTGGCAATACAATATCAGTAGGCCTAATATATTTAACATTGGGAAAATGTGAATAGATGCGTTCAAGGTCCATTTAATGTGCCCCTTAACATTTTGAGTTAGGGGCGCCAGTGCAACTAGTAAAACAAGTTTGTCTGGTGCCCTGGTATTGATCTTTGAAAGGGTGGACTTGCATTATTATGCCAGTAGCCTATCATTATATTAGTTGAAAATGGTCTTAAAACGGCAATATTATCGCTTATCGCAATAATTTTTGGGGCAATTAATCGCCCAGTAAAATTTGTTATCGTGACAGGCCTATGTGTGTGTGTGTGTGTTGGCAGTCCCTCAGATTCAGTGTGACAGCTGTCGTGTTACCTCAGGGCTCTGTCCTCTTTCACACAGTGTCAAAAACAGTAAAATAGTTATTTATTTATTTATTTATTTATCGGCCTGTATCTATGGCAACAGGGTCATTTATACACTGGGGGTTAATGAGAAAGTTGATACAAGTTTTGAATGTGTGTAAAGATCTCATATTTCACCCTGAAGAGAGATGACCCAGCCCAGGTATTGACACCTTTTAAACCTGCACAGCCTAGGCTCTGTAAACAAGGCATGGTGCTAGCTATGGTGCCCCCCCCCCCCTTTGTTTAAATAACCGTTGTTTACATAACCAGTTTACAGAGCCTAGGCTGTGTATTAACACCGGATTATTTTTACAGCGCACACACAGTACGGACAGGTAGCGGATCGTATACTTTTTGCCGTGTGAGTGTAAGTGTGAGAGTGAGTGTCTGTATTTGTCTGTGTGAGTATATTCCTGTCTGTGTGTGTGTGTGTGTGTGTGTGTGTGTGTGCGTGTGTGCGTGCTGTGTGTGTGTGTGTGTGTGTGTGTGTGTGTGAGTATATTCCTGCTTGTGTGTGTGCGTGCGTGCGTTGAAACCCTGTGTAAGCCTTGATCTGAGAGCTGCTGTGTTCTCCTGATCACAGACACAAAGCTGCTGATGCACTGCTACACACAAGCCCCTGGTATTCCCTCAAGGGCAGGGAAACCCCACAGCACAGACAGTTTAAATCACTATACAGTACTTTCACACTATTAAACCTGCAGTGTGTAGAATTTTGGGTTTTTATTTCCTAGCAGATTTTGTAGAAAGTAATTATAATATCCATAAGTACGTTTAATTTAGTGCACAATAGCTGAATTTCTTTTTTAGAATTATTATTATTTTCCCCTTAGAAAGGGTCTCATATATGTCCATATTTCTGCATATTTTGGACCAAGGCCTAGTGCCGCCATCTTGAAAGTGTCATAGTTGGAATGTCATCAGGTGTATTGTTTAAAAGGCCACTGTAGCTTCTGTTATTATTTGAAAGGGTTGGGGTTACCCAGGGAGCGTTGCATTCTAGAACTTTGTAGAACTTTCTTGATGATGTCATATTACACACTGCACCTTTAAGCTCTTCCTACAAGCTTTTGTGTTATCAGGCTCCGAACCGGCCCTAAAACTGGCTCAGTGGAACAGTGGTACTTGGGGATGTTCAGTTCATACTGTAGAGTTATTTGTAAACATTTGAAAACGGGTTATTTGGGGTTAGATTCACTAAAAGGAGAATTCATAGTGTGTGTCCTTGAACCAGGAAAAATCAAATAACAATGTATATTCTCTGTCTCTAGATCACACCATAGACTTCATAGCGACTCACTCACTCACTCACTCACTCACTCACTCACTCACTCACTCACTCACTCACTCACTCACTCACTCACTCACTCACTCACTCACTCACTCACTCACTCACTCACACACACACACACACACACACACACACACACACACACACACACACACACACACACACACACACACACACCCCTGGCCTATATTAACCCTGTATTCTCTGTCTCTAGATCACAGTATAGACTTCATAGCGATGCACACACGCACACTCTCTCTCTCTCTCTCTCTCTCTCTCTCTCTCTCTCTCTCTCTCTCTCTCTCTCTCTCTCTCTCTCTCTCTCTCTCCTCTTTCTCTCTCTCTCTCTCTCTCTCTCAACACACACACACACACACACACACAGGGTCATAGAAAAGGGATACTTGGGGATGGTCGTATTGTTTAACCCTCTGAACCCTAAGGGCATTTTCTCGATTTTACATGCTTTTATAAATAACCATTTTAGAGGGCAGGCAGATAACATAATACCCAGGTGATTCATATCAAAATGTTCAGAACACTCTCAGCTCTCAGTGTGGAAGGTTCAATGTTGCCCTAGTCCAATGTAAAAAAAAAATATTTTGACATATATGTTGAAATTTTAAGTCCGATTTTTGAAAAATTTCGAAATTTGTGTGAAATAATACCTTTATTCATCTGATTAAGTTATTTTGGCTCTTGAAATTGCTTCTCCAAAACATTAGCTTCTAAAATGTACTGGAATTCTTCCATAAAAAGGTTGGGAAGGGCAAAAAACATGACTAAAATGATCTTTTTGTCCAAACGTTTTTTGGTTTTTTGGTTCTCGATTTTACATGCTTTTATAAATTACCATTTTAGAGGGCAAGTAGATAACATAATACCCAGGTGATTCATATCAAAATGTTCAGAACACTCTCAGCTCTCAGTGAGGAAGGTTCAATTTTGCCCTAGGCCAATGTAAAAAAAAATATTTTGACATAAATGTTGAAATTTGAAGTCCGATTTTTGAAAAATTTCGAAATTTGTGTGAAATAATACCTTTATTCATCTGATTAAATTATTTTGACTCTTAAAATTGCTTCTCCAAAACCTTAGCTTCTAAAATGTACTAGAATTTTTCCATAAAAAGGTTGGGAAGAGCAAAAACATGACTAAAATGATCTTTTTGTCCAAACGTTTTTTGGGTTGAGATCTAAGGGCATTTTCTCGATTTTACATGCTTTTATAAATTACCATTTTAGAGGGCAAGTAGATAACATAATACCCAGGTGATTCATATCAAAATGTTCAGAACACTCTCAGAGAGGAAGGTTCAATTTTGCCCTAGTCCAATGTAAAAAAAAAAATATTTTGACATAAATGTTGAAATTTGAAGTCCGATTTTTAAAGAAATTCGAAATTTGTCTGAAATAATACCTTTATTCCAAGCCAACAGTTTCTTAACGCCCAATAGCACAAATAGACATTTGCCTCAGTAGGCTTCACATTTATTCTCCACTGAGAAAAAAGTCCCTTTAATGGGAAAAATATTGAGAAATGTCATGGAGTGACAGATGAATAAATCCTTCTCCCAAGATGGACATCATGCAATAGATGTCACTTGTACAAACAATACAAAAAAATCATGAAGGAATACAATAATTGACTAATGTTAACATGCTAATACTAAAATAAAATATGAATAGTGTGGATGCAGGAGAACTTCAGATGCTGCCAGAGGAAGGACTTGATCCACACCGTCTCGTCTCCACCAGGGACAACTGGAAGAGAACAGACAGACAACAAATGAGCCAAGAAAAGTGAACAGGCATTTTTTGAAAACAAAAAGACTATCCTGCTGAGCGAAAGCATTATCCCATTTACAAAGCATTAGCTTCTATAATGCACTGTCATTTTCCAAAAAAAAGTTGGGAACTGCAAAAAACATGACTAAAATCAACTGGATCACTTATGTGTAAGTTCCAGGAGATGACACCAAATCTGTCCCTACTCATGACTGTTGCGGCAAATGGACAGGTTAAACTGTGGTTCTGCCTCCAGTAATCAGCAATGTGGTGTAGTCTAACCAGGGCCATGTAAAAGAGGAGTCCAATGTACTTGTAAAACTCCTCAACTGTCAAATCAGTCCATTTAAACTTTTTACCCATGGCAATTTTTTTGACAGCCTGTTTGTTTGTGTTGCTACAGAGTGTGTGTACAGTGTGTGCAGTGAAAAACAATTTGAAGAGCTCAATTGGTGTGTAGAAGTGCGTGCCTAGCTTTGGGCCAGGGGTGTGTGCAGGTTGAAACCTGGAGACAGGAGGAGCGGTGTCCTGGTCTTCCTCAGTCTTCCAAGCCCGCTGCTGCGTAGGGGGTGCTGGTGGAGTTGGGACACGGGACCTCTTTGCGGGTGGTTCTCCTCTTCTCCTGGACCTGGACCACAGATTCACAGAAATCAGTCTCATTATCTCATAACAAAAATATTCAAACTTCACAACTTGTATTTGCAAACAACAGTGTAATAAAAGTCGATGCAAAAACATTTCCATTCTGTACTATTTGTAAATTGTAAAGGGAAATACTTTTACACAGAATACACACCTATTACTATTATTTTCAAACAAAAGTAGTGCTATCAATAGAGAAATCAGTCCCTGTAATGTCAAGAATGCAAAATTCAAGCTAGCTTACATTTACACACAGAGCTTCATTTGCAATTTCTAAAATACATTATTATACCCGTTTATAAACAGCTGTATAGCCTACTACAGTTTGTTTGTTTCTCTCTCTCTCGTAACTTCTGTCTCCTCCCCTCAGCCAGACTAAATGACGACTTTCCATCTCCCACAACAGCCACCGATTAATGCCTATGCCGGTTCATTCACCATTTTCGTACTCATACGCAAAAATATTGACACACAACACACACACACACACACACGGGTGTCCATTTATGCGAGACAGCTAGCAAACAAAATTGAGACACACGGGGAAGATTGTACTGTTTTGAACCTAGCCTACATTGTTGCACCCACTAAATCAATAATGCACAGACACTAGCGGAGAATAAAGTAAGACTATTGAAATATATTTCTATTCTCTACCTTTTGAAAACTATTACTTGTTTTCAAACAACAGAAGGCTGGCGACAAGAGTATACAGCTCTGTCACGTCAGTTCCAAAAAAAAATCGGTCATGTCACGGACGCAACATTCAAGCTAGTTTACATGTTCACACTTAGCTTCCATTACAAAAACAGACGTTTTGTCAAATAAATGCTCTTACCCGTCTTCAAATGGATCCATGTCATCTTCATATTCCTCTTCGTCAAAGCCCTCAAAGTCGGAATTGGCGTCTTCTTCGTCACTGCTCCTCTGAATTTCGTTGCGGGCCTCAGCTGTAGCTCAACATCTGCGCCATGGTGAAGCCGAAATAGGAGCATGAATAGTTGTCCTTTGTTCAGTGAATGTTGTTTGACAAGTAATGGGGAGGTCCTTAGTGATTACACTAAGTTGATTGGATGGTTTTTCACAAAATCTGACAGCAAGCAGCTCTACCAATCACGCAAGGGAAAGGGTGTTGATTGACAAGCGGCTCAGCCAGTAGCGCAAGGGAAAGGATTGATACATTTTCGCGCCTCTCAGCAACATATCTCTGGCTGTGAGTCACGTATACTATCGCGAGAATATATCCCGGAAAGGGCAGAATCCCAGCTTTCCGGAGATACTTAAACCATATTGCTGCGATTTAATAATGTTAAATAATTTATTAAAACATAACGAAATCACCGACAGAACGCAGTAGAACGCAGTACTGCGGGCTCCGGGTTGGAAGGGATTAACATAAAAAAAATAACCATTTAATAATTTTTCGTTCTCTCTCTGTGTAGATCACAGTTTAGACTTCATAGCGATGGACTCACTCACACACACACACACTCACTCACTCACTCACTCACTCACTCACTCACTCACTCACTCACTCACTCACTCACTCACTCACTCACTCACTCACTGTCACACACACACTTACTCACTCACACACACACACACACACACACACACACACAGAGCTCTATATTAACCCTGTATTCTCTGTCTCTAGATCACAGTATAGACTTCATAGCGATGGACACACACACTCACTCACTCACTCACTCACTCACTCACTCACTCACTCACTCACTCTCTCCCTCCCTCCCTCCCTCCCTCCCTCCCTGGCCTATATTAACCCTGTATATTCTCTCTCTAGACCACAGTATAGACTTCATAGCGATGGACACACTCATACACTCACTCACTCACTCTCACTCTCCCTCTCCCTCTCCCCCTCACCCTCACACACCCCCTCACTCACTCACACAGGTCTCTATATTAACCCTGTGTATTCTGTCTCCATAGATCACAGTCTAGATTTCATAGCGATGGACATAGCAGTGAATGCGGTAGCCGGGGCGCTGAAGGCTTTCTTTGCCGACCTGCCTGACCCTCTCATCCCCTACAGCCTGCACCCCGAGCTGGTGGAGGCCGCAAGTAAGAAACACACACACACACACACACACACACACACACACACACACACACACACACACACACACACACACACACACACACACACACACACACACTCTGTAAGAACACACACACACACACACACACTCTGTAAGAACACACACACACACAGAGGCACACACACTGTGTAAGAACACACACACACACACACACACTCTGTAAGAACACACACACACACACACACACTCTGTAAGAACACACACACACACACACACACTCTGTAAGAACACACACACACAGAGGCACACGCACTGTGTAAGAACACACACACACACACACACACTCTGTAAGAACACACACACACACACACACACACACTCTGTAAGAACACACACACACACAACACACACTCTGTAAGAACACACACACACAGAGGCACACGCACTGTGTAAGAACACACACACACAGACTGTAAGAACACACACACACACACACACACACACACACACACACTGTATGAAATGCACACACACACACACTGTAAGAACACACACACACTGTACGAAATGCACACGCACAGAGGCACACACACACACTGTACGAAATGCACACACACACACACACACATATGGGCACGTAGAAACACACACACGCACGCACAGAGGCACACACACACACACACATACTGAAAGAACACACACAGACACTGAGGCAGACACACACACACACACACACACGCACTGCCAGGTCTGTGTGCTTTGTGAGGTTGTGACAGATAAAAGCTTTTATTTAACAGCTGCTCCTTTAAATATTTAATGTGTGTGTGTGTGTGTGTGTGTGTGTGTGTGTGTGTGTGTGTGTGTGTGTGTGTGTGTGTGTGTGTGTGTGTGTGTGTGTGTGTGTGTGTGTGTGTGTGTGTGTGTGTGTGAGTGTTAGTTAGTGATTGAGTGAGTGAGTTTGTGTTTAAGTGTCTGTGTGTGTGTGTGTGGCCTTGAAGCTCTACTGTACAAGGAGCTTGTTTAGACTGAAAAATCTACCGAGAATCCTGGAAATTTGAGTCCAAAAGTATGGAATATTGAAATGGAAAATTTGTAGGAACCCTGAATAAAATAGTTTGGGCTTTAAAGGTGCAGTCAGTGATTCTGTTTGTTGTCAAAATCACTTTTTATATATATTTTTTTGTAAAAATCAGTGAATATCTCCTCATGATCCGCTACCTGTCTGTACTGTGTGTGGTGCAAAAAAAATCCACTGGAAATACACAGCCTAGGCTCTGTAAACAGCAATGTTGCTAGCTACGGTGGACCCCTTTGTTTACATACCAGTTTACAGAGCCTAGGCTGTGTATTAACACTGGATTGTTTTCCAGCACACACACAGTACAGACAGGTAGTGGATCATGAGGAGATATTCACTGATTTTTTTACAGCAAGCGTTTTCTAGAATCGCTGACTCCACTTTTTAACACAAACGTATTTCATTTTGTTTGTCGGCAAAACACAGACCTGTTTTTGTGTTTATGCAGGATGCAGGCTAGTAGCATTCCTGTCCTCAGGGCTGTGTGTGTGTGTGTGTGTGTGTGTGTGTGTGTGTGTGTGTGTGTGTGTGTGTGTTTTACAGTGAGTGTGTGTTACAGTGAGTGTGTTTATTACTGTGTGTGTGTTACTGTGATGTGTGTTACTGTGTGTGCGTGTGTGTGTGTGTGTGTGTGTGTGTGTTACAGTGAGTGTGTTTGTATGTGTGTGTGTGTGTTACAGGTGGTGTGTTTTACGTGTGTTACAGTGTGTGTGTGTGTGTTGTGTGTGTGTGTGTGTGTGTGTGTGTGTGTACAGCGTAGGAGTTGCTCTTGGCAGCATCTCTGCCTTTTTGTTTTTGTGAAGAGTATAATTTCCGTTCCCAAGAGTGAGTGTTTGTCAAATGTTAAACGCCTCCTCCTGTCTTCTTCTCCTCCCTCTTGTGTGGTGTGTGTGTTGTGTGGTGTGTGGTGTCCTGTGCGTGTCTGTCTTGTGTGTGTGTGTGTGTGTGTGTGTCGTGTGTGTGTGTGTGTAACAGAAATCGTGGACTACATCGAGCGTTTGCTGGTTTTGCGTGAGATCGTGAAGAAGTTTCCTTCAGTCAACTACCAGGTCTTCAAATATATTATCACACACCTCAACAGGTAAGACACACACACACACACACACACACACACACTCACTCATCACTCACTCACTCACTCACTCACTCACTCACTCACTCACTCACTCACTCACTCACTCACTCACTCACTCACTCACTCACTCACTCACTCACTCACTCACTCACTCACTCACTCACTCACATCACTCACTCACTCCCCCCCCACTCACTCACTCACTCACTCACTCACTCACTCACTCACTCACTCACTCACACACACACACACTCACTCACTCACTCACACACTCACTCACTCACTCACTCACTCACTCACTCACTCACTCACTCACTCACACAACACTCACTCACTCACTCACTCACTCCCCCCCCACACACACACTCACTCAGTCACTCACAACAACAGGTGAAGAGAAAAACAATTGAAACATTTACACAGTGGTGAAGATTAAGTGGCAGCAATTAAAATTAAATGCGTTGAAAGTACAATATAGCCTAATTAAAACAGTTACAGGTAGAGTTTGGCAGATTTAAGATAGTTTGTTTAAATTGGTTAAAGGATATGAAGGTATTTAGTTTAATTTGTTGCTGTAAGTTGTTCCACACACACACACACACACCCTCCCTCCCTCACCCCCCCTCCCCACACACACACACACAGCATTTTCTAACACATTCCTAACCATTTCTCCCCCCCCTCCCTTCCTTTCACCAGAGTGAGCCAGCACTATAAAACCTCCTTGATGACTGCAGACAACCTTTCCATTTGCTTCTGGCCGACGTTGATGCGCCCGGATTTCGAAAACCGCGACACTCTCTCCACGACCAAGCTCAACCAAGCCGTCATCGAGTCCTTCATAGTGCAGAGCGATTACTTCTTCTATGGTGGAGAAGTGGCGGAGAGTTCGAGCAGTGAAGGCACGCCACCCCCCCGTTGCCACAACATGGTGGAGGCCTTGCTACCGCTACAGCTGCCGCCGCCATTACAACCGCAGCAGATTCAACACACACATTCAATGCACCCTGACCCACTCTTATAAAGACTAGGAAGAGAAAGAGCCACTAAAGGAATTATGGGTAATTGAGTTTTTTTTTGGAGATGAAAAAAAAATTGACGAATTTGAATCTACTCTACAATTCGCCGGTTGAATGAATACAACTATATACAGCTTTGGAGACTGACTTTGAAGGTGAACGAGATTTGGGGGTTATAATGACCAAGACATGCTCATAGAACTATCGAAAAAACACACCACACACCACTGAGGAATTATGGGAAATTGAGTTTTTTTTTTTGGAGCCGAAAAAAAAATCGTCAAATTCTACTCTACTCTACTCTACAACTGGTTTTGCCGACAAAACTACAAATACTACAACCCCATTTCGGTCACTGATTTTGGGGTATAAAAGCTACGAATTTAGGGGGTATGAAACACCACATGGATGGAGGATTCATTGTTCTTTGTTGGATTTTAAACCTAATCTAAAAAAAAGCCGAAATCCTGGATTATCGAGAATCACCATTTTTTTGGGACGCGAGTGACGAGTGACTGCCCCCTTTAAATAAATATTAAAAAACGAAAACAAAGACTTGATCGAGTTGATTTGGCACATTGCGAAGACACTATTAATCGATAAAGCAGGGTCTGACTTTGAATTTAACCTGAATGCAATGATGGAATATGGAATAGCACACTTTTGGGGGTCTTAATCAAGCCCCCTACCCCCCTTCTTTCCCCCTCCCACCTTTTCCTTTCAAACCTTTCAACCCTTATAAAAGAACTACATTTCCTGCTTTTTGAAACTACAAAAAAATTAAAGGGAATTTTAACCATTGAGTCCCAAATGACTGCAACTCATACATGGAACTCCTGACATAAGAAAAATGGCGGAGAGAGAAAGTGACGTAACTCATCGACTGACTTTTGAGTCTTCCTGCAGATTCACGCACATCTCCGACACAGGAAAACATTTCTTCTTCTTCTTCTTCTTCTTCTTCTGATTAATTTGTCAAACCGAACCGGTGGATTGATTGGTTGAACTGAACTCACCGCTACGCAGAAACACATTATAACAAATTGTAGATTTTTTTTTTTTAGTCTTACAGGAGTTTTAAGGATGTTTTAAAAATAACTAAAAGACTAAATAAAATAAAATGGCCCCTACCCACTACAAGAACTCTGTAACCGGACTGTAGCACATGCACGCTTTTATGTCAACGGTCCCTCATGCCAATCTCATGTCTGTTTGTGTAGATTTTTTTTTTTTTTATACATTTTTAATTTTTTTTCCCGTTTTATTTTTAATATTTTTTTTTGTATTGTCTGATTTGTACCTTGTTTGTGTGTGTGTGATGAAAATGCTGATGTGTGTGTGTGATGGTCTTATAAGTATGGCAAGCTATTGTAGCATTTAAAAGAGTCTAGATTAGATATAATTTAATTCTAACTATTAATAATTCCACTTCCAAGATATCATTACATTTCTTGACATATTATTTTAGACCACATAGTCCAAATGCTTTATTAAATGTTACCATAGCTTGCCATATTATCTTCTTGTGTTAGCTGATCTGTGTATGTGTATCGCCAGAGCAGTTTGTTTTGTACCTTTTTCTTTCAAGGAAAAAAGGAGGGGGATACAGGAAGGGACTAAAAAAAACCACAATTTTAAAAACTTGTGAATGAGTGAACGATATAATAAGACTTTTACAGACTTCACTACATAACTTTTGGGCCTTTTCAACTCTGAACACAACGACCCCGGACCCTTCAAAACACAACAGCACAGGAGTGAGGAAAACCACTATTGTCGCGCGGTGCAGTCAAGGACCACCCCTCTTCCATTGTTTAAGACGCCCCCCCCCCCCCCCCACTATTCTATAAGTCATTTTCTACATATTTTTTTTTTATTGTTATTTGTTGGAAACGTAAAAAAAAAATGTTGCATGTCTATTTTTTTTTTTTGCCGCTAAAGTGCAAAAGAAAAAAATTGTTTTAAAAAGTTGAAAAAAATGTAAAAATGAAATGGTTTGAAATATAACGCTATCTGATTATTTTGGTTTATGGGGAACATTTCAAGTTAACTCTTAGAAAAAGGGTTCAAATTTGTAATATTTTATTTTTTTTTTTTTTTGCATTTAGTTTTTTTTTCTCTCTCTCATGCAAGAAATCAATTCTTTATATCATATTTTTTTGGTTATATGTCGAATAGTTTTCCCTAAACTAAATAGAGGAAAAGAAGTATATATAAGTAATATTATATATATAAATATATATGAATTTATCAGCAGCAGAAGGTTGCTGGTTAAGTGAAATACCACGGGGTACTGGACTGTATAATCTGTCAGAAGCTATAATCATATTTCTTTGTGGTTTGGATGGTGTTAATGTGTTAACCCATCTACTTTTTTATTTCTGTGTGTGTGTGTGTGTGTGTGTGTGTGTGTGTGTGTGTGTCGAAGTGTGTGTGTGTGTGTGTCGAAGTGTGTGTGTGTGTGTGCTAGTGTGTGTGTGTGTGTGTGTGTGTGTGAGAGAGAGAGAGTGCTAGAGTGTGTGTTTGATGGGGAGGCAGGGTAAGTGAAAGATCTGTAGGTTTAATTTGTCTTGAAGAAAATTGGTTAAAAATGTCCTCAGTTTTATTTCATGTGCGTCCCATTTCAGATGTGCGTCCACAATTTATTTAATAAAAAAAAAATCTAATTTTTTTCTCTCTCCTGTCTGTGGCCCTAAAACTCTTCTGTACTTTAGTATGTAGTGTAGTAAAAAGACTAAAACTCTTCTGTACTTTAGTATGTAGTGCAGTAAAAAGACTAGAACTCTTCTGTACTTAAGTATGTAGTGCAGTAAAAAGAAAGAGTATGTGATTTGGAACGCAGGGTGTGTCATTTATCCAACAGCCCAGACATATATTATAACTAATTCGTGTGACGTAAAGACACCCAGCCAGAAATCTGTCCGTTACAAGTGCACTACTATGATTTAGCAGACTTTAAAGGGCACTTAGTAGGGTACACACATCTGCAATGGGACAAATGAGAAATAATTCAAATAATTTTTATTTTTGGAGGTGTGAGTGAGCGGGCAAAGGGTGAGTTAGAGGGGATACATATTCAGAATGGAACGAAGCCAGAAGCCCATTTAACATTTAAAAAGTTTTATGACGTTGGGCTGAAAAGGACATTTGAAGGTAGTTGTGTGTGTGTGTGTGTGTGTAGGGGGGTGAGAGAGACTGGTGTGTGTGTGTGTGTGTGTGGTGAGAGAGTGTCTTACAGTGTGTGTGTGTTTGAGAGAGTGGGAGAGAGAGAGAGTGAGTGAGAGAGTGTGAGTGAGAGAGTGTGAGACTGTCTTACAGTGTGTGTGTGTTTGAGAGAGAGGTGTGTGGTGTTTGAGAGAGAGAGACTGTGTGTGTGTGTGAGTGAGAGTGAGACTGTGTGTGTGTGTTAGTTAAGGGGGGTAAGCAGCTGCTAGATAATTAAAAGATTAAGCTGTTTGTAGTTTTTCATCAATCAAAATCAACTCTACTTTTTTTTTTATTGTTTTTTTTTTGTAATTTTTCTTTTTTTCTTTTTCTTTTTGTATCGTCTTGTTAAATAAGATTGTTGCTCATCGTGTCACATACCGGTGTACAAACCAACTGACTTCTAACGTCATCCGCTGTATTATAGTAAATAAATAAAAATGATTTTCAGAAATGAAAAAAACTCTAAAACAAGAAGTTTTCGTTTTTCTGTTTATCGCTCCATAATGTTTCCAAATAAAGTTTCTTTTTTTCCAAAATTCTTGTCTTTATTTTTTTTCGTCCTTTTTAATGTATTTTTATGGAGTTATATTAAAGATACAGTGTGTAATTAAGGAGTATTTTGGCTTCATCTAGTGGTGAGATTTGAAGATGTCAACGCTCCCTTGCTAACCCTACCCTACAGAAGCTACGGTGGCCTTCAAGGACAAGAAGCTATAGTTACTAAAGATGGCATCATCCACCACTGCCTCAAGTCTTTCCACAATATCAAGTGATGAGGTGAAGATGTATTTAGTTATTTATTCTATAGTACTTCTTCTTCTTCTTGGTCTTCCAACAGGTGCATTTCCCCAGGACGCCCACTATATGTAAAAACATGTAAGGCCGTTAAGTTTGTCCATTCTGTGCTACTGTAGAAACATGGCGGGTGCAACATGGCGGCCTCAGTGCCCTGCTCCTATGTAGATATATCATTAAATATTATCAAGAAATTAGTATTTTCTTTACATAATAAATTATACTATGAAATTATTAATGACATTTTTGATGCCTTCAAACGTGCAATGCATCTTAAAGGAATACTTCATCCATACGTAAACCGGCGTTCTATCATTATAAAATCGCTATTATGATATAATGAATGAGGTTTTTCTTCCCTCAGTCTTCCCTCAGTCTTCCCTTGGCCCAGCTGTCCTGTTAATCCTAACCCTACATTTTTTACTAGTGTGATATTAGACAGTGAGACCATAAAACACTCATTCTGCCTTTTCTCAGGCTAGGATGAACCGATTTCTAAAATGTTTGCACATTTATACTACATAGGATCTCAGAGTTCAATACACCTTCATATTTCCACCGGTGAAGTAGGTCTTTAAAACTTTGCAACAGTAGAGCGAGTGGTTTATTTACTGTGTAAAAATGCATTATACATAAGGTGTGTATATTTGATATGCTCATTAATATCTTATGTAGCTAATAAACACAGTGCACTCAAAATTACAGTATTTCCCTCTGGAATGTAGTGCAGAAAAATAAACTTTCTACATTTTTTTTTTCATTAGACAGTTTTGGAGAGACAGAGATGAAATGTGTCAGAGAGGGGAATGACATGCAGAGAACGACCCGGGCTGGATTCTAACCCGGGTCCGCTGTGAAGAGGACAGACAGACAGACAGACAGACAGACAGACAGATAGAGAGGGGAATGACATGCAGAGAACGACCCGGGCTGGATTCTAACCCGGGTCCGCTGTGAAGAGGACAGAGACTCTATGAAAATAAAGAGACCACTCCAAATGTTCAGTGTCTCTCGTTTTACTCTTTATAGGCACATGTTTGAGTAGAATGAACTTTTTCATTTTATAATATAAACTACTGACAACATTTCTACCAAATTCACAATAAGAATATTGTCATTTAGAGCATTTCCATTAAGTAATGTAGAGATGAAGATTGAAGAAAAATCCAGACTGGTCCCTTAATTTTTTCAGCTCCTCAAGCACTCACATATTGAGAAGGTGCAGGGCGACATCTAGCGGTCAAACTATGAACTGCAGTCTACATCAAGAGCATCTTTATACGAGGAGACACTCAAATGCTCGATGCTTGTATGTATTTTAATTTGTGTTGTCATGTATTTGTATTGTCTTTTTATATGGAACTTTGAGTCCGGAATAAAGTATTCATTCAAAGATTCAGGAGTTAAAAGTGTTTTTGAATAATATATTGTTCTGGAAATGCATTTTTTTTTTTTTTTTTTTTTAAGATGTCTTTATTTAAAAGGGACAGCGCACATTAATAGACATGCGCACCAAAGTTCAACATGTAAATGTGCCAGATTTAGCCATGCAGTGCTAATGTTCACCTGTAGTCCCTGGCAGGTAGAAAGAAAAAAATAAACATTAAACCTGCAGTGTGTAGAATTTTGGGTTTTATTTCCTAGCAGATTTTGTAGAAAGTAATTATAATATCCATAAGTACATTTAATTTAGTGCATAATAGCTGAACATTTTTTTTTTATTATTATTTTTTCCCTTAGAAAGGGTCTCATATATGTCCATATTTCTGCATATTTTGGACCAAGGCCTTGTGCCGCCATCTTGAAAGTGTCATAGTTGGAATGTCATCAGGTGCATTGTTTAAAATTTAGAATTGTCCTTCTTGTCCTTGAAGGCCACTATAGCTTCTGTTATTATTCGAAAGGGGTGGGGTTACCCAGGGAGTGTTGCATTCTAGAACTTTGTAGAACTTTCTTGATGATGTCATATTACACACTGCACCTTTAAAAGAAGAAAAATACAAAAATACAACACATGAGCACAAAAACAAAATTACACAAGCATTTTTCCAGCACATAACAGGTTGGCGATGTGTGAAAAATATGAAGCATACAGAAACAGATAAAGGTGCATGAACACACTGTTTACTTATTTCATAATTGTATCACTATAATACTATATACAATTAAATATAACTTTATTTAAACAGGGACAATGTACAACAGAAACATTAACCTTGTTTAGAGCAAGAGGAGATTGTACCAGGTTTTTTTCACCTGTAGACCTTGTAGACTTGCAGTAGGCCTACTTGTTGTACATTTGTACCACTGATTACACAATAGGCCTACTGTTATTGTCTACTACGTAATTCATTGTATTGTTAAGAGACTTTTCAATAAAGATTTTTTTTTTAAAGTTAATTTGAAATGTATCTGTAGCTCTGTAAATAATACACTCATTTTCATCTCACACGTAAACAATGGTAGAGGAAATACTTTATATTTTTGTACTTTTAATGTGAAATTCCATGCATTTGTCTCTCCTCCTTCGTGATTGGCTGGATGGCTGCGTATGTCCCGCCTCCATCGGAATACCGGCCGCTCATTGGTTGATCTTCGACTTCCAACATCTCAGGTGCTTTCAAACTCCCGCGGTGTTTTCAAAAGGCATCTCGGTGACAACAGCTTTACTTTGCAAGTACGTAAGTAAGTGTATCAATATTTAACCAAATATAGAGGTAGTTACATATAATAAACATTCATAATTTGTCTTTGTTTGTGAGCCAGCCACCAGTTTTCTTTGCACGGTTCTCACGGTTTGTTTTTTCTTTTTTTTCTTCTTTCTTGGCCGTAAAAAAAGGCAAAAACATGATTAAAAAACATACTAGGATATATGTCGTCAGGTTTAGTAAATATCCTTTTTGTTTAGTTGTTTTTCTCCTCATTTAGACTTTCGGATGATAAGACACCTTTTTTCTTTTTGAGGATATACCGATGGGTTATACAGTTTGATGTTTTGAGCGTTTAACTGTTATATTAGTTTTGATCTACAAATTACGTATTCAAGTCAAGGACCCTCCGAAATTATTTATTCTAGGACGTTATTAAGAAACATGAGGTAAAAAGTATATTTTTTCTTTCAGGAGCTAATGGGGCAATTCCTTTACAAAAGAATAATATAAGGAAAGACACCTCCCAATGTAATACTTCCCTACTATTTAGTATGTCAGAAAAAGATTTAGGATGTCCCAATACATGCAGGTCAATTGCAGTATGGCAAAAATACCCAGATGCCCCACTAACTCCAATTGCATTTTGGAGTATTCGTCTTTATTCTTGACATTTCTCGACATGAAAAAAAAAACTTCCTTATCTGATTTTTTTTTCTCTCCTGTCTGTGGCCCTAAAACTGTTCTGTACTTTAGTATGTAGTGTAGAAAAAAGACTAAAACTCTTCTGTACTTTAGTATGTAGAGTAGTAAAAGGACTAAAACTCTTCTGTACTTTAGTATGTAGTGTAGTAGAAAGAAAGAGTATGTGATTTGGAACACAGGGATGATGTAGAATACTATAATCTCTCTGTCCTGTCAGCAGGCGGCGCTGTGGTTCAGTTTTGACCGGACACAAGAATCAACGAGGATTAAAAAATGTTCAGTCTTTATATTTTAACTTTCACCCCAAACGCTGTCGTTTTTCACTGTAAATAAATACAATATATTTAATATATTACTTATATTTCTTTCAAATGTTTTTTTTATTAAATCACAGAGCAAAGCAACTGCAGTACAATGGATTATACATTTTTTCCCCTTTTTTTCCCCCCGAACACACCCCACCCATATCCCACCCTCACACCCAATTACAAACAATCCTGCATTAAGAAATTAGTACACAAAATAATACATAATGTTAAAAATAGCAGAAACGAAACAGAAACACACACTTCATATATTACTTATATTTAATAATTTTACCCTATTCAACCTAATTTCATAAAATAAAATTTTATTATTTTAATTGTTCAACTACAAAATATATAAATATAGTAGGAATGCTGGAAATAACATTGTAAGACGATATGTGTTTCAATACAATATATAGCCTACAGTATATGAAGAATTTATTTATTAAATTTTATTTAATAAATAAACACTATTTATTATATTCTTTTTCTCTGCACTTCCAAGAGTCACCAGCAGGGGGCGTCACACACACACACACACACACACACACACACACACACACACACACACACACACACACACACACACACACACACACACACACACACACACACACACACACACACACACACAGGCCTTTGCTCTGTCATCCACACCACGCCCTTTCAGCCAATCACGATGCGGCTCCACCCGCTAAAGCACATCATCTCTGCTTCCATGGTAACAGTGCACCCCTCCCTTTCTCTCTCTTTCTCTCTCTCTCTCTCTCACACACACACACACACACACATATGCAGGCACGCACGCACACACACATATGCAGGCACGCACGCACGCATGCACACACCCTCTCTCTCTCTCTGTCTCTCTGTCTCTCTCTCACACACACACGCCCTCCCTCTCTCTCTCACACACACACACACACACCCTCCCTCCCTCACACACACACACACACACACACACACACACACACACACACACACACACAACACACACACACACACACACACTCTCTCTCTCTCTGGTTGAACTGAAAGGTGCCGCATCATCATCAGCATCATCCGTCCCATCCACTGGCTGCACGGCTAGGTGGCTAGTACCGTTAGCTCCCCTCTGTATCTGCAGTGGGGATTTGCCCACAACATCAAAGGACAACACCCTCCCTCTCTCTCTCTCTCTCTCTCTCTCTCTCTCTCTCTCCATCTCTCTCTCACACACACTCTCTCTCCCTCTCTCTCTCTCTCTCTCATTTCATCCTCAACCCTCCGACACTAGCAGAAAACAGGATGGACTAATTTAGGAGGAGGAGAAGGAGGAGAGAAAATGTGGTACGTTATGCTATGTTGCCTTGTATTGTTTATTGACTATGTGAAAGGGTGTGTGTGTGTGTGTGTGTGTGTGTGTGTGTGTGTGTGTGTGTGTGCTAATCCTTCATTCAATGCTGCTTTAATGAAGTGTGTGATGCTAAAGCTGCCACAATAATGCAAAGGGGATAAAAAAGTGTGTGTGTGTGTCTTTCCAGTGTGTGTGTGTGTGTGTGTGTGTGTGTTTGAGCTTTTGTTATGGAGGCCTGGCTATGCAGACAAGCTAGCTATCCTATGCTATGCTATATAATGCTATGCTATGCTAGGCTGCTGCTGCATACAGACAGAGAGAGAGACAGGGGCCAACACCTCAAAACACACCCCAGTTTGCTGCCCTGCCCCTGGGGTGAACATTAGGCTGACGTATAGCTTCCCTGGTTCTTATTTAAGTCTGTATTTCAATGTGAAATGTGTGTGTTCACAGTGTTATAGTTTAATTTCAACAACATTATAATCTTCCAGTAACAATATATCTTAAGGTGGAGTCAGTGATTCTGGAGAACGCTTGTTGTCAAAATCAGTGAATATCTCCTCACGATCCGCTACCTGTCTGTACTGTGTGTGTTGTGTGTGTGTGTGTGTGCTGGCAAAAGAAAAAGCCAGTGTTAACAAAACACACAGCCTAGGCTCTGTAAACTGGCATGTAAACAAAGGGGCCCACCGTAGCTATAGCAACATGATTTGTAATGTTTTTTTTTTTTAAAGATATTTTTTTGGGCATTTGTTATGCTTTATTGATAGTGTAGAGACAGAGTTGAAATGGGGCAGAGAGGGGAGTG
>CM047517.1:2698816-2708816 GCA_026122265.1 Ammodytes dubius
TGCTGCTAGCTGCTTTTAACCGTTGGTGCTAATATTTTTATTTTATCGATGTTTAAATGAAACTGAAACGGTTTAGAAGTAACTTAAAACCAGTCGGAGTTAAATTAAACGATAACAGACATGTTCTGTAAGGTTTTGAGCCGAGTGTTCTTTTATTAAGACTGAATGTAGTCTGTTAGTTTGAGTATAAATTATTTCAGTTGCAATATTAAGGGACGCCATTGTTTTTCCCACCTTCACGGGACATCAAGCAACAAGCTAGGTCAAAGTGTCGGCTACCTTACTGACCACAGTGAAATGCAGAAGTGGAAAGATCGTTTGAGGTTTTAATATCATTTCTGGACGTTTTTTATAAGTCAGCCTGTGTTCTTATGATTTTTGGGACCGGCTGTGGAGTCATGGAAGATTGTTTTGCCCGGAGAAGTGTTTTCTTTTTGGGTTTGAAGCCCCCGTGAAACTCCGTGAAATGGTGAGTCATTGTGCTAGTTAGCTTTAGCCTATGTTGTCAGTTGCTGCTAGCTAGCTTTTAACCGTTGGTGCTAGTATTTTTATTTTATCGATGTTTAAACTGAAACTGAAACGGTTTAGAAGTAACTTAAAACCAGTCGGAGTAAAGTGAAACGATAACAGACATGTTTTGTAAGGTTTTGAGCTGGGTGTTCTTTTATTATGACTGAATGTAGTCTGGTTAGTTAGAGTAAACATTTGAGCTGTGTCATTGAGGGGCGCCATTGTTTTTCCCACCTTCACGGGAGGCCAAGCTAGCTAGTTCAAAGTGTAGGCTACCTTACAGACCACAGTTAAATGCAGAAGAGGAAAGATCGTTTGAGGTTTTAATATAATTTCTGAACGTTTTTATAAGTCAGCCTGTGTTCTTAGCTGTCGAGTCATGGAAGATTGTTTTGCCCGGAGAAGTGTTTTCTTTTTGAGTTTTAAGCCCCCGTGAAATGGTGAGTCATTGTGCTAGTTAGCTTTAGCCTATGTTGTCAGTTGCTGCTAGCTGCTTTTAACCGTTGGTGCAACTATTTTAGTGTAACGATGTTTAAAGTGAAGCTGAAACTGTTTAGAGATCCAACCACTGTTTACCTACAGACAATAGTGAAATGAGCATACATGGCAGAAGTATAGGAGAAATATACAGACACAAACAGACAAGGTTTAGTCAAATAAACAACTAAATGTACATTTTGGACCTTTGATTTATAGTAGTATGAAATAACAAATATTATAGAAGCAAAATAGCCAAAAATCTCCAAATTGACCAGTGCTTAAAGGTTCTACAAGGAACTTTTGAAATATTTCTGAAACAGTCTAATTTTTCCTCTGATGATCATAAATTACATGTAACAGCAAACGAGACCATCAGTGCAAATAATTAAATCTTTATATAGTTTTTCTTAATGCCTTTGTCATGGGTATACACTCACCCAGGAACAACAGCTGGCGTGGTAAAAACACTACTGCTTTTATCCAAATCGGGCCGCTAGAATGAACACAAAATGAAAGTTCCTCCTAGCACCTTTTTATACAATTTTCATCAAGATTTCACACGTAAATTCTTTCTCACTCTCTCGGTTGTTTCTCTTGCTCGTTTGATAGCAGCTAGAATCGTAGCAGGACAATATCGAAACCTGTCAGTTGATGGTTGTTGGTCTATTGAAAGTCTTTCGAGGCTCCAGCTTCTCCTCCTTAGCTTGGGGAATAGCCACATCTTGGACCCCGCTTTGCTTTGTAATGCAGAGCAGAAATCCAGGTCGAAACTCGGGCGTCTCTCTCGAATTTTAACCCCTGGCAAGGCAAGGCAAGGCAAGTTTATTTATATAGCACAATTCAAACACAAGGCCACTCAAAGAAGTGCTTTACAGGGGCAAGATTAAAATACATAAAACACATTAGAAGACATTTAAAAGCGAATGAAAAGAAGTAAAACGCGAGAAAACACCTTGAGAGGCTACAGCTGTGGCAACGCTAGCCGTAGTAGCGGTCAGAGGAGTAGCCGGGGTTTCAAGCTCATCCTTCAACTTTTCAAAGACTTCCAAGGAAATGTTTTGGAGATGTTTGGAGAAGTCTATTTGAGCCTCTGGGATAGGACGGGGTTCGTTTGACTGGAAGCAATGCACCACCTGCAAAACAATGAATTATTTAAAGGTGGAGTGTGTGTGTGTGTGTGTTTCAGTGTGTGTGTGTGTGTGTGTGGTGTGTGTGTGTGTGTGTGTGTGTGTCAGTGTGTGTGTGTGTGTGTGTGTTTGTGTGTTGCAGTCATTAAAGGTGTAGTAAGTGTTTCTGGAGAACGCTTGTTGTCAAAATCACTTTTTTGGTCAAAATCAGTGAATATCTCCTCATGATCCACTACCTGTACATACTGTGTGTGTTTGCTGGAAAGAAATCTGAGCCTATAAGCTCTGTAAACTGGTATGTAAACAATGGGGCGTCATCGTTCTGTTCTCTATTGTATACTGCATTTTTACTCTTTTAATTATCAGTTTTTTTTTTATCAGTATTTGATCTTGTTTCTGTTTTGTTTAGTTTATTTTGTTGTTTTTAAAAAGCCTCCTGTGGACAGCTGTTGTAAACTAGCATTTATGCTAACACACTGTAAACAATGCATCTGGTTCATCCAATGACATTGTCATGTCCCTGTCCAAATGAAATCTACTATACTATACTATAGATAGCAACATGCCAGTTTACAGAGCCTAGGCTGTGTATTAACACTGGATTTTCTTTTAGCACACTCACAGTACAGACAGGTAGCGGATCATGAGGAGATATTCACTGATTTTGACAAAGTGATTTTGACAAGAACAAGCATTCTCCAGAAACACTTACTACACCTTTGATACGACTGTAACACACATGCACATACACACACACACACTGCAACACACACACACACTGCAACACACACACACACACACACACACACACTGCAACACACATGCACACTGCAACACACACACGCACACACACTGCAACACACACACACACACTCACATAAAAACAAAGCCTTACCTCTGCTGCAGTCTTGTATCTCTTTAGAAACGAATGATCTTCAGCTCTCAGCACTTCCACCGTGCCTCTGATTGTGTCCGTTACAGCTGCAATTTCTTTGCTCAAATCTTCACTTTTCGATTGAATAATTTCACTCTTTTCCATACATTCACCCTTCAATGCAGCTATTCTCGCCCTTTCCTCCGTTTCTAGAATTTTCTGTAGCGTCGAAAAAAAATCCCGAATCTGTCTCTCTGTATGTTGCGTTTGAATGTCAATTTCTTGTGCCGTTTGGTCGAAATCTTGTGTGACGTCTCTGAAAAACTCCAGTTTTTCTCGTAGAGGCTGCAGCATCACCATAAGTCCTTCCTTGTAATCTTGAACTATTTCGTCAATCGGCATTACGCTGTGGTCCCCGTGTGTTTCTAAGTTCTGACAATTGACGCAAATCGCTTTTTGGCAGTCCAAACAAAAAAGCTGTAGATTTTCCCTTTGCAGACAACAGCACAAGCCTTCATTTTCTTCTGTGGAATTTCTTCTCTCAATTTCTTCCAGTAAAAAAGCCTCGCACTGTGTCTTTAATGCCGAGTTTAAAGGCGGATCCGGTAGGGAGGATTTTCGTTTGCAAAGCGGACATTCGAGATTTGTGTTCTTCTCGCTCCACCAGCTCTGGAGACAGACTCTGCAGAAGTTGTGGTCGCATGGAAGTTCAACGGGCTCTTTGAATATGTCGAGGCAGACGCAACAGCTTAGATTGTACTCTGACCAAGAAGTAGCCATTTTTATCATTAATTTATTATCGCTAAATTTGAAAAAAAAAGTCTAAAAAATGCTCTAAATGCGTAGTCAAATATGTGTTTTATAGTATTTTGAAAGGTTCAAAGATCTCGTGTGTACATGTGCCTAAAAACTGAACAGCAATAATTCCGTACGAAAAATCTTGTATTTTGAATTTAGAACAAGCTCTTGTTTGCTACGAGGAAAAAATCATTTCAGCATTTAAGATAAAAAATTTGAAGAAATCTTTCAATGTTCCTTTTAAGATTTTTATCCGCATATAGTCAGGAGTTGGACAAAGTTTTTTTTTTAGTTTTGCAGTATTCCGTTTTTCTAGCGTTCTTCAGAATTGGTAGCTGCTAGTCCTCTCAAAGTTATGAGAAGAAGTTTTGAGCTTACCACCTAAATCGTGCAGTATATATACCTGTGTGTGTGTGTGTGTGTGTGTGTGTGTGTGTGTGTGTGTGTGTCAATAAATCCAGTCAGGGTTTCCCGGTCTGTCGAAAGATTATTGATGTAATAATGGGTGGAGCATTTCTCACTCTTTATTACTCACAAGAAACTTTTACATTGATAAGAAACTTAAATACAGACTTGAGATAAGCTGAATTTCTTTATATAAGTAATTTTTTTTTTTTTTTTTACGGCATTTTCAAGCTTTATTAGACAGTACAGAGTTGAAATGGGGAGAGAGAGAGAGAGAGAGAGAGAGGGGGGATGACCTGCAGTAAAGGTCCACGGGTCGGATTTGAACCTGCGACCACTGCAACGAAGGCCGGAGCCAATATGGTACACGCTCTATCCACTACGCCACCGGAGCGCCCGAATATATGTACAATTTTAACACTATTGAGATATATGATAATTTGAGCAACATTTTATAAGTGTTAAAGGTGCCCCGAGGAACTTTCAGTTTGTGTTAATTCTAGCGCCCCCTTTGGACAAAAGCGGTAGTGTTTTTACTACGCCAGCTGTTGTTCCTGGGTGAGCGTATACCCATGATACAGGCATTAAGAAAAACTATATAAAAATAGCATTCTTTGCACTGATGGTCTCGTTTGCTGTTACATGGAAAATGTTTCAGAAATATTTAAAAGTTCCTCGTAGCACCTTTTTAATCCATTAATTTCTGCTGCACTTTTGGGCAGTAGAGTATGCCAGACACACACACACACACACACACACACACACACACACACACACACACACACACACACACACACACACACACACACACACACACACACACACACACACACACACACACACACACACACAACACACACACACACACACACAATGTATATTTATTTAAGTGGGTCCACCCAACAGGAAAGGCTTAATACAGTAATATGATAACAAGTTCATGACGAAGATGGCGTCATTATTGACATTTGTATATTGTGTAAAAATCATTGATATCTTTGTGCGTTATTTCCTGGAAAGATTTGGCAATATTAATTTCTCATGCAGATTAGGGGTATGTCTGTTGCCTGTCTGCGGTGCTGGATTATACACACACACACACACACACACACACACACTCACACACACACACACACACACACACACACACACACACACACACACACACTGAGAGGGACAGACAGATTCCACAGGCTACCTTCATCCCAAAATAGTTTGTGTTAAAACTGTGTCTTCAAAACATATTGGAATCAATTACCAAACGTAAATAAATAAATATATAGGTTTTTGTTTATTGATTTTTACTAAACGGTTATGATTTACTAGCCGGTTACACGTGTAGGGGTGTGCACATGTACACGTGCACACCCCTACACGTGCACACCCCTAATACAGACATGAAACTAGATATGGATTGATTACATACAATGCATTCAAGTACAAGAACATATGACGTAGGAATGAATCATTAGGTAAATGCAAAAGCCCTTTCATTATAAAAAAATGCACCTTTCAATATCTCTGTGTGTAATTCAACACAAGATAAGATTATCGGGAGAGTTTCATGATTTTAGTTAATAAATTACTTAAAATGTTACACAGTGCCCCTTTAATTTGTCCCTCTCTCTCTCTCCTCAGTTTCTTACTAGTTAGTTTAGTTATTTATTTAATTTATTTACATCTCAGTCTTATTTTTTCTCCTAACTTATTAATGAGAGAGTATTTTTAACTTCGGTGACTCAGATGTTTCATGAGGCTGCTGCTGCATCTCCTTAGTGTGGCGGGGTTTCATTTGGTGTGTATCTCTGTGTGTGTGTGAGAGAGTGTGTGTGTGTGTGTGTGTGTGTGTGTGTGTGTGTGTGTGTGTGTGTGTGTGTGTGTGTGTGTGTGTGTGTGTGTGTGTGTGTATCTGTCTGAAAAAAACTTGGCCCCATTAGTATTATTTCTTAATATTTTTATTGTTATTAACCTTCACCTATTTCTCTCTCTCTCTCTCTCTTTCTCTACAGTTTCCTCCAATGAGGCTCGCCCACTTACACTAGAATCCCCTCTCTCTCTCTCTCTCTCTCCCTCTCTCTCTGTGTGTCTCCCTCTCCTTCTCTTCTCTCTCTCTGTCTCTCTCTCTCCCTCTCTCACCATGAGCACCATAGCTCTCTCGCCCATCTCCTGTGAACCCCCTCTCCGATGATCACGTGCGTAACCCCGACACTGGACCCAAACCCCCCCACATCCCCCCTCACTGCGCCCTACACATCCTCCACTGCCTTCAGCCCGAACACGGAGTATGAGCTCCAGGATGGGGCCTCTTCGCCGGGCGCTGGACCCAGCCGAGGGAGCCTGTCAGGGGGGGAAACTCAGCTCGGACAAGACCCCTCACGGAGGTAAGAAACCAGCTGTGATGTTAAATAGATGTTTTATTTATTGTCCGTGGGTGTGGCCAGGGGGAAGAAACTGTCACTGAACCTACCCTGCGTTCCGAATCGCATACTTTCTACTATATGGTATGGTAGAAAATTTGGGCGATTCTGACCCACAATCCAGTGCGCACGTGAAGTGACGTCACATCGACGAAGCCTCCATATGAAAACAAACGGGGATGCGACGGATATAAAAACAAGAGGCAAGATCAAGGCGCAATGTTATGATGAAATAAGAGAGTAAAGTATGTCCCAATAGTATGCCTACTGCATCCTAACTAGATTCTTGTTATCGTCGGATGTAGTATGTAGAATAGAGAAAAGAAAGAGTATGCGATTCGGAACGCAGGGATTGATGTCCTACTGTGGATGCTGCCAGAGTTCAGCATGGAAACCAGTCCGTGGTGAGGGTGGGTGGAGGCAGAGGATATGCATTGGGCTCTGGTGTAAAGGTGTAGTCAGCTAATCTGCAGAACGCTTGTTGTCAAAATCACAAAAGTGATTTTGACAACAAGCATTCTGCAGAATTTTTCGACCTCATGTAAATCCACCAACAGTTTTGTTATTCCTCAGAATTCCTCATAGGGGCAACAGAAGTTACGCACTATAACTTTAACTGTAGCAGCCATTTGCGTATGTTGTTGTTTCCCAGGTGCAGGAAGCCCCCCCCTCTGCACACGGGCGCAGACTGGAAGGTGGTTCTTCACCTGCCGGAGATCGAGACCTGGCTGAGGAACACCAGCGACAGAGTGACTCAGCTCACCACGTCTGTGGGTCAGGACACTGAGAACAGACACGTGGACGTACATCTGGTGCAACTAAAGGTACACACTCTCTCTCTCTTTCACTCTCTCTCTCTCTCTCTCTTTTTTTTTTAAAGATATTTTTTCGGCATTTTTATGCTGTATTGATAGTGCAGAGAGATAAAGTTAAAATGGGGCTGAGAGGGGAGTGACATGCAGAGAACGACCGCGGGCTGGAATCGAACCCGGGTCCGCTGCTGGGCCCGGCCCGGGGGTGGGGGCACGCCCTACCAACTGAGCTAAGGGCGCCCCCTTAGCAATCATTATTGACCGTTTTTGTGAACGTACTCTATGTTGTCACCAGATCTAGAAATATGGACATATATGAGACCCTTTCTAAGGGAAAAAAAAATATTCAAAACATTTTATTCTGCTATTATGCACTTATGGATATTATAATTACTTTCTACAAAATCTGCTAGGAAATAAAACCCAAAATTCTACACACTGCAGGTTTAAAGTTGTTGTGTTCCTCAGTTCTCATGCAGAGAAGCATGGAGGATCTTTTATTAATGAGATCAGAGAGTATTTATAACTTCAGTGACTCAGATGTTTCTTCAGGCTGCTGCATCTCCTCAGTGTGGCGGCGTTTCAGGACATATCTCCTCCTTCCAACTCTGCAGCACTTTGCTCGGTGTGTGTGTGTGTGTGTGTGTGGTGTGTGTGTTGTGTGTGTGTGTGTGTGTGTGTGTGTGTGTGTGTGTGTGTGTGTGTGTGTGTGTGTGTGTGTGTGTGTGTGTGTGTGTGTGTGTGTGTGTGTGTGTGTGTGTGTGTGTGTGTGTGTGTGTGTGTGGTGTGTGTGTGTGTGTGTGTGAGTTTCTACAGGCATCTTTGTAAGGACCAGTTTTGTAAGACATTTTAGAAAGTCAGGACATTTTTACCCCGTCCAGCAAGTGTCCTAAAAAAGATAGAACTACTAGAGTGTGTGTGTGTGTGAGAGAGAGAGAGAGAGAGATAGAGAGAGAGAGAGAGAGTGAATAAAACATGGCCCCACTAGTAGTCTGGTATCCATTAAGAGTTCCAGACATTCACAGAAGAGAAAGTAGAGAGAGGAAGTTTTCAATTTCCTGTATTATAGCTGAGTCATTCCCTTACAACATTTATAAGGATGCTGGGATTACACAGCTCCGGAAAAAATGAAGAGACCACTCCAAATGTTCAGTGTCTCTCGTTTTACTATTTAGAGGCATATGTTTGAGTAGAATGAACATTTTGGTTTTATACTATAAACTACTGACAACATTTCTACCAAATTCCAATGCATTTTTTCAAGAGCATTCTTTTTTTTATTTATTATTCTTTCGGACAATTCCACACAATACACAATTTTCTCTTTCATATATTCATACATTTAACTTTGTGTTGTCCGAAGGGAGACAGAAGAAGCCAAAGGCTTATCAGGTCCCGCCCCCATTTTCATCAGATTCGGATTTAGATACACGGATACACAGTTATTGTTTCAGAAAATTTTAAAAATAAAAAATGTAGAGATGAATATTTAAGAAAAATCCAGACTAGTCTCTTTATTTTTTCCGGAAGCTGTAGATTTCAATGGTACGATTATAGTCTGAGGAAAAATTACAGTTTCATGATTTTAATGCATTTATTAATCTTACAACACTGGATGTATAAAACCATAGGTGCATTTATTTTTTTGATTTTTTAAAACACACTGATTTGCTCCTATAACTGTTTTGTTTATGTTGGTTTACGTAATATGTTGCAGCTTTATTCATTGTCTGTGTGTGTGTCTGTGTGTGTGTGTGTGTGTGTGTGTGTGTGTGTGTGTGTGTGTGTGTGTGTGTGTGTGTGTGTGTGTGTGTGTGTGTGTGTGTGTGTGTGTGGTGTGTGTGTGTGATCATGGGATGTTCTACATCACCGGCTGGATCTGGGAAGTGACCATTGACAACAACAAGTGTGTGTGTGTGTGTTGTGTGTGTGTCAGCCACGGTTACAACTACAGCTTTGTATTGTGTGTGAATGATGTCATTCTGACTCTGTGTGACTCACGTGTGTGTGTGTGTGTCTGTGTGTGTGTGTGTGTGTGTGTGTCTGTCTGTCTGTCTGTCTGTGTGTGTGTGTGTGTGTGTCTGTCTGTCTGTCTGTCTGTCTGTCTGTCTGTCTGTCTGTGTGTGTGTGTGTGTGTGTGTGTGTGTGTTTATCAGCCAGTGATCTTCAAAACATCTTTATTATAACTGAATTTCACGTAACATTTATATGATTTTAATTGTAATTTATTTTAAGGAGTAACTTAGGCTGTAAAGCATTGTTTGTACACACGTGTAAGAAGTGTTCAGATAACTTACTCTTTCAAAGGTTTTTTTATTAAATCGCAGAGTAGCAAAGCAACTGCAGTACAATGGATTATACATTTTTTCCCCTTTCCCCCCCCCCCCCGAACATACCCCACCCATATCTCACCCTCACACCCAATCACAAACAGTCCTGCATTAAGAAATCAGTACACAAAACAATACACAACGTCAAAAATAGCAGAATAACTTACTAGTAAATGTATTTATAACAGTGAACAAAAAATACTGTACTCTTATACTAAGTCCTGCATTTAAACCTTACTGTAGTAAA